>OV725077.1:113110748-113710748 GCA_928085145.1 Nezara viridula
TAAGAAAATTAATTAACAACAAAGCTGTTCATTTTTTAATTGTCATAGTTATAATGACCTATTTATTATTATGATACGAATATAATTTGTATCATAATATTAAAAGAGATTTGCCTTCGCGAACAAGTGTATGAAATGTAAGCAGATGGTTTGGCCAAAACTGGACCGCTTGTGAGGTCAAGAGGGCGGATCAGCCACCCACCGCTCAGGAACGAGTTCTCATAATGTTCCTTTCCGACTTCCTCCTCTCCAGTTTTGTGCTATATTATATAATACAACTAATATTGTAATAATAACGAACTGACTTTAATGAATGAATGCGTCAGAAATTATTCCAATTTTAAAGATCAACAGTCTACACTATTCTCAAATGCAAATTTGAATTAATTAAAAATTATAATACATATAAAATACAAAATAAAAAAAGATTTATATACATTAAATAAATGTACATGATTCATAAAACCCACGCCATCATCTGAGAATATAATGGAATATATCAGTACTCCGGAAGTAAAGAAGACCATGTCCATTGTATTTGTTCAGGTAAGCCAATGTACCATAACTTTGAGCTATTACATTTTGTTTCTTAGTTACTATATCGGTACTTCAGAGCACTAGCGGATCCAGGATTTAATTTTTTTAGGGGGGAGGGACTTCAGCCCGAAAGTTTTTTTCTCATAAAAATAACGATAATTACTTTGGAAAAAAAGAAAGAAAGTAACTACCTATATGAAATGGTGTTTAAGTGATTCCTAAAGTCCTTTTAAATGTAATTACACGAACAATAATACTTTAAGAGATAATTTTTTTTCATAAAACATGGTTATATTTTACCATTTTGGGGTGGGCTTCTTCCCCAAAGCCCCCCTCCTCCCCTCCGTAGCTTCGGAGGTAAAGAGCAACATCTCATATTTTTGTATTTTTTCAGAGTCAATGTTCTATAACTATTAAAATTTATATCTAAGTTACTAAATTGTTTAATTAAAAAAATGGACATGGTGTCCTTTTTCCTCCGAGAGGCAGATATAAAAAATATATAATTTAATTATAATTATTAAAACGAATGATTAAACATTTACAATAGGAATGACGGTCCGAGTAAGAATCCTAGTTTACCAGTGCAAAACGTAATTCGAAATCGTGAAGTCGGACGAAGGGTTCAGATAGAAACAACTTCAGTATGTGACTGTGAAGGCGCTACAGGTAGGAGTTTTGACCTTTTTTGACCTCACAGACCACAATAATTGAACTCGGGAATAAGATTCGTTCCATCTATCTCGTATCCGTAGCAACATACCATAGGGAAAACTGGTAAAAAAATGCTTCTTGTATTCCGTAATATATTCTGACAAGAAGTTATAAATATCATAATTTTAAAAGTGTTAAAATAATAAGACAAAATGATTTTTTATCTATTTTGGTACTATCAATAATGGTGCCTATATCGATAACAGCTGTATATGATAAGGATATTTTTCGCCTTATCATATAAATTAAAATACTTATTTACATAGGCCCAGACTTTTCATTTTGGTGGGGGAGAGAGAATTGGCGATGGATTCCCCCAATAAAAGTCTAGTAAGTTTATTTTTATATAAAAATTGTGACCAACAATTAACACAATCAACATAATTATTGTAAAATGAATAATATAATGCAATACATGAAAAAAGTATATATATGTTTATACATTATTTTGTTTTTTTACGTATAGGTAGTGAGGTAAATTCCAAATTCTCGAATGCTTTAAATTTATTACGGGAAATGAGATAAAATCTTCAATTAAAAATAGAAAGGTGAATATCAATGAATCATACAATCCTAGGATATGCTTCTGCCTATAATTATTTCTTAATATAAACTAAAATTTCAATAATACACACTTCTAGACCTTAGCTTAGATATCTAATAGACTTCCTATTTTCACAATTGATCTTAGTTTTTTTCAGTACATTTTAGTCTTAGTAGTACATAAATTATTCTTTATGTAGATTTGTTTTTGCTAGCCAATTCGTACAAATATGTTACAATCTGTAAGCAAAACGATATTCTCGCTCTCTCTTTATTTTTATTGAGGGGGCGTTCGCTCCATCCCCTCAAGTCTACGCCTATGCTTATTTAATCATATTATTTACTCATTATGAACTAGAAAAAAGTTTATAAAATGTGAATTACCATCCAGAAAAATATATATTATTTTTCACAGCTGTTAGTAAATCGATAATGTAAATTAAATATTTAAAGTGTGTAAACTTCAATACAGCTGTTTTCATTAAATATTAGCTATACTCCGCGATTTCACCAATGTTTTTTCAGGAGTGTTTTAAAAACTGATTTAGTTATTTAAAAAATAGCTTAAAGATATGTTTAGTTATTCCTCACAGTGACAAATGTATACACTCGGTTTCTCCGCAGCCTGATATAGACTAGGCAACATCTGGGGAGAAAAATTTTGCCTACAGTTTTTCAAATTGCTAGATCGTAAAACCGATTTAATAAAAAAATAAATTCTACCTAACCGAAAAATAATTTTTCTATTCTAACTGATAGTATCTGAAATTAGGGCGTTAAGTCATGAAAAATCTTCACATAAAGCATACAACATAAATAGGTACCGACTTCGAGAGGACAAGGTACTTTGTGTTCCTCCCCCACCCAATATTTTTTTGATGGTGGGCTGCCCCTCCAATATTTTACAGTCATTTACCAATAAATGTCTGTCCTCCGGAAGCAAAGGACACCATGTCCGTTTTTTATCAAATAATTTATTAACTAAGAGACAAATTTTTATAACTCAAAGCTATGAAAAATTGGTTCCCTAAACAAATACAAAAATGCAACACTGTGTTATTTATCTCTAGGGTGTAGTAACTAAGGAAAGTTCCAATTTTTTATTAAATATTAATTATATTTATTTTATTATGAAGTCCATTTGGACTTGATGTTCTTTATTTCCGGGGTACAGGCATAATAATAATTCCCTATACAAAAAATGATTTGTGACACTTTTTTTTTTTTGGTCCTCCCCTTCCTCGCCGTTAAGGCTATACGGGGTTTTCCCGGGTCAGAAGGTGTGGGCGGGGATTTTAATGACTCCCTCGGCACCGGGACGCGAACTCGTGACTGTTTTTATATCATTAGATTCACATGTCAGGTTGCTGAGCAACGGTGGTGCTGTGCACACGCTTTAGCCTACTCGGCCACCCCGCTACTTCTGATTTGTGACACTAACCTTTGCCCCATCAATATTTTGCAAATAGATTTTGCTGGCGTCCATAAATAGATGAACTAAAATGTGATTTAATAAATCTAGAAACCCCCCCTCCTTAGATCCGCCTTTGCCTGTCTGTCTGTTTGTAGTAAAATCGATGACATAACAAACAACTAATAACGGACAATGTGGAAATCCTTAATCAAATATTACTAAAGTTTAATAAACACCTTAAAAAATATAATTCACAATGGAAAAAACCAGACGGAAACATGATTTCATATAAAATATAAATCAGAATCCTCGATATAGAAATAATATGGAAATAATAATAAGAAAATGGACAAAAAAAGCCTATCACCAGTAGTGTATTACAAATTTATTTTAATTTAAACTTAAATGAGATGGGCGAGATATCGACTACTAGGTAAATTAAAATGTTATATGAATTATAACGTATTTGAAATAATTGTTTAATCTGCAACAGATTAAATTGTCTTTGATAATGGATCAGCAACCCCAAAGGTTAGACTGAAGGAATAAAGATATATAACCAGCGGCGTCCACAAGGGAGTTTCATGGCGCAAGTTGCACAATTTTTGAGGGGGGCATATTTTGAGGAGATTTTGAACGTTTGGGAGGGGCACATTTCGACGGAGTTATGAATGTTTGGATTGAAAAGTTTCAAACAAGGAGACAAAGGGAATACATGGAACAAATCTTAGAAAGTGTAATTGTATATGATTTACGGTGATTTAATTTCTAATGTTTTAAGAAGAAGAGATCAATGTAATATCTTGATTTCTTGAAGAGGAGAGGGAGGAGATTCATGCGCCATCGACCTTGGGAGATTGACGAAAGGAAATTGGTAAACAATTCCAAAAGAAAAGCAGTTCTATTGAGACCGGAATGGCCGATTTGACACCAAGGAGTGGTATCTTGTTTGCAAGGAAAAGTACCATAAAGTCACTTACACTCGATATACAGGCAAGACATATTAGCAGGAACTTAGAGGATTTCACTTTCGAGAGCGCTAAAGATTTCATAAGCTTAATACAATTTTTTTCTCTCAGTTTTTGAAGGAACCGATTTTTTATTAAATATTAATTATTTTATCGGTTTTTGAAGGAACCGATTTTTTATTCAAAAAGAGCAAACTCCTTTCCAACATGCGATTTATATTTCATGTACAAATATTTTTATTTATTATAGATTTTCTTTGAGAAAAATTGAAAAGGAATAATTTCGTTTAAGAGCTTTCTGATAAAAAAGCAGAAAGCTTCCTTCAGTATTACACCAAGCAACCATAGTCGAAGTGGGTAAGGAGCTATTTGGAGTTTCTCGAGAATAGGGCAACTATGTATTTAGGGATGGTCTAATTAGGAAATGTGCTGATCGAAGGTTATTTACATAAGAGAGGAAATTAATGAAATAAAGTAAGGGATAGCTAGGGAGGAAATGAAGGAAGTATTTCAACCTTTGACGATGTACTCAGTTCTTTTCAATAATTAGCAGCAATTCATTGTTTACGGTTCAATGTTGTTTACTGGAATTTCGACAGAGGTTCAGCAGTATCAGTAAATCAGAAGATCCTTGGACCATTGTGTTTTTATAGTTTACGTTCAGGTAAAGTGGGCAACAGGGGCATCACAATCTATGAATATGCGTCAGATACATGACTAATAAATTACATTTCATTCTTCCACTGATAATTACCACAAACCACTTATGTCGTGTCATCTTCGCTGTAAGTATAAAATACCAAGTAGCATTTTTTAATAACTAGAAAAACGTCAATCTTATTTGGCATGAGATTACTTAACCAGTAGAATTACCTATTCAATGTACGAAATAATAAATGGCTAAAATATCGTTAATACAAATTCTAACTACCGAATATGAAAAATTCTCAATCCTGCACTCCAGTGATTGTAAATGTAATTAAATATTTTTAAAGGGCGATTACAAAATCTGCAAACATTCATAAAAGTACATATTAGTGCGGAAATTAAAACATCAACGTTGTTTGAACTGGATAATGATATCACAGGGGTGATTTTTAGATTTGATAACATTTGTATCGACGATATTGTCGAACATGTATTGTATACCATATTGAAAAGTCTTAATGGTGTGAATTCCAAGATACTTGCTTCCAGAAAGATAAGAAGTTATTGTCCTTCGGATGTCATTAAACCTCACAATAAAACTAGGTTATTGCAGCAGACAACTCATGCTTTGTTATGAGTGAGGTAAAAATGAATACTGAATATCTTTCACACGGGCAATTGTCATGGAGGCAAGGCCCCATAGATAAAACACCCACGACATACTGAATATGGTAATAAGTTTCCGACACCACTCCAGCCCCCTTTTTTTATTTTCCAATACCAACAAGATTTCGTGGTTTTGCATCGAGAATTTAGTATCTTGGTTTTGACCCTGTGAGAATGACCGAAGCGAATTTCCGAAGATAACGAGGGCGCGGAATTAATTTCTTCTAAACAGAACCAGTCGTGCATAAAATAGATTCTCCGATAGGAAAGATTTTTAAGTCCTTTCCGAAACGTGTATGGTGAAGATTAGCGGAACCGTGGACCCCACGGAAATGTATATGAACATTTCTAAAAAAATTACATATGTATACGTCAATGATAAATATTTCAGAACAATAACTAAAATGGAGTTTAATTTCAACTGAGTCGGAAAAGAAAAAAGATATACGTCAATAAATTATTTTATTAAATATAATAAATACTTCTTTATTAATTATAAATAAAAATAAACTGAACAAATAGATACGAAGTTATACTGCGATGTGATTAATCCTCAATAGTTATCAATGAAGCTTCACACACACCAAAAAATGTAACAGTTCTTTTCCATCACTTTCAGTTTTACTTGGCATAATTTATATTCACAAAACCGGTTCTAAATTAATTAAACCTATACTAACCTACTAAATCCGAAAAAAAAATACCAATGTTATGCAATTTATAAAGATAATAATTAAAATGAAATGATTGACAATAGATTATATAATTATATATTGTATGTTACTGGATAGTTGGTGTTAAATTTACTAAAAGTATATGAGGTAGAGCTATCGTCATTCAATAAAGTGAAAGTTTATTGGAAACCACGCGTTTTTAACATTTAAAGTGAATGTCATGACAAGACTAAGGTTGTGCCTTAAAATGTATTTTAATGTCAGATAATTGGTAGTAATCCGAAATATAATATAAATTAATTTGTTCAGTTTCAAATTAAAATTGAATGCTGTCCGTAATATTCTTATTATGAGGTCTAGTATAAGGATATTCTAGACCTCAATATAATAAAATAATGAAAATGACCTTTGATTTGAGTTTTAATTTGTTTCATGAGAGGTTGGTAGAGCGGTGGTTAAAGTCACTGAGTATGTAGGTATCCCTGAACATCAGTTTTAAACTCGCGAGCAAAGGTAAGTAATGAAAAGTATCAATATATATGAAGTAAATTTTGTAAGCCGTTGTATTGCAGCATCCTTTGATACATCTATCGATTCAAATCCAACGGTTATGAAAACGCGTTAAAGTTTCCACATCAATGTAATATGGGCGCTGAAACGTTCCAAGAATTTACTTTAATACGGCTTAATATTAATTTTAGTTTCCATATATTGCTGAGAGGTGAAACATATAGACCACTTTCCCATTGATACCATGATTCGTTCTGGAGTCTACTAGAATAGATACAATACACTAAGGTCGCTCCAGCTACCGGGACTAATACTGTTGCCTCCCTGTGAAATAAACATTATATAGTCTTGATAATTGGGTTCATTAGTAAAATACAATTTTAACGTACAAGTGTTCATTATATGCAGCCTGTGTTTCAGATTAATATTAATTTAAATATTTAATGAATTATTTAAATATGCTGTCAGTTAGAAGATGTGATTAGCTTCAATGATCTAGATAAAATTCAGATTGTCCTCAGATAACGCACCGAGGGTGGCCTGCCAGTGATAAGTATCAGAATGACAGGTCGCAATTACTGATAAAAATATATCTTTACTAGTTAATGGGATAGTGATAATAATCTTTCAAATACCTCGGTTGAAGCAATCCTCCAGTTTTGTTCTTCGGATGAATATTCGTCAGATGACGGTCCACCTGAAAAGGAAACTGTACAAGAAAGTATCACAAGATCAGAGAGGCTTACCTTGCACTGAGTGTTGTTCATGCGGCGACCGAGGCGGGAGCGGGGGCGCCACTGTCGGCTCCTGCAAAATCAACATTTCTGTCACTTAACACAACCTACCGGCGAATAGCTTATACTACTAACTATATGGTAACTTCCAGGTCTTTTCTTTAGTTTCACTCAAAATAAATATAATCAAACTTATGAATAAAATATTCGCATATTTTTACTACGTTTTACTTAGATTGGTTCTTTGACCAAAATTAATTTAACTGTTTTGCAAAGTTAGAAAAAAAATAATTTTTTTATTGGAAAAAAATTTTTATTATATAACGAACGTTTTTAGTGACAGTATAATATTTTATTTTACATATAAGATGGAATAACAACAATAATGCTGAGATAAGCCTAGACAATTTTTTTTCCTGCTTACACTATATTAAAAAAAATAATACAACTGATCTACAGAATACATGTAAACTACAGCTATACAATTTGATCAATGAGTAGTATAATTAAATGAACAATTGTATAATTGGTAAAATAGGGGTTGATCCACCGTTCAAACAGACAGGTTGTACCCCTATAGTTAAAACAAATAATTATAATTATTTTAATTAACATATAATAGTTAATTATTAGTTAATTAATATTATTAGTATTATTTTAAATATATCAACAGAAATGCACTGCAGATAATTTGTGAATTTATGTCAGATGAATTAAAAATTGTGACTCATGAAAATTCATGGAGGCAAGACCCAGAAAAGTGCCCAAAAAGAAGGCCTACATTACCATGGATGGTCTACGACTCCAATATCGGGTAGAAAAGAGGTATGTAAGCAAAAGACATGAAAGCTCTATCATGGGACCAGAGGTCATGGGATTCATGGATTAAGGCACCTCCATGGTGAAAGGCATATAAGGAAGAAGAGAAAAAAAAGAAGAAGAAGAATTTAGTAATTTTATTTAAGTCATTTTTGTTTAATTTCTTTATTTTAGTATATTCCTTTAGTGGTACTTAATTTGAAGTACACAGGTAAAAACATTGAAATTAATTGACATGGTGCTCAATTATCAAGAACAAAAGAAAATCTCTAAACTTAAGGTTATGACAATATTGTTGGGAATTAGTTATAGTAAACTTAAACATTTTTTGAGGTTTTTATTTATTTTTCACAGCCAACATTCTTGTCTAAGTAGGGTATTGCCAAGACCTATAAACTATCAAGTTCGCTCGCTCAGAACTGTCTGGTGGGGAGACATGAATTGTAATGTAACGACTAGACCGTCAAACCTACCTATTGATCTTTCAAGTCTATCACTGTAGGTTTATTTCAACATTCTTGTACTTTTTTTTTTTGTTATCTGGTTTAATTTATTGAAAAGAATCGTTTCTGTGTTTTTGACGTTTGATTGAAGATAATTTCAAGTAGGTAAATAAATAAATACGATTAACAACCTAAAATGAAATGATATGGAAATTATAGGCTAGACCTAAAAGTAAAAAAATGACATTGATATCAAGATTATTTTTAAATTCTTTATTTCGAAGTCACTTACTGTAAATAATATACAAATACATTACATAAATAGAAAAAACGAAAAATTGTATTTATTTAGAGAAAAAAACAAAATTACAGCACAATTTTTGTTTGTAAATCTCGCGAGTATTTCTTTTAATAATATAACAATACAATAATATTATAAGGTTGAATAAAATTTTCAGGATGTGCAAGATCTATTTCTTTTGCTTGTACATAGTATTAATTCTGTAAATATTTCTGTCTGTTAATAGATCTCTTAACTTGAAATACCTCTTCTTTGCTGCTTTATAAAAAAAATTACTAAAACTTAATCCCTTCTCACCTGAGCTAGCATGGTAGCATAAATGATTTATTATGGCCAATAACGGCTAAGCACCTTATATTTTCTATATTTATCTCTTTAGAGATGAAAGGCTAGTAAAGCGAGGCTCCCAACAAGTAAACATTCCAATAGAAAATTATATTTATTAAAAATTATTTTATTATCTTTTTATTTATCCTTTTTTTTTGGTCATAAGCTGTTCTTTGAACTGACCCCAATGTGTTTCTCTTTTTCAACACGAGGTTTCAAAACCAGAAGAGAGACCCTCCACAACTCCTGTATAAATAATAATTATAGCAGAATATCGAAGGCCCCACAATGGATCCCCTCTTCCCACAGGTATTCCAAGTGAGGTGTGACATTATGAGATGGGATGACCAAGTAGGCTAACAGGTGTGCACAGCATTGCTTGGCAACTACGTTCAATTAGCAAAGTTCATGTCCCGGCGCCAGGGGGCTTTTAAATCTGGCATAAATATCTCGTCCTGACTTCCTGGCCCAGGAAAACTTTATGTAGCTTAAAAGGTGTGGACAAAAAAAAAAAAAGATGTGACATTTAGGCCACTACATAATTTACCGCCTAGGTAAGTTATCATCTCATATCTTTGACCTATCCTCTGATCTTCTATATTCATTGATATCCCCTTGCTAGGTCATTTATGTAGGCAGTGACATCCCTATCCCGCACCTCCTCAAACATTCCCAGTAACTCATTAAATACAAGCTTCCATAGGGATGATCGGATCAAGGAGGGCAATCCCTTCTCTTTAGAAGCTTTAACCTCATAATAGCTCCCTCTAATCTTGTTCTAATCTCCTCTCTCCTGCTTCTATACCTAACTTAAAAATTAAAAAAAAAATATATAATATAGGAAATTAGAAATTAGAAGGAAAGAAATATAAATTATGAAGAGATTTCATTATACAAAGTATAAAAAATATTTGTAAATAATATTTAAGGTCTCAACATCTTTAATGGTCCGAAAAAGCCTTTGGGCACTGTTATCTTACACTACTATAATTTTTACACGTATTTCAGAAAATGGCAGCACAGCAGAGATTAACGCCGTAGCAATGAGTCTCCGATAGGTCATGAAGAAGCCAGTTGCAAATGTGGTTGTGGTATCGGATTCCCTAAGTACTCTGAAAGCTATGAATAACATGTATCCAGACCATCCAGAGATACACTGCATTCTAAGTCTTATAAAAACGCTTCATGGAGTTGGAACAACGGCACATTTTATCTGGTCGCCTGGCCATATAGGAATTAAATGAAATGAAATGGCTGATAGAGCAGCAAAAGAAGCTCTTACTCTTCCAGGCCACGGTAAAGTTTTTTTGACACCATCTGAACTTGCATGACCTCTGAAAGAAACCATATTCCAAGAATGGCAAAGACGGTGGGACAACAGCGCACTTAGCAAATTAAAAACAATAAAGAAAGAGGTGCAACCGTGGACCAGCTCCAGATACAGCAGTCGTAGAGAAGAGGTCGTCCTCACGCGGCTGAGGATCGGACATACTAGACTGACTCACCTCCCCCTCATAACAAAAGATTCTATCCCCAGATGTCAAAAGTGTAACCAATCACTAACTATAAAACATATTTTGGAAGAATGCCCTTTTTACATCGCAAGATTAAAAGATCTCGGAATACCCCAGAATATATCAGCGTCCCTGGGAAATCAAGAAGAAATCGTTACCAAAGTCATAAAGTTCCTGGATAGTGAAAGACTTAAGAAACACATATGACAGGCTTATAATTAATGATCCTTTGGAGATTTATTATTATTTTTTTGTTTATTAATTTTTTTTATCAATTTATTTTTATTCTATTTTCTCTTATTATTATTATTTTTTATTTATTAATTTTTTTTATTTCATTTTAAATTCATTTGTTTATTAATCTCAATTCATTTATTGATTTTACTGCTATTTTTTAAAGTTTATTTATTTATACATTCTATGTTATTACCTATAAATGTCTATTATTATCCTTTTTATTTATTTTATTCTATCAATCCATTTCTTAATTTTTATTTTTATTATTTTTTTTTCTGTACCAACCATCCAAATAGTATTAAGTGATGTTATTTAGTTGATCGGGCGCTTATGATCTGGATGTTTTGCGCCTAGACATCGAAACAAACAAAATGGTTATGAGTAATTCCTACCACTAATACTAACTTTATAAAAGTTAATAAATATTGCAGGAATATTCACAAATAGTTCATCTATATCCAACTGAAAAGTTGGGTTTGACAGTTTGGAAATTCGTAGATGGGCAAAAAGATGAGATGTAGACTAAAATTTCCAGTTTCGTGACCAGAGGGTTAATACTGCACCAGATTTGGAATCGGTCCATCATTTATTTTTGTCTACCTAAAATTAAAGTTTTCATGTAAAATAAATGAGGTAGACATGAAGAATAAAGGAGGTATAGTTTTATTTTGCCGAACTTTTGATAAAAATATATCATAATGAAAATAAACAGTAGCACTTTTTATTTTTATTTTATATAAGGAAATTATCAGCAGTACATAACACATATTTATTTAGTCTTTGCCTCTACTCTATAGGGTCATTGGTTGTTATGCTGCTGTTGACTTCCCTTATATTTTTTGGTATATACCGGTAATTATTTAAAAATTTATAATGTTGTTTTCATTGTTATCTTCTAATAGCTCTTTGAGATTTCTTGATAGTTCTATAGGGAATGAGGTCATAATGGCCGAGAGTGTTGGAGCGTTGCCTGTTGTAGCATTCTCATGCCTACTCATTCTATGCCTCTCGGTTTGTATCCAGCCTGGAAAGAATTGACTTTGTTTTCCTGGCAGACACACCAAATGTAACTTGACCTTCCCACTCTGGCTAGAATAGGTTTGTTTGCAGCTCTAGAATTACTCCTCCATATACCAGAAATGGTGGGTAGGAGGTTAGAAAACAGATAGGTTACAAAAAAAAAGAAAAATTCTATAGAGGTTCGTATGTTTTTGTATTTAATGAAGTCTAATAGTGAGTCACACTGTCATTACTGTAGCGCCTTCTTTGCAAATGGGTGAATCTAACTTTTGTAGAAGATATCTGATATTTATAAGGAGATAATACATATTTGAGAAATTACTACAGTTTTATCTTAAAATTCCTGAATAGAGATTTTTGTTAAATATTAATAAATTTATTTTATTTAAACATAAATATTTTGAAGACTATGTGTGATCACAATCAAGAAAATTAAAGAATGCTTCTATTAATAAGTACTTTGAAATATTGCATCATCTAAGAAAAGAATATAGTTATTCATTTTAGATTATGATGAATTAAATGAATCTTATTGAATAGTATACAAATCAATATTGTTAAAATTGATATTAATATTTGCACTTGTAATTCCATAAGATTAAAAAAAACAAAATTACAAAGTAATATTTTAAAAACTCAAGGTTATCCAGGACAGAAATTATATTTTGTTTACATTTTTTATTTTAAATTTTTATGTTTACAATTGTAATTCCATAAAATTGAAACAAAAAACAATTATAAAGTAATATTTTAAAAAACCAAGGTTAATCAGGACAAAAATGAAATTTTTTAGAAGTAAATAAAATTTTTATATTCTGAAACAATAAGAGTTCAATAAATTATGTTTACTCAACCCAATGAGTAGAGTATGATGAACTTTATCAAAATGTCTGATGAGAGTGGTGTAAAAAAAATAAATAAATAAACTTTTGAGCTTAAACTTTTTAGTATATTTCACTATTTTGAAATGGGAATTGATTTAGAGAAATATTTGTATCTGAATATGGAAAATATCACAAAAAGTAAATTTTTGATTGAAATGTTAAAGTCTCATTTTGCATAGCACTAACAGTAAAATTTTGTTTTCAAAGAATATTATTTAATGAAATATTCAAGAGAAAAGAAAACACTAAACGCATCGAAAAGAGATATATATATATATATATATATATATAAGTCTAATTACTAAAGCAAAAAATTGAGTGAATACAGTGGATATATATGCATAAGTTTATCTGTAATTTAAAATGATCAACCCTAGCATTTTTTTTCTCAACTAGGCAGTGAATAATACATATATTAAATACTTGGATATTTAATAAATAGTTCCTCATATTATTTTATGTCATTCTCGACTGCCGCCTGTACCATCTTCATACTACCCTTCTTTATGTACAATATGGCCAATCTTCATTACATAGTATTATATCAGTCTCTTAAAAAGTTTAAATGGCCATAGAAGGTACTTCAGTAAAAGTATGACCAAGGTTTGCTTATCTTGATTACATCAAAACCACAAATATGGCATCAGAGAAATCTTAAAATAGAAATTCCTGTTAACCCAGTTCACTTGGATTTTTCTATTTCAGGAATCAAAGTCTTCAGCTCATTCTCACAAATTACTACAATTCACAAACATTAGACCCAAGTACAACTGGCCAGATTCTATTGTTTCTGAAATAGCAAGGTGTAAAATATGAGGTGATAGCTTTGTAGTCATAATGATTTTTTTTATAAATATCTCATTTTATAAAAAGATAAAATTGTTTGAAAACCATTTTATCTATTACTTTCATCAGTAAAAAATGTTTGAAAAGGTTCATTTATTAAAAATACTCTTTGCACTCAAGAGTGACTGACAATAATATCTTTCAATAAAAACAGATAAGTAGTTAAACAAAGAAATTTTTGAGAAACGAGTACAATGATAGAATAACAAGGAAATATGGACTGAGAGAGATAGAAAGCTGAATGGTAAATCCGGTTCAGTCTGTACTTGATTCATCGGCTATATACATTTTTGAAATACTGATATACCTTATTGAAAAAAATTTTTTTAATTATTATTTTTTGATCATTGCAACTGTGCTATATTGCACATCTAGCAATCTTTTCATTTTTGGAAATTTATTTCACTAGTCAAGATCAAATAAATGTGCCAGAAATGCTTTTTCAATGTCTAGAAATACTGTGAGCAATATTTCCAATTCTTGAAAAAAACAGAGATAGCGTCCATAATTCACTGGATCGGTTGCACAGTGGAGTCATATGAGTGAAAGCTAAATTAGTGGTTTAATGTCACTTTCCTGTCATGTTGTGTCCACACATGTTCTTAGTTGCGCATTGCCTATAAATAAATAAAACCCAGATATCACCTATGAATTTTGAGGATGAATTTACTGAAACCATTAAAAAATATTCATATTATAATAAATATTATTTTATGCCAGAGGAAAATATTGTAGGGACAAGGGTCCATCATGAAGCATGGAAGAGGAAATAGTACATATCATTGTCTCAGTGCAAAATGTCATTAAGCAATTTGATGAATGTTTTCTGTCTAAAATCAGATGATTGTGTAACTGTTCGGTATATAAACATGTTTGTATCATTTTGATTTACTTATTGTGTTTTTGAATCAATAAGGAATGTCAAAATGCACAAAAACTTACTTAAGAGTTAAGCTACATCAAAACGCACTTAGTGACTTTTAACAATGATATATCTGAGATACAATAATGTTTGATGTAATCTTGACATTCTTTAACGTGATAATTAATTGTTATTCGAACTTCACAGCCTGGCGATATCTTGAGTTTTTTTATAAAACTCACTGATATGTCTCTATGTGATGATTTAGCCAAAAATCAATGAGGCCAGAAAGTTTCTGATCATCAGCTATGAATTTGAAAGAAGTGCTACTTGAAAAAAATACAGCTATCCTATATACTATTAAAGTCAAAGAAATACAGGAATAATATGTTGGAAATAATGTGTTGAAGGACACAGATAAATATTTTAGTATCCATTCCTAAGTTGAAATTTTTGAATTTTTAATCAATTTTAAATACTTTAGAAAAACATTTCAATTTAATTTTATACTAAATTTAATAGTAAATAATTTGTTTATTTGAAATCAATAATTTTCCTAATTATACTTTTTAATAAACAGCCACCCACAATCACTAGCCAATCCAGGAATTAACTTTGGAGGGAGCTTCTGACCGAAAGCTTTTTTTTTCTATATATAAAATGATAATTACTTTGAAAGAAAAAAAAAGAAACTACCTACCTATAAGAAATGGTGTTGAAGTCCTATGGAATGAAATTAACGAATAATAATACTTTTAGGAGATAATTATTTTCGTAAGACTTGGTTATATTTCACCATTTTGAGAGGGGGGGGGGGGAGAGGAGGCTTCAGCCCGAAGAAAGTCCCCCAAATGTAGATCCGCCTGTGCCAACAATAGGTCATTTGAAAATGCAAAGTGTAATCAAATAATGGATAAAAAAGACAGGAGTTTGCCTCTGTTTTTTTTTCTTATACGTTTTTGTGAAAAGTTATGACTTTCCCCGTATCAGTTGAATTCCAGTTATCCTGTAGGTAAATTTACGAATCAATGCATGCAGATCTTTTTATTTAGCAACAAAAAAATGTATTAATATTCATATCAAATTTAATTTGCTTATGGACATTTATAAAATTATGTATTATTTTGTTCGATCACATTATTCCTACAACAAGTAAAGTTTGTATCAGATAACGGTCTTCTACCCAAAAATGTACTCATGTATTTGTTCAATTTATTTGAATAATAAAAAATATTGTTAAAATAACAAGTTATTTAACTACAGCTTCAATTTAATGGATGAGCTAAATGGATATGAATCCGTGCTGTATTTCAATTACATATCATTTATTATACTAATCAAAGTGTGTTATTTTAGTGAAGAGTGAATGAAGCTTATATTTTGACGAAGAATATCTCATTTTTAATAATTAATATTATTATTAATCAATATTTTTAATAATTAAGTATCAGACTTACTTTGTTTAATTTCCAATAGATGATTTTTTTTTTTTAAATGTTCAGTTAAACTTTGATTTTTAGAAAAGAAGTGTGAGTTTTAGAAACCAATTCACGGATTTGTAATATTATGTTAAAGAAAGACGATACACATGTATTTTTTCACAAAGTCTGGAAAAGAATGAAATGTGACAGAAAGAGAAAGAGTTTCGAAATTGTATACAAGACGGAAACGGATGTATTCTAGCAATTAGTTGGTAGAGCTAAAGAACTGGATTGACCAGTTTATCAAAGTGTTTTCAGGAAGTTATAAATTGCCATTTGACATAATTGTTTCTTTAAGGGGTTTTTTGGTCCCTAACATTTTTTTTATAATGTAATACTCTACTTTGAATTACATAGCAAACATTATCAAAAATACTATAAATAACATTATCATAAAAACTATAAATTTGCTATTTTCTAATTTATCTGTCGTTAATATTTATTCTACGATATCTGGTTGAATGTAGTTATTATAATTTATATCAAAAAATAGTTTAATCTATGACTAGCTGATTCAAGATTTTTTAACGTGAAAAATTTTTAAGAACAAAATTATAAGTGATTATGATCACATTAAAATACTCTTATCTTTGTTAGTATGGATTCAAATATTTAGCATTAGTTTGAGATAAATTGCACGTAATAATTTATATCACTAGTTCATACTAAGCCGCCAGGTGAAAGAAATGGTAAAATTTTGAATTCAACTTACATCAATACATTGACTTAAAACGTTTATATGTATCTATTTACAAAGACTCAGATGAGGAGTCAAGAATTCATTCAAGTAAATATTATTATAAAAAGAATAAAAATTGTAATAATTTTACCCCTCTTCCGATCCAGTCAGTGCCGACACATGAACTACAGCACTGCTAATCAGACTCATCTCATACCTAATAAAAAAAAAAAAAAACTGTCTTCGCTCTTTCTGTTGGACACATATAAATTTTCGTTATTTACGTAAAGGCGAAATATTTTCCCAAGTTGAAAAAAAAAATTATGAAAATAAAGATATTACTACAGTGGCGTTACATATAACTTTGCCATAACATATAAATGTTTGAGAAAAATTGATATCTAAAATAAACATTTGTAAAAATTAACGGAGAGAGGCGAAAAACGCTTAAATTTAAGAGATTAGAAGGTTAGAGAAAACATATCTTGACCAACAAGTTTAAATGAATATGTTGTATCAATTATCAATGAAAAGGCCTGTCTATCAATATAAATAAAAGTAAAGTACTACAGGAATAGATAGGCGTTGATGACCTGGAGGTTTTACGCCTATATATTACTACATCTGGAAAGGGAGCTTCAGGCAATATGTAATGGCCAATCACTTAAACAAATGACTGATGCCTATGCGTATGAAGTATGAAAGCTGGGTATAAAAATATAACGAATAGAGCTGAAATGAGGTATCTCCGAAGGTTGGCAGGAAAAAACGAGACGAGATTGCATACGCAACGACAGAGTTAGAGAAGATTCAGACGTCGATCCTTTGGGACAAATGCTCAAGAAAACAGCTTAAGTGGTATGGTCAAGCCGGGAATCAGAGAATATAGAGAACCCAGAAGATTCTATGAAGCCCGACCAACAGGTAAAAGACCTAAGGATAGACTGTCTTACGAAAACCATATATCCAAGATAGAACAATCAAGAGGAAAGTCGATAGGAGAGGAGGGAGGAAAAGAAAACTTTTTTATGGAAATGAAGATGCTAGAACAGAATAGAAAATAATTTTATTCTGGGACGAAGTCCCTTCAGAATAACAAAAAATTACAAATTAAAATGTTGTACCTGGCGGAATAAAAACTAACATAAAAAGTAAAAGTAAGGCTAAATCAGTAAAGAAAATATTAGTTTTACATACTACATACAAAATTAAATTTAAAAAAATCTATATACAAAACACCTGAAACCTTGCTAAGACACTTAAAACTGTACAATTGTAACATATAAATATATACTTTTAGAAAAAAAAAAAGTCGAATCTGCTAATAAGTATTTCAGTTATGAGCTATATGTTTTTTTTTTTTTTTTTTTTTTTTTTTTTTTTTTTTTTTTTCTTACCCTCCAAAAAGTTTATTGAAACAATTACATATATAGTATACAATAATACAATATAAACATGTAATAAATTCCTTCCACTGCCCGAGGGCATTTTAAGGATTGGGGATAGCTAAAGGTTACATATGTGGCAGAAGGCCTTGTGACTTTGACATTGAACGGAGAAGGACCGTTCTGCTAATGTTTTATTATTTACAATATATACAAATTAATGAGTTTGGACCGCAGAGACCAGACCACATCCTTCGGCGAGTATGTCCACCAAAGGGAGTTTACCTTGCCACCTCCCAGGTCTGGGTGGTGGTGAGATCTCATTGAACAGTGGGTTTGCACAGGCCTTCAGCCCATCAAAAAATTTGATGTGCCTCCGGCCTATGAACTCAGGTACCGAGGGGAGCTGGAGCTTGAGCTATATGTAAATACATTATTATGAATAATATGTAATTTTACATAAAAGATTAGCGGGTATCTGGCTGTTTTTGGGACAGGAATTGGAATAGGAGGGTTTTGAATGTAGACAGGGATGAAGAATACCGAATTTTGATAGGAAGGGAATTCCAAAATTTAACAGAGCGAGCTATGAAGGAGTTTTGGAACGAGGCAGATCTGTGAGAAGGAATGTAAAGGTCGGAAGGTCGAGATCTTGTGGAACGGGAGTGGAATGAGGATTTGAATTGGAGAAGGTTTTAAGCGTAAGAAGGACGATGATTGTTGATGATATGATAGAGGAATGTACCTAGGAAATATTGTCTTCGAATGGAGGGGAAGAGCCACTAACTCAGTATAGTAGTGAGAGACATGGTAGTATCTCGGGGCACCAATACTACTATAGTTGTACAATATACCATTGGAAAGCTAATGATTTTAGAAAAAATTAATATCCATAGTAAACATTTGTTGAAGGTAAAAACCTTTGGAAAGCTAAAGGTTTTGGAAAAATTAATATTTAAATAAATATAAATAAAATAAGTATTTGTAGGAGGTAATGAAGAGAGACGAAAAAAACCCATAAATTTACGAGATCTTATTTTATTAAGTGACGAATATACCGAATTATCCATTTCTACTCTAAATAGGGTGGTAAGTGAAAGTAGCGTGATGCGCGTAACTCATCAGGCTCTTTATTTCACGACCCCAGAGATGCTATCTTCGGACTGGATCGACGAAAGCAGTTGTTAATCTTTCGCTTCCTAACGGGGAACAACAGGCTAAAAAATATCTCTTCAGTAAGTTGAAAATTGGCTGTAGTCCCCTCTGCGAGTGCGGTGAGGGTGAAAATAATGCGGAACATATGCTGCAAACGTGCAGGATCTACTCCCAACAAAGAAAAGTGATCTGGTCCTATCCAACTGAAGTGAAAAGAATATTATATGAAAGCCTGGAGGACCTGAGAACTACCCAATTCTTTATTTTAGTTCCTGATCTAGGCATATGAAGAAGAACGCAGAAAAAGAAGAAGAATAAAAAAAAAAAACATTTATAAGAACATATGTATTAGAAGAACTAATTTCTACAATACCTGCTCGATTATTATTTGTGCCGGCTGCTGTTGGGATGGAGCTGTATTGTTAAGGACCTCCGTGTTTAGGGTCTTCGTTCTCATTTTTTTCTGGAACAAAAAGCGAAACATTTCAATTCAAAATAATATTCTTAAAGTATATTAATTTATTTTAATATACTTTATCCTGAATGTACAGTTCTGTGAAGAAGAGAAGTAAAGTTTTATGGTGTTACCAAATTGAGTGTCCTGTATTAAGCAATTAAGCTATTGTATAATAACTTTGACTAAATATTAAAGTGCCCCAAGAATGAGAACCAAGATATAGCTTGACCAGTTTTTAAAGGCCGTCCCCACTCCTTCACTTTCCCATTACATTCCACTATATATTTCCTTTCCCCACTCTTCAACTGATTGGCCTTCAGTAACTGACAAATGTATAGTTGTTCTTTGGCCTATTTTGGAAATATTATCATCCATAATTTATTACCTTGCTTATATATTTCCAAACATTCTTTAAGTAAAAATAAATGGTTTGACCAGTGGGATAAGTATACATGATTGTGTTTCAATACAAAAGTTTTTTCCTACCCCAATAAAAAACTTTCAAGTAATCCTAGTAGTCCACTATAGATGCCTCACCATTTTCATAGGTAACACAATTCCTATACTTCAAATCGGACGAGTCACTTTCAAACTATAGCTGTATCAAAAACAATACGTTTGCAAATCCGAATTGTAAGCTTCCAGTATTAACATATATATGGGGAACGGGGTAGCCGAATGGGCTAACGCGTGTGCACAGCACCGAGAGTTGCCCGGCAACCAGGTGACCAGAGTTATCAGAAATTAAAAAATCTGGTGCGCGCAACACACAAATTTCACTTACCGCTTTACTTTGAATAGAACTTATTTTCTGGCAATGCTGAGCTATTATAAAATTTTTGTAGTACATTTTAAACGGTGTTAAAGCTTAAAGCTTATAGATAACAAGTCATTAAGACCATTATAATTAAAAAAGTCTATTTATTATATTAACGGTAGGCAATAAAAATCTAGTCACTCCATCTGCTTTTATAAACCACACAGTCTCTGAGCCTTCCAGAATGAAGATTTGACAGAATGACTATCTCCAATTTCAACATTTTTGACTAATGTCATTTTAGTGATATTTTTAGTTGAAAAAGTTATCTATACAGACACTGCGAATAAGTTGATTCCAGAGTAGGTGATTGCAGTGTTGAAATACAGAACTGTGAACAAAGGTATACATTTTGTCACTAGAAAAATCAGTAAAATTAATAATAAAGAATGTTGAAATTTGAGTTGGTCATTCTATCAACCGAAAGGCTCATACATGCCTACAGAGGTTTGAAAGTATAACTGAATATTTAACCTATAAATTATTATAGGTCATAATCGTAATCAATTTGTATACTCTTCTGTAAAAAAACTGAATTTTTACGTATGACCTTTTGCACTAACTGTATCGCTACGTGTATAATTTTTTATTATTTGAAAAACTGATAAAAAGTGAACTGGTTTCTATGAAAACCAACTCAGCACATTGAATTGATTTTATGAAAGGTTCCTAACTCCCATACACAAAATCAGAGTAAAAGTGTAAATCGGACCGTATTTAGAAAAGCATTAAATCGTAATTTTTGTACATGTTTTGGTCTATTAGTTTGAATGAAAATTACTTCATCCCTCTCCTAATGCATTTACTTATTTTCACATTATATTGCCATTTGGCACTGTCCAATATACTCTGCAAATTATTCGCAAGGGCCAACTATTTTATAATTTACTATATGAAAATTCCGCTTATTAATATATCACTGAATGAGCTGATATAAAATTAAAAGTGTATTCAATAAATCTGAGGGTTATTTATTTCTGTAAACACACCAATGATTTTTTTTTCGCTTTAGTGATTTCAGAGTTATGAATAGTTGCTTGTACATAATTCACAATTGATACTAAAAACCTATTTTTTAATAAATACTTTTGGAGGATAAGATATCATCATAAGGATTATTTTGCGTTGTATTGCAAAATTTCATTCCTTTAGAAAAATTAATACGTATTGTATTTATGTTAGATCGCATTTAATAAATTCATATCTATAATGTTACATTTGATTCTTTTCTAGGTTAGGTTTACTTTCTAGGCACATGTTTAAGCAACTTGTCATAACTTTGAAGTCACTAAAGAGAAAACAAAACCACTGGTGTGTTTACAGTGGAAAAGAATCTAAGTACTTTTCGGCATTTGTAATGACTTTTGCATTTTAAGTTGATCTTTAAAGAACATCTGGAAAATAAATTTTACAACCAAGAACTTATTATGACCAGATTCATGCATTAGTGGATCCAGGATTTAATTTGGGGGGGGGGTTTCAGTCAGAAAGATTTTTTTTTTTATAAAAAAGAAATAAATTAACTACCTACATGTAAAAAAAAAAAAAGTGACATTAGATGTTTTTCCTCTTATTCTTTAAATGCTTAAAAAAGTCATTTAAACAGCAAAAAAGACGTATCCAGGTTTCTATAAATTATGTTTATTGACGATGAAATAAATATTGATGATTTTTGTTCTCTTTGAGTACAAAGAAAGATATATGATTCGAATAACTGAAACGCCAAAGAAACTTATAACCATTGTCAGTAATTAACCCTATGGTTGATAAACACTGAATTGCCAAATACTCGGAAATTATCGGTTATTCTTTTTATTCAAAATATCATTTTGACCAAAATATGAGACAAAGCGTGTAGACGGTGCCAGCTAGGTGGGTCTGTCCCACGGTGCCAGCAGCGTACCCACTCCACGTACCCACCCCGTGCCCTGAATACAAGATCGCCTTCCTCAGAGGCTCGCTACATAGTTGGGTGAGTGGACCTCTACCATATAACACCATATTGGCACCACAACTCAACGCCAACATCACCTATTCTTTTTTGGGATACTGGATAAACAAAACCAAGCCCTCTTCCACTTCAGAAGGTTTAACTTAAGCAATCTCCACGGGATTCAATATGGAAGAAAGTGCTGTATGACATAAATCCACGTGTCGGTAGTCGACACTCGACAGTTAATTTCATTAAAGCTAGTTATGGTTAAAAGATTTTGACATGAAAGAATATTTATTTACTTGTATTACTAAATTGATATATAATCCAGATACTTGTAAATATTTACAATTGTGAAAATGGAAAATAGATGGTGTGTACCAGTACCCGATCCAAAATTTAATTTTGAAGGATTTGCATGTTTTATTTCTTATTTAATAAATCCTCTAAGTAATTCCTCTGTGGGGAAATGAAAGAAACTATATAAAATAAAGTTTAGGTGGTCCTTGAAGGCCTATAATAAAAATAATAATAAAGAATAACAATAATTTATTTTATTGTTTCTTGACGTGCGTATAATTTTTAAAAAATAGTTATTTTGAATATTTAAGTATTAGGCTCTGATTACCTACAGAAACAATTAAGACCAATGAAAAAAAAATCCATCTTGGAGGACTTATTCCGAAAGCTTGTTCCCACCATGGATCCGTCAGTGTTGCGTACACTACTACTACAGGTACACTAATATCATACACTGATATTTAGAGGAAGAAATTATGAACATTGGGCATATAAGCCCCATTGGCGATATCAATGAGAATAAAACCTAGCTAATATTAAAGACCATTTAATTGTACATTGATAAACGCAGGTTTATCAAAATCTTTAGAGCCGTTTTTAGAAAATCGTAAAAATGTATAAAATAGATGATATAATTGGCAATTCCGGTCAGCTGATTTTCTGGAAAAAGTTATTTTAACGTATCAGCCATATACTTTTTGTAATAGTCCAATTTTGCCAGAAAATAATTTCTGCTCAAAGTAGAGTAGTAAGTGAAAGTTGTGTGATGTGTGCACCAGATTTTTTAATATCTGATAACTCTGGTCATCTGGTTGCCGGGCAACTCTCGGTGCTGTGCACAAGCGTTAGCCCATTCGGCCACCCCGTCCCCCATATATACGTCAATACCATATATACAATTCGGATTCGCAAACATATTGTTTTTGATACAGCTATAGTTTGAAAGTGAGCTATACATTTTAGATCACTTTTTTTTTTTCAATTCATGATTTTTCCATATTTGGTATTCCTTTATAAAGTTCTTTTTCGTTTTGAAATAATGAAGAACAATAAGAGTGATAAAAGAGTTTATTCACACCATATTTACAATAAATACATATAAATAGAACAACAGTAACATAATAATATTAAACATTTTTAGCTAGTTCAACCATTAGAAATTTTTTTTGCTTGCTACTCCCCGTGTGTTTGGTTTTTTAAATTGTTGCTCGAACGGTTTCTATAACATAGCAGCAGCATTTCAAAACTGACTCTTCACAACTTCTGTTTCTTTATTCAAGCAGCAACTCGAGTTTCCTCGTGAGCCTGGGTGGGCCAGGTACTAGATCCAACACAGATAGAATCCTAGGGAATAACAGTTTTTTGAGTATGCACCACTGGCGGATATCCAGGGAGGGGCTATCGGACTGAGGCCTCCAAAATAGTATTTTTTTTTTAATAAATGAAAGTATTATTACATTCCTTTGTAGGCCAGTTTTGGAAATAAACTTATTTTCACAGCCCTTTCTTAAATATTTGGGTTCATATTGAGAACAAAATTATCGCACCAAATTATCGGATTCATTGGGTGTTTTATATAGAAATCTACGTTTATCTGGATTTCCAGAAAATTGATTAGGCTTCACTTTGGAAATAAGCGGCTATGATGTCAAAATTTTGTTATTTGTGTGTTTCTTAAAATTAATTTTTTTAATTATTGCAATATTTTTTTTTTATAGACAACTTCTTTATTGAGATATATTACAATCTGTTTCATAGAAAATTTATAATAGTGTTCAGAGACCACATTCACACACAACGTAAAATAAATTATATTGCAAAATAATAAAACAGTAAATTTTAAGTTACTTTTTCATAGGAATTCTGAGCTGTGAGACCGATTTTGAAATTAGAGATCCAAACAAATAAAAAAATAAATAAAAGAAGGAAAAAGTTGTATTTTCTAAGTTTGTTAATGCTGTCAAAACAGGAAATGGCGGTATCTAGTTCCAAAGCAGGTGCGCTGGACCGTCGGTTTTTGTCTGGAGTCTAGATTTTAAACTAGAAATCAGTTGGAACTATATCTTGAGTGATTGAAGACTCCAGAAGAGAATGTGGTATATTATTGTGGCAATTATGGGGGTGTAATGAATTATTAAGAAAATTGAATTAAATTCTATCTGAAATAGCAAGTAGATAATTCATAAAAAAAAAAATATATAAAATAGAAAATTATCGTTTGCAATCTATATTTTCATCTTTATCGATTTATACTATTTAGTTTATACTTTGTTTAACTTTTTAAAATCTTAATATTGAGCATACTTCAAGTAAAATGTATAACTATAATTTATTTTAAAGTATTATATTATTATAAATTACATAGATTTAATTTATTGGTAGATAAAAAATATTCTCACCGATTTACAATAAATGTGTTCAGTATTTTTCATTGAAAGTGGGTTTTTAGTCGACCTATGTAATGTAGACTATACGGATTAATTAACATGTATTAATAATTTTATATTAACTATTAAATTAATCATATCCCCAATATTAAAATAAGCTAAATTACGTTAATTAATAAACTGAAATTGAATGAAGACTTTTCTTAAATCATAAACATTTTCTTTTTTTATCGTGCGCTCAATTGCTTAGTGATAATAGTAAAGCGGTCATAAATTATTTTTCTTAATCTTATTTCATTTTTTAGACTACACATGTCGCCATTATTTTTGGTTTTATAATAACTATGCTTATTTTTTATTTGGTTCCTCAAGCATTTCCAAGGATTCGTTGCATATATTATAAAGGTTGAGTTTGGGTTTTCATGCTTAGTTCAATATTTCACTGGGGGCCGGGAATATTCATCCTTGTGTCCTCAAGTTTCTGTCCTTGTCAATGCAACAGGATTTGGATATCAAACATCCTGAACGATTCTAAAAACCCTGCAAATTATTACACAATGATTTATTATTTGAAAACAGTTCTATATTTTTTTCTAAAACCTCCATCTTCCATAAATCAACAATCAACACGTAAGTGTAGCAAGGATGTGTCCCTGCAAAAAATAGTTCCATGATGTTTTTCTATATATATAAGGGAGTGGGGTAGCAGAGTGGTAGGGCACTGAGCTTCCAGTGCTTAAGCATCCCAGGTTCGAATCCCGGCTCATGGGAGAAAAATTATTTATTTTGTTTCATTGGTCGTGGAGCGACCTTGGGTAGGTAGACGCTCCTGGGGCACACCCAGTCACTATACAGTGGGCACTCTTAATTAAAATAATTAATTAAGGGGAAAAACCTGGCGGTTGAGCGTAATCTCGGTCGTCACCTCTTTGCACAACCGTAGAAAAGAAACAATGCTTTCCCTAAATAGTACTGAACCCAAGACCCTTCATGGGGTTGTAGTGGTACCGGTTTATATATATATATATATATATATATATATATATATATATATATATATATATATATATATATAAATAAATAATTATAATATATTATATAGGTAAGTGTGGGCGGGGTGGCCGAATGGGCTAACGCGTGTGCACTGCCGTTGTCCGGCAACCTGATAAATGAATCAAAGATATAAAAATAGACACGAGTTCGCGTTCCGGTGCCGGGGGAGTATTTTAACACCCTCTGGCTCTGGAAAATCCCGTATAGCCTTAACGGCGAGGAAGGGAAGGACAAAAAAAAAAAAAAAAATATGTAGGTATATTTATATAAATATAAAGGTATATATAAAAATATATAAGGTATATCCTAGGGTGATCCGTAACTTCTGCTATAGCCAAAAATTGTTAAACAGCATTGGGGAAAAGCTAGCGACGGTAAATAAATAAACTATCAATGTAACCAAAAATTGGGAGATGTTGCACATACACTTTTGTGTGCCTGTGAAATAAATATATACATTTAACAGGCTTTAGGGAGAAGATTTCAAGTTAGTTCAATGAAAATCGTTACAGCCATTTTGGAGCTACAGTCTATACTAACACATATTTTTGGTCCGCCATTTTAAAACGAAACGGTGGATGGTAAAATCGAGTTTTCAGAATCTAGTTCCTATGTATCGTATCGGTTTAATCGTAGGACCTCAACTTTTTTGGGGGATTTGACATTATTTTTCTAGATTTATTACATTTTTTTTTTAAAGATATATCAAATAGATACTATTTACACTATGAAAGTATGAGGATTAAAAACCTCAGAAGAATTTCACTGTTCTTTTTTATAGTAATAGGTATTACTATAAAAAATTAATTACTATAAAAAAAAAATTAATTAATTAAGGTATTACTATAAAAAATTACTAGGTATTAGGTATTTATAATAGGTATGGTAGCAATGGTAATCAGTAAAAAAAACAAAAAAAAATTGAACAATTAAAAAAAATCTTCAATTGATTAAGCTCTTTTAATTTAAAAAATACACTAATTCTGTATACGGTACTCATATTTACTTTCAGAATGAAAATTGCACTTTCGTCCATTATTCATTTTACGTTCCGAAATGGTTTGTTAGGAATGTCTCTACTGCCCAAAACCGATACCAAGACCTCCTAATTAGACGAGATGAATGAAAAAAAAAAAATGAAGAAATGGATTCCCAAACCACAAGAGGCTGCTCCCATTGTTCGGAAGACAGCTGACTCCGAACAGAAGGTGCTTGACCCGGTGTAGGTAAGCGTTCTCAGTTAATTGCTATGGGTAACGCAACTAGCAACATCCACCACATCAGCCGGAGCAGTATCCCAACTATCTTGGAGAAGGTCGCACGACAGGAGCATTGCGTAACGTTGCGAGAGCTGGCCTCTTGAAGGATCTTGTATCATATATTTCAAAAATTGACATCAATATTGACACTCCTGTTGCATCAGATCAACCTCAACTTGTCAAAATACTCAAATCCAGGAACGGAACTAGGGTATTCTTCCAGGAGGCGTAATGTAAGGAAGGGTAATATGAAATAAATATGAGATAATATAAACTCGTGTCATAAGGTCAAAACATAAAAATTGCTGACCCTTCTTGATACTTTTTATAAATAGAAAGTATGGTATTAAAGGAAGGAATCGGGGCTTAAAAGTTCTTATCAAATATCTTTACTTGTCAATGTATATGAGTACTCTAAGCAGTCGGAGTCGAGTATATGGGATTAATAAATAATATATTAAATGAATAATGTATTATTTTTTCTTATGGAAAGGCACATACATTTTTATTCGCATATAAAATTCAGTTAAATTTTACTCTTCCCATGTCAATGGTTTCAGTAAATTCTGAGAGTAATGACTCTATTTGCGTGAGTTGATTGAGATGGTAGAGGATTATTTTAGTTTCACAGAATTAATATAATAATATGTTAAATTAAATTGAAAAAGCTTTTGAAGGAAAAAAGAAAAGAAAACATTCTGATATTTAACTTTTTTTCAATGGATATTTTACGATGTTTAATTACATGTTATTTATTTATTATCTGAATTTGCCTCTACTCGATAGGGTCATTGGCAATTCTTTCTTCACTCCAATTTCCTATATTCTATTGTAGAATCCCGTTTTTTTTTTCAGGATTTCCACATCTCTCTCGGTATCTTGTACTATTTCCTGAACAGTTCTGTGTAGGTTGAGGTTCTTCTTTGAGGCTACATAGTATTCACAATCCAAGAGTATGTGATTCTCGACCGTGGAGTAAGTAACGGTGTGAAAATTCGCAGTGTCCAATTCGGAGCCGGCACAGAATTATTTCCTCTTTTCTTGATTTCCTGTTACTAGTGTACCATTCAGCACTGTTTGCTTTTATTTGGACAAGCTTGGAGGGATTTCTTCTCCAGGTCTCATTCCACATTGAGCTATTATCTGGGATTGTGCTTGCCTCACCCAGTCCTCCCGAGGAACATAATTAATGGATTTTACCTCATTATTGCCATTAGTTCGGGCTATTAGGAATGCGGCGTCTGCCTTTTTCGTTGCCCTGTATGCCACAATGAGACGGATCCCAAATAAGATCTGTCACATTTCCTGCTCTTTTACCGATCCAAATAAGTTCCGAAATTTCAATATTCATTATTGATTATTTACACGCAGTAAATTCCATTAAAGTTCATTGACTGGAAGGCTCAGGAAGCCCTAAACAAAACAGAGGAATGGTCGAGAAGTAGTGGTTTCGTAATTTCGGCATTGATAACAAACGCACTGCATATTTGCCGCTTGAGAGCTTGCACTCATAACCCCAATTATGGTTGAGATTAAATAACATAACTTTTGTTGATGAGCGGAAATATTTAGGTATGTTTCTAGACAAACGCTTAACTTGGACTAGCCATTGGACAATAATACGAAATATATATAGATATATACCTAACTTCTTGAAGGAGAGAAAATTCTGTGTTAGAATAGGAAGCTCACATTCTACAACCCACACGCTGAGAAACGGTGCCCCACAAGGCTCTCCACTTAGTGTAACATTGTTCTTCATCGTCATTAATGAATTGGCTACGATTATTGAGAATCCAACGAAAGTTTTCTGTCAGACAATATTTTTAAAAGTTATTTTTCTCCTTTAAATTGGATATTTTGTCGGGCTGCTTGCATGATTGTACAACCAAAAGGTTCTGCCCGGTCGCCTATACTTCATCCCTCATCAGCATGTTCATTCTTAAGGAAATAAACTATCTAAACCCGTCATAATTTGCTTTCCGATATTCACAATGCAGTAATGTCGGTTTTCATGATGAAAATTGTCGAATTCTAAGGACTATTGGGAAGTCGTCTCTTCCATGTAAGTGGGATTTCGTTTCCCTGGTGATTTTCGGAGCTAATTAATATCTAACATCAGCCAAACTGAGATCTATTTTGGAAAATTTATTTCTTTTTGATCAAAAATGTATAAATTCACCCGTTTTAAGAAGACTAACTGTTTGATTCGTTTATAGAAACGTTAAGGTTTTAGTTAGCTCTTCAGAAAAAATATCTTGCCTCACAGATGTCGAGGCTCCACCCCATGATCTGTCAGTGCC
Organism: Nezara viridula; assembly: GCA_928085145.1. Lineage (NCBI taxonomy): Eukaryota > Metazoa > Arthropoda > Insecta > Hemiptera > Pentatomidae > Nezara > Nezara viridula. Next base: position 113,140,619 of record OV725077.1, read on the forward strand.
TTCCATGATCTGTACCTCTGTCTTTCCTGTAGGTTTGATATCCTTTTATATTCATGATATTCTTATTATTCAGGCGAGTTTCTTGAAGGCAGCAAAACAATGAATTTTCTTTACTAATTAGTTTTTTAAAACATTCTATTGAAGGAAGTTAGTCGACTGTTGTACATATCGTGGGCACAGTACTTGAGCACCTTCAATGCTCGATTGGTCTGGGCATTCTGATCAACAACTGATTCTGGGCAATCTGCAGCGAAATGTCCCGGTTTTCGGGACAAATAGCAAATTAAAACATCTTAGGAGAGTTATATGCGAAAAAAGTACCTTAATTGGAAACTTTTATTGATTTTGGTATTTTTGTTAAATCCTCTGGCATAAATTTCGGCTATTTAGGCTAAGCCTTCAATGTATTGTATTTGCTTAATTCCTCTTATTGTTTGAAATACTATGGCGTACCCACGTCTATTTGTTGGCTGGTTTCTCGTCATCTCCGCGTATGTTGGTTTTCTTGAATTGTTCTGTTAGTTATTCTGGTTTGTTACGATTTGTTACGGTGACTCAAAATCTTGCATTTTTTCCGAGTTGTGCAGCTGTATTAGCACCCTCGGCGAAAAAACCTGACTACTCCTTCTCGAAACAGCTCCCCGAGTCTTTGCCCAGTTAGTCGTATCAATAGGCAGGAAAAAAGTAAGAATACGCGCATATTTGCCACAAAAACTTCAATTCAATTTTCAGTTGATTTTTTTGAGGTTTTCTTATTAAATTTTTACATTTTCCTATTATATAGCATATTGTGTGGATTTTGGTTTATAAAAAGCTGTGTGTTCGTTATGACTCAAACAAGTTAGGTTTCATTTTCTCTTTTAATGTAGCGTATTCACTTACTATAGTCTTCCATTTTTAGAACAAGATTATATCTTCCTTAGAAATGCAGTTTTCAACCCAATACACATAATTTTCTCATTAACAAGAACAATCCTATCAGTAGCCTTCCACAGATGGAATCCCTTAATGGTTGAGAATCTCATTGTTTCTAAAAACGGAAAATAAGAAAGCAAATCAAAACGGACCTTAAATTTCCCACAAGGAGTGTATGTACTGTTATTCCAAACCAAGAACGTGATGAACCGAAGCCTTACCGGGAACACAGGAAGTTGTAGGTGAAGTAGGGGCAAGACAATGCCGTCTTGATTGCTTGTCTTCCGGCCCCTCAGCGGATCAGGTGTATTCACCACTACTGGTCTACTTGCTATCCAATTTGTAAATTAGTTTATGATTGTCCTATTAAAGTAAAACAGCCATGTCCATCTTTACAAGGCATTATCGAGTTATAAGAATTTTATTAGTATAATTGAGTAACATTTAAATATGAGCATAAAGAAGTATTTACTTATGAGAAAGACCCAAACCTTCTGAGCATCTGTCAGAAAATATTTGAATAAGAAACATAAAGAATTTAAAAAAAAGTAGACTTTGAATTATTTTACCAGTCAGATACTAAATAATAATAACACATGGCAACAATGGATTTTGGAGCGCAGGATTTTCCCTTTTAATTTAAGACAAAATGCTATAAAAACTTTTCGAAATAAAACTCAATGGCCAATATTTTTCCACTAACATCGACATGAGAAAACTAATTACGGAGAGGGAAACTAACCGATTATTGGCCTGAATGTACCGGTTTTCGACGGAGAACACATGGCTTTAAGAGTTTTCGGGTGATTTATTTGATAAATTTAAATCTCTAATCAGGTCATAAAACTCTTCTTGAGGAAAACCCTCATATGTAGGAGTGCATCCATCAAATTCAATTTCAATACCATTCATGTAACGTAGGTCTTTCATTCCTTCAACATACTCACAGTCCGGTGAAGCAATAAATATCAGTATAAACAAACACTCATTATAAAAAGTCGGAGGTTAGCCAGTTGAATATTTAGATAAATCCAAAAATGCTGTTTGCATCAATTAATAGAAAAAAAGACATTTTACTTTCATGGCAACCAATTAGCTATTGTATATATGATCTCTTGGCTCAGATTGTCGTCGCATTAAATGGAAACCCCTTGCGTCTTAGAATCACTTATGAACGTCTCTCTACGCAAGTATTACAAACTTTATAAGGCACCTATCCTGAACTCAACAATATAATGCTTTGCAAAAAACCTTAAATATAAATGCTTTTTGCAAAAGTCGTTTGTATTTCTTGACAAATTTGTGGGCAGTTCTGAAGGATGTGGTCTGGGGAGAAGAGGTCCAGAAGAAGTCGCTGGAATAGAAGTATGCCGTTGGATCTCCAAAGAGGTTGGAAATCTATGGGAGTTGGAAATCCAAAGAGGTGTCTTCCTCTGGATGGCGAAACCAGCGATGAGAAGGAAGTACTTGAAAAACTTCACCAGTCTTCTCCTCTCATGATCTTTAAAATTATCTGTAAAACGTACTTCAACGAAAAGAAGTTGGAAAAAAAAGTTACAACGGGTGGTAAAATTAAATTTCCGAATAAATCAAGAAGTATAAACTTCGTTGTCGGTGTTATTATTTAAAAGATGTTGATGATTATATGACGATAATGATGATGATTGTTTGGTGATTATTTAAAAGTTTAAGTATTTTAATAAAAAAAACTTTGTTATCGGACAATTTGGAGCAAAAACATGATCTCCTAAATATGTTTTGTATGTTCTACTGCAAAGCTTATGTCTTTTGTTTTGGTTAATGGTTTTTTTTTAAAGTTTTACTTCTACTGCATCATTGTTGATTATTTTTTAATGTAATAACATTGATAAAAAATAAAATTATATAGGCCAATGTTAGGAATCCTTTTTTATTTATTTTTCTTAATGTTACTTGGAAAGTAATGTTAATTTCGGTGTTAAATTGTTTTAAAATAATAAACCATTGTGTAATAATTTGCAGCGTTTTCACTATGTTTTTGGTGATCGAGGTCGAAAACTTGAAATATTCTTTGAACCAACATCATAAAAAACTCAATAAAAAAAAAAAATCAGAACTACTGGATCTAACGCAAAATTTGAAGGTCATAGTTTTCATGTCATAGTAAACAATTGTAAATAATATTCTCTACATAAAAAAAATATCCACTTATAAAATAAACATATTTGCTATTAAAAGCAAATACGCTATAAAGAGAAATATAATTACTGTAAATAAAAACACAAATAACTGTAGGCCTCCCTTTATTAAGGTGTCACGGATCTAATAATATTATATGTTCAGAAAAATAGAGGTTAATCTACTTTAGCTTCTAATCTGGTATCGCTTAAACATAAAAAAATTTTTTTTGAATAAAATTGCAACTTAGGAGCACTGCTATATTTGTCACATAATACGTTTTTTACTTAGCTTATTATAACGAGTGATATAATATAGCTTATTATAGCGATTTTTTTTACTAAATCTCACTTATTTATAATTCTTCCAAAGTTGTATTTGATGGTTTGTAGTAAGCAATTGCTAAACAAATCTTCTATAGATTTGTTTTCTTCCGACCAATTTCATCTTCAGTATCATATGATGATTGAACACTTGGTTCTTCCATGTTTATCATACTTATTTTTAGCTAAGAAATTAAAGCATTCCTAATCAGCTTTATGATAATTTAATCATAGCTCTTTCAATATAATGATTTTCTAACAATAACGTAGCTCATGATATGCAAATGTACATGATAAATGTGGTAAAACTACCTTCATTAATGAACCTACAACGGTTAAGAAATAACTGCGAATTGACCTGGAATTTTGATGAAAATCAATTATATTTAATTCATAACGTTACAGTAACATATATCATTATACTATAAATTGATTTCTGTCAAAAGTTTTCTAATTCGCACAAGATAAGAAGGCCGTTAGCGTGTGATGTTATCACTGATGGCTTACTATCCATCTTGGTGATGTTGAGCAAGCAAAAAGTGTGCCTCTATAATTGGTACATTTACATTGAGGTATTTAAAATACAAAACAAATGGTATATAATACAATTTATCCAAAATGAATTATCCATTCGTCTACTTGAAAACATTACAGGAATCGACATTGAAAAGCAAATTTCATGTTAAATTCATAAAAATAAATCACTGTATTTTTAACCTGCTTTATTATAAAAATACATGAATTAATTTTGGATTAAATTACTATTTATAGTCACATTAAATTCTTCTAGAAGTAAACTTATTGAAGGAATAGTTAAAATACAATTAATAAAATAATGGAAGCCAGAAGTAATTTAAAAATATTTGAAAATCATATAATATTATATTTAAGTATATTTTCCACAATTCAAACTTCCTTTTAAAAGGCTGTAAAAAAAAAGCTTGAAAATGAACACAGTTATTTTAATTAAACGGAATGGAATTTATTGTAAATTCTGTGAATTATTCAAAATGTATTTCCTAACAAAATTTGTATTTATTTAGGAATAATTTTTCATTTATTTTATTAAAAGCAGTATACATTGAATAAGAAAATAAATTATATTAAATGTAAGGTAGGTAGTGTTGCCCAAATGTGAGACCGAGAGGAGTCTTGTTCTTGCGCAAGAGTATCGCAACAGTCATGCAGTTACTTATTAGTTTATTGCTATAGAGATTTTACTGTATTTTTTTAGATAAGAGAAACCTAACTAAGCCCGAATGAAATATTAGAGGAGTTGAATGCAAAAGTATATTGGTTATAGCAATTATTAACATATAGTAACTAAGATAGTCAAGTATTAGTAACTATTTTGCCATAATTTTTATTTTAAAAATCGATTTTTTCACCAGTCCCGGTCTTAGTCTTGCAACAGCTAGGTTGCCTTGGTCTTGATCTTGCAAAGTGCTAAATAACTTGGTGTTAACTAAATAATTGAAGTAAAGAAATTTGCATTACTAAAAGTTAAAAAGTTCAACCCTTAATGTCGATCAATAGGAATATGGATAGTAGTATTTTTTTTTTTCAATTTGTATTTATCGGTAAAGATTAGGTTATAATAATAACTAAATAAATAAATGTCTAGAATTTTTCCGATACATATTTGAAAAGGTAATGAGCGTTAAAGAAAAGTGCTGGGAGCAAAACCACGTCTCGAGAGTGAGGATTCGGCTAAGTCATGCCTTGCCAGTGTCAAGCTCATACCGTTTGTTATATTATTTCTTGTCTTATGAAATGTCTTTACGATTTTTCATCTACCCTCTTGTCTCTAAATAGAAATATTTAGTTTGAAATGTAGTAATTATTTTATTAGAATTTTTTTGTCCTCCCCTTCCTCGCCTTTTAGTCTATGTGGAAATTTTTCCCGTGGCAGGAAACAAGTAGGGGATTAATACCAGAGTTCAACTGTCACCGGGACACGAACTCTTAATTATTTTATCAAGGTAACTTCTGCTAATTAGGTTCTGGTTAACGAGTGTTCTGCACTCTTTCCAATTGCTTGGCCATTCCGCTTTTTTAAATATTTGTTATTATCATTTATAAAGGTAGGGTATAGAATTGTTTGGACATTACCGTGTTTGGCAGAGGTTTATGTTACGCCCCGGTTGACTCAGATTATGCTTCCATTCTCGACCATATCTCCAAGAAGCAGTATTATTTAAAGTTTTTTGCCAATTATGAAATTTTTTAAATATTTGATAAGTGTTATCTCAATCTTATATTTTGTTTATTTATTTAATAATTACTATGTGACTGTATATAACACTTCAATCAAATGAGTTGTCGTTTATTTTGTCTTCTTTTTTAATGATAATTATTAATATAGCGAGTAGAAGATATCTAGAATTATTAGAGATATCTGGGTCAGTGCCTTAAAGATTTAGTCTTCGTTAGGCTGATCGAGTAACAGGGAGGAAGAAAGAGAGAGGATGAGTAGATTCGGATGATTAAGAGTTGAAGTGTGAAATACTTGTTATTGGGTATTATTTGCTATGTGGATAGGAGTTTACATTTGATATGTTCATATTGTCGTGTACGGTGTCATTGATCGTTCGACCGAGGAGCATTAAAGATTTTTCGAAATATTTTGGATTGTGTGGTAGGAATTTGCTATATGTGGACGTGTTTTGCGAAACCACTAAATTCTGTTAGTAAGTCCATCAAGCGAGTGGAGATCTATAATCTAAGACAGTTTGTGTGTTTGACAAATGACAGTTGATGTGACAGATTGTAAATCTGACGTACGTTCCATTTCACTTGAATTATATTTCAGCTTAGATTAGCGTGAATTTTCTTTTAAGTAAATACCTAATACAAACTATAAGAATACCTATCGTTAGCTTATCCAATTTCGAGAGTTAGGACAAAACTATTTTAGATAGCTTTTATAAATATTTTTACTTTTATAAAATAAATTGACTTTTCATAAATAAGTTATGAAATTTATAATGAGAAGGGTGTGAGGAGAAGAAAAAAATGTTACAATAATTATATAAAAAATAATTACATAGTTGATATGATAATTATATAAATATTTCGACTTGAAAATGGGCAAAATTGCCTGAAACGTCGTCGAGAAAATTAAAATTAATTGTAGCATGATGTGGAGTTGGGGTAAAATAAAGTGATTTTCCTCGAAATTATAAATTTGATTAATTATAAATGCCCATGAAAATTTAGAAGATTTAGTAAAAAATAAATAAAATACCTATGTTTCAGTCAACGCTGTTTAAAACACGTCTAAATATTAGAATTATATTTTCCTTTTTTTTTTTTTTAATTAAAACATTTATTTATAAGTTGTAAATATTTCTGGCACACAAATAAATTTTTTATCTACTACTATATTCAGCAAATATTATATGAAGAAGAAACAAAGCCGAAAATAATACAAAAAATTACAGAAAAAAAAGTACAAGCAAGAATTAGTTTAATAAATAAAAGTAAACTTCAAAACTAAACTAAAAAAAATAATAATGAAAATAAGATAACATAACACAAAAGCAAAATACAACACAAACTCAATGCAGTAAGTCCCTTGGCCAGTGCCTCAGCAGTCTTCTGGCCTGATTATATGGATTTGTGGTAGTAGTTAGAGCTTGAGTAAGTGGATTTGAATTTAGACTCAGTCTGTCATGGAAATTATTAATACGGTCTGTAGCAGTTGCTTTGATAAAAGGAATGTCAAAGTCAGTGTGTAACGTAATATTAGAAACATAAAACTGGGCGTCTACAATTTTCCGGAGGACTTTTGACTGGAATGACTGAACTATGTTTACACTCGATGTCTTTGCTGTTCCCCATAGCTCGATGCCATATGTCCAAAGTGATTTAATGAGGACTTTGTAGATAGTTAATTTATCAGTCACCGATAATTTAGAACGTCTTTCACGAAGCGTAGAACGTTCGTAACGCTAATTAAGTTCTTTTATTTTTGTGGCATGCCCATGTCAGTCGTTTGTCCAAGTAGATACCCAAATATTGCACTGTTTTTAAATTCAGTACAGCGATATTATTAAATAATACTTGACGACAAGAGTCGTGTCGATGTGACTCTAAATGAAACGAATTGGCTCTAAGACTCGTTCATTTTTATCCTTTATCTTTTAGCCCAACAATCTAAGTCGTCTAGGTGTTCTGGAAGTGTCTAAGTTAACTTAAAATTTAAAAAACAATTTTATATTACTTCTTATTGGGTTCAATAATAATATAAAAATTGTGAAAATAGTAAGAAGTTGATAAAATGTAAATAAAAACAAAACCCGTGGAGACGGATGTATTAGGTAGTCTGCGGCTGCTAAGCGATTGCCCACTTCCGGGCAAGAACTAGGGTGGGAGATAACAGGACCAGTATGCTCAGGTATTAGTCAGCTTATGGGAACCCAACCATTAGCACTTATCCGATATCCCCATCTTGTCGGCCTCTGCTCTCTTTATTGTCTGAGTCTGGGGCTTTACCATGAAAGTTGAACTGAGATTGTCATTATACATAATTCACCACTATTTAACCAACCGTTAAAAAGATAAAATCAAATACTTAGCATTTATCACCAATACCCAGAATAAATTTTTCTTGCACTTTCTTAACTACCTTTTAGAGAAAATATGACAATTGCTCAAAAAAGTTTATTTAATTAATACGTTTTAAGCTCTCTTGAATAAAATGTGACATAAAAAATCTTTTGTATTCAGTCTTCGCAATTATAGGAGGTGGCCACCAAATAAAATTTTTATTAGTGCTATGATTACTAGTGGATTCATGGAACTGAGGGGAGCTTTTCCAGGCCAGGGGGTAAGGTAAGGGATTGATGCCAGAGTTAAAATCTCCCCCGCACCGGGACGCGAACTCGTACTTGATTTATAAAAAATATATTAAGGCGGAATTCCACTGAGACAACTTTTAGGCAGCATGTAGCAAGCGGCATTGACCCATGGTACCCACAGTCTTTCCATAGAAGAAACACAAAGCAACAAAAAATATGTCTCCTTGCCGCATGCTAGAAGTTGACCGTTGCTGCCTGTCGAATGCGTCATCTCATCTCTCCACATCATTCAACGTGTCGAACATTGTCTTCGTCTATCCAACAGGCCTCGGATCGGTGTGGCTTGTTGCAGACAACATGGAGCGGACGAACGAAAAAACTACTTCTTATATTGACGATTACGATAATTCTGCCGAATTGTGCAATAATAAAATCGCCGTATACAAAGGTATAAGAATTAAAAACGATAAGTTGACAATTTTTTCGAATCAATCGGATTATTTGTAAAAATAATTGGTTTATTTATTAATCGTTAATTTATTTAAATAGGAAAATATAATTGTACGGTGATAGAGGTAAAAAATAATTACGAATTTGTCAGCATTTCATCTCGAGCGTAGAAAACTTCAGCAAGAAAAGAATTTCATTTCCTAGCAAAAACGGGAAATGGTTTGCATATGAGCTACTGAATTTTTATTGGATGTCGATGTAACCAAATCAATATTGTCAACTGCTGAGTATTTATGATGAACATCAGTGATGAAATCCACTTGCTAGCAACCCAAATAGTTCGAGAACCCATGAGAAAAAAATCTACATTACTTGATGAAAACTTTAAAAACATTTTTTGAATTTCGGGTTGAAGCCCTCTCCCCCCCCCCCAAAAAAAACATGATAAAATATAACTATGTTTTATGAAAAAAAAATCTCTAAAAGTATCATTGTTCGTGTAATTATATTTAACAGGACTTAAAGAATCACTTTTCTTTCTTCCGAGGTAATTATCGTAATATATAAACAGAGTAAAAAAATCTTTCGGGCTGAAGCCTCCCAAAATTAAATCCTGGATCCGTTAGTGACATTGATCATACATCATTGATTTAGAAGGATATACATGATCCATTGTGGTTTTAATCTCTGCCAATATCTCCAAGGTAGTAGTCCAGCCAATAAGGTATTAAATACTATTTTTTTTTCTCAACGAGTCTATTTCTTTCTTGGGGTAGTGGATAACAGGTTTTACTTAACGATATTTGAAAGATGCTTACTCGGTGACTTTATAGGATGTAAATGATGCCAGGTTTGTTGGCATAAGTCCATTCTTTGTGAGATGCCATCACCACTGTCCAGCTTTTTTTACCCTTCCCAGCCACTACTGAATAGTCTATCGGCGTCTTCACTTGCTTGCTCCCAGACATGTTGACCTCTTTGAATTTTTTAGTCAGCAAGGATATTATTCTTTTACTTTCCTTTTTACTTTCACTTACCTATATATGAAACTATATACTAAAGGAAAGTATTGCGATCGTGAAAATTTTCGAATCGCAGAGTTTCAACTGACATCCTATCATATCCCTTCCTCTTAACTTTTCTAGGCTTTATAATTCTTGTGTCAGCAGCCAGGCGATTGTGGTCTGCCTCCAGCTCTGCTCCTCTAATGACTTTCATGTCCGTAAAATATGATCTTTCCCAGTTCTTGCATTTAGGTCTCCCATGAGGATGATACTCCTATTTCTAGTGTTTGCCGAGTCAACAGTTCGCTTAAGATCCTCGTAAAAGTTCTTTTTATCTTCGACGATGTTATCCTCTGTAGGAACATATATATGAATTAAAGTAACTTTTCCCATGAGGAGTTCGATATACATTAAAATTATTCTGGAAAATATTTAGTCTCATACAGATGAGACTAAAAAGGAGCTGGATGAAAGATCTCATCTAAATCAAGGAAGTAAATAATGACCAGAAAGAGGTGCTGCTGGGTACTATCCTTCCTTATGTCTATAATGTCAATCCTTATCATCACAACACATCTGCTGATTGTCTATACCTTGACAGCTACGGATAGATAGTTAAAGAGAAAAAAAATTAATTAATGAGATAAGCATGTGTATAAAGAGATGTTCCACTTAGTTCTCGATAAATTTTGAACTAAGGGTTCACAATACTGTAATGTAATTTTGTTGAGATTTCATAGACGGTTGTGAGATTTGGCTGCTTTTATGGTAGAGACATAGCTTCCATAAAACAAAGGAGTAGCCTGGAGTAGGAACATAAAAATTTTAAAACTGAAAAATTACTTATGTAAATGAGTAATTCAAACTTGTGGAAGTAAAAATGTTAAAATGAAGGAAGATGACAGACAAAAGACCGAAATAAAAATAGACAGAACAATATTAGGAAATATAATAGAAAAATAATTTTATTCTGGGACGAAGTCCCTTCAGAATAACAAAAAAGTACAGAATATAAAATTTTATATCTGGCCAGATAAAAACATATAAAGATAAAGATAGATCATTAAAAAAAGAAAAAAATAATATTGGTTATACATACTATATACAAAATAAAATAAAAAAATGTATATAAAAACTCTTGAAACCATACTAAGATACTTAAAACTATGTACAATGTTAAAATATAAATAAACCCTTTTAGAAAAAATAAAAAATATAGAAAAAATAAATGTAAATTCTTCTTAACAGTAAAATCTGTTTCTGTTGAAAAAAAAAATGAAAAAAAGAAAGTCGAATCTATAATAAGTATTTAGGTTATGAGCTAAATGTGAATATGTTCTTATAGATAATATGTAATTTTACATAAAAGGTTAGCTGGTGTGTGACTGTTTTTGGGACAGGAATTGGAATAGGAGGGTTTCGAATGTAGATAAGGATGAAGAATGTCGAATTTTGATAGGAAGGGAATTCCAGAAACTAACAGAACGAGCAATAAAGGAGTTTTGGAACGAGGCAGATCTGTGAGAAGGAATGTAAAGGTCGGAAGGTCGAGATCTTGTGGAGAGGGAGTGGACTGAGGACTTGAATTGGAGAAGGTTGTAGGTGTAGGAAGGACGATGATTGTTGATGATATGATAGGGGAATGTACCTAGGAAATATTGTCTCCGAATGGAGGGGAAGAGCCACTCTAACTCAGTGTAGTGGTGAGAGACATGGTAGTATCTCGGGGCACCAATTACAAATCTCACGCAACTGTTCATTAATCTTTTCCACCATAATACATATAGTCAAGATAGTAATTTAAAAAAAAATTGGTTAGTAGTTAATTTATGAAAGTGTGACGAAAAAGAAAGATTAAAAAAAAAACCTTTAAATCCAATAAGCTGATTCTAGATGAAACTTCAACTTTTAAGTTTTCTGTCCATATATTTTTCCAGATTAATTTAAACATTCTTTCCGCTGACATCCTGACACATACAGTATATTTTATCGGTAATCCTCTCATAGAGATAAGTCTATCAAGCGTATAATAAGCTGAGACATTAAGCTAATAGGACAGCCGCAGTGTTATCTCCACCTAAATAATGTAAGGGGAAATGATTCATGAATCAAGTTTCTATATTTATTTAAATAGCTAACGGGTTTTTCAAACCAAATCATATCGCATTCAATGCCGATAATGAATTACTTCTAAATTTTAATTAGGATTATCTAACATAAATTGAGTTATTAATTAAAATAATAATTATTTGCCGTAGCCTGCAATCTTTACTTCCTAATAAAATTTAGAGCTGAAATTAATGCATTCATAGCAGAAAGCATTTCTACACTCTATTTCGAGCTACAAATTATTAATTTTTTAATAATTTGTCTGAAAAATGGATCTCAAAATCTGGTTGAAAGCTTTGCTTGAACTTTTACATATAAGTTCGATAAATTGATTGGAGATATTTTTTTTTTCTAGTTATTGTAGGGCCTAGATATCTAAGCTTCTCTACGTGTTCAAACATATTACCTTCTATATCGATATAACCGGCAATATGAACATATATCTTTTGTATCTATTGTATATATATTTCATTATGCATTTATATATCGTATTTGTATAGCAAATAAATTTCTACGGGGCAGCGAATAAAAAAAAAAAATGGAGATATTTTAAAATACCCCAGGGTAAGAAAAGGTATAAACCAATCCCTATTGCATATATATATACAAAATTGTATATATATATACAGTAGTTGATTAAAATTTCTTAGAGAGGGAAAGGGAAAAAAAAATGGAGATATTTTACCTCGGAAAACATAATACAGTAGAATCGAGCAGACCAAACATTAGGAGATATCAAATGTAATATATGTAATGAAAAATACGTCATTTTAATTTTCGTATTACTTTTAACACATTATAACTGCGTGTACTAATTTGTAGCCTTTAGTCTATTGCTTTGGTAGTACTTTTTTTTAAAAATTACCTAACGGTATTTATACACTAATGTTTTTAATTAATCCACATTGACTAATTAATTAAAATAAAAGATCAAAAACCTAAAAGTAGGCATAAAGTAATTAAATAGATATAGTTAATTGGAAAAGGTTTCAGTCTAAAATGTTGATTAACAAACTATGCAGGTTAACGCCGATTCAAGCATCATAAAGTATAAAAAAGAAATTTAGTAAAAAAACCGAGATCAGATGTAAGCAGACCAAATGAGGGGCTAACTACCAAAAGTGGACATCTCCACTTCCTACCGAAGCTGAGATTTAGATGAGTTTTGGTAAATTCCCAGAGCTCTACCTAATCCCAGCTACACTTCATTCAAGAACATTCTTCACCATAGTCTATGGAAAGTTTGTTTTTCAAGCAGACGGAAGATTTTCAAATGATGGAATATTAGTTTTTACTGGCAGTTCACAAAATAAATATGGACATGCATATGGAGCTGCTCCAATAGAGCAAATTTCAAGTAAAAAATACTACAGTTATAAGAGACTGTATATCACACGACGGTATCTAAACAAATAATCCATTAAAAACACAACGCTTTGTGTTTGGAATTTTTCAATGATATCTTATTTCCAATATGAAAGAGAGAGAAATAGTTTATTGAAACGAATGCTTCCCTACTTCATAGGGTTGCTTCGGACACAGCATATCAATCAATCCATATGGACATAATTCTTATATTACATTATTTTGTTATTTGCTATCAATACACTATTCTGGAATATTATTACTAAATAACATACATCTTTCAGAAAGGAAAAAAAAAAGACACTTTCTGAATGCTAGAAATACAAGAACAAATCCCACACATATATGGGTATATCATCGTAATTCCATGACTTTGAACAAAAATATAGGACTATGCTAAAATTAAAATGAAATAAATAAATAATAATGAGCATAATCAATTGACAGTTAATTACAATATAAGTGGTAGTAGATGCTCTCCACAATCCACTGTAAAATAATTTCCGAGTGTGGACAGGTCTCATTAAGTACAGTAAATGCAGTTTTCAGAACATCTCTGGTAGAATTAACGTTAAGGTGTCGATGTATTTGGGTAGTAAGTCATTTGTGATTAAGTCGTTTCAATGTTGGACAGAATCTTTATGATTCGATGGATTGTGGTCTTTAGATATTTGGGGTATCAATAGAGCCCAATAGTTTCGTTGCTTACGCCCATCAAAGCTTTTGTAGTATTTACAGCATATATGGTAATTTTATTGATTAAAGATGGTTTAGAAAATAAATAAAGTTATCTAGACATACATTATCGTCTCTTCTTTGGTTATATTTTAATCTGACGTGAGTATCCAACCAGCCTTAAACGATAAATTACTAATTGTCAGTGTTTTTCCACATCATGAAATTATTGTTGAGGGCGAAATCTCATGAAGGGGTGTGAAAAGAATGAAACCATCATTTATTTCATTTAGTATCCAGCATTCAAAACTACACATTATACAGACTTCAAAATGTGAGAATAAATATTTCAAAATGTGGTCATTTGTTTGTTTACCTGTGGTCATAGTTAATCTGACACGAGAAGTATACTTTGTGCCGAGGAGGAAATTTTAGTTTATCGACTGCTAACAACAAGTGACAATCATAAAGTGTTTTTCGCGCCTTGTAGTTTTCCCGCAACGCACGATCTCTGGATATTTATTCAATTTTTATAAATTTCGTGAATATTAAAAGAGTGACAACCTTTGGTTCACTGATTCCACAATGAAAGTACCCTTCAGAAATTATAACGTAGAATATATTTACTCACAATTTTTTTATTCTCTACTTCCTTGCCCTTTAGACTATACGAATTTATGCCAGAGTGCTCTCCCGGTACCGGGACGCGGACTCTTAATTATTTTGTCACTTTATCTTCCATCAGGTTGCCGGCCAACCCATATATATATATATATATATATATATATATATATATATATATATATATATATATATATATATATAAATCCTTGTTTAGCGGAATTTGAAAATGCTTTCAAAATTTTCTTCGGATAATGTAAAATTTTTTACTAGATACTGCCTGCAGTTTAAACGGCGCCGCTGAAATTATAAATTATAAATGGAATTCGGTGAACAAACGATCTTTTACTTAAACATAATTTAAGATGTCAATGTATGAATGAGAAAATATGGATAGAAGTTGTTTATTTATTATTTTCATTGATCCAAATTTGTATCTATGAGTAATCTGATGTGAGCCAAACATTTAAAACAACAAAATATGTCATATTTTTTTTTATTTTAACGAATGAACTTTGGTCACCGCAGTAATGTAAGCACATGTAAAGTTAAAATATAAACATTTTATCCCTAAAAGCATTATTATTGCTGTAATTACCCTTATTGATAAAAACATTAGTCCCCTCCATTTTATATTTAAAATCTATTACTGTTAATAATAGAATTCTAGAAATAAGTTTCATACTCATAATAAAATTACGAGTATTAGGTATAATGTTAATTATGTTTATAAGTTAATTATTATAGAATAAAAACTAAACAAGGATTTTTTTTATGTGAGTTGGTGAAGGTAACTGTTACATGAGAGCCAAGTGGGGAGGAGTCGCCAGCCCGTGATTCCGCCTCGGATCTTCTCTCCGGCTACTTTCCTACTTCCCTTAATCTACCTTCTTGTCTTCGATTCATTTTTATTATATCTATTGCGATGAGTTTATATAATTATCAGATGATCTTAATAACAATAATAATAAAGTTAATTTAATTTAAA
This sequence comes from Nezara viridula, assembly GCA_928085145.1. NCBI lineage: Eukaryota > Metazoa > Arthropoda > Insecta > Hemiptera > Pentatomidae > Nezara > Nezara viridula. Next base: position 113,156,028 of record OV725077.1, read on the forward strand.
CGGGTTTTTTAAAATTATATCTTAATGATATTTACAACTGTACTAAAGAAATACATTTAGTAAATTTGAACATATGGATATAACGACATGAAAACACTTGTTGATTAACTACCCAATGGTAGCACTCTACATTAGAAGATCACGGGGCCATCTTCTTTTCAGACGCCTCGGAGTGTTATGAGGAATTGAAGAGGAAGCAAGGCTAGAAAAAGAAGGGTTGGGATGATTCTGAAGTTTATTAAGAAAGGATAGGTATCTGGATTGGGCTAGATCTGAAACATAAGAAACATTAAAGTCATTATGGATGGTTTTATTTGTAACAAAGTAGGGAGCATTGAGGATTTTACGAAGGATTTCGGATTGTAATTAAAACCGTATTTATGAAAGTATTAGTCTAGTTTACTATCTTTCAATAGAGAGGAAAACATATTTTTTTACCTGAGTACCTCTGACAATTATCACGTTATTAATAATAACGAAATAAATAAATCACATTACAGTTTCGATAATTATAAAATATTTTATAAACTTAAATGTGTATGCATTTTTTAAGTAAAAACTTCTTTAGGTGCGTTGGGCACTTTTTTTATGAAAAGTGAATTAGATTAAGCCTATGTACTACGATGTGGAACGCTCGGGTAAAGTCGGCTGGAGTTGACTAATTAAAGAGTTTTTTTAATATGGATTAAAATATCTCAAAAACTAATAATCGAACCTGTTGATAGCAAGGAAAATGTTCATCATTTCATCCTCTTTGTAATGAGTTATTAATTAAAATTCTATCTTAACGCCATGTTAGAGAGGCGAAAAGGGTAAAAAAATAGTGCCGAAAACCAAATGATGACGATGAAGATATGGATTAAAATATCTTGGAAACCAAAAATCGGACGTGCATACTATAACTGAGGAAATTGTTCAGCATTTCATCCTCTCTTTAATATGCTATTGTTCAAAATGGTATCTTAACGCGAAGCCGTGTTAGGGAGGCGTAAAGAAAGAATTAGAGTGGAAAACCAAATGATAACGAGTTTTATGGAAGATATGGATTAATATATGTCGAAAATTAAAAATCAGACCTGCAAGCGGGGGAATTGTTCAATATTTCATCCTCTTTATAGTGAGCTAATATTTAGAATTTATATTTCATTTTATTAATCTAGCCTGGTTCATGTTTTCACTTTCGTGCGGTCCAAAGCACACACACCTTAGTTTTTTTTATCTTTTTTTTTTTTATATATTTGTTTATTTAGAAATATTACATTCTGTCACATCAAGGACATTTATAATAGTGTAAATATGCTGTGTAAATGATCTCAAATATGCTGTAAATAAAAAAAATATGAATTGTCTTCAATGTCATTTGATACACATATGTAGTTGCATAAGTAACTGTATACTGGTTAAATTCTGTTTCTGTCTTAACTCTGAAGTACTCTAAACATAGGCTTTAGTAAGAAAAGTAAAAAGTTCCTTTGAGGAGTAAAAGAGAAGTGACAAGTTACTCTGCAGCATTTCTTCGATCCCGAGAATGTCGGGTTTTCAGCGGTCACAAATGAAGATACTTCATATAGTTTTTCAGCTCCCTTCTGACTTAGTGACCTTGTTCTAAATAAGTGTTTGGCGTGTCGATTGTAATTTGTTGTAAAATTATTTGAGGAAGATCCATATGTCAAATGGAACAAGTCAAGGTACTTGTTTGGTATTTCTTTGAGGTATGGAGGGATTTTTCGTACCAAACAAAAGAAAAAAAACTTGATATAACATGTAAATAAGCAGCATAATTTCTAATATTTCTTCTTAGTGGTATCCTCTTCTACCTTTGGTCAGAATGAGTTCCTGCTTGAAGGGCCTACAAATCCTGCACCTATATAAATAGCCGTCTCTTTCTTCTAAAGAGAATCATTTTTGTGTTAAAGGATTCCTTTGACAGCTTCCTTCCAAATATTCTTGGCCTACCTAAGGCCTTCTTCTTTTGACATCATTTCCTAACAAGATCGCTCCTCTGCCATTCAAGAGGCTGATCAAACCACGAATAGCTTCTCTTTTGGTCTTACGGCTAGATTTTTCTTTATTGTAGTATTTTTCTTCTTGTATTTTTATGGGCTTTGTGCATGAATTGGCCATGCTCGTTGCCTGATTTTTTGAATTTATGGTAAGTAAATATTAAAAAATCACCAGGATTCGAGGTAGAGATAGTAAAGAAAATTTCATAAATAGTCACCAATCAATTACGTTTTTCTTCGTCATGCTATTGTATAAAAAAATAAACTGATAGTTCAAAAAGTAAGCATTACATCATTTAAAAATATATTTTTAGACATTTTTATAACTTAATAAAAATCTAAAATCATATTAATTCCAAACGATTCATTTTTAGAGAATACAGTGTCGATGGAAAATAGACTATTTATTTAATTGCAACCGTCGTTCAATTGTAGAAAGCAGCTTTCGAACTGAATTTAAATAGTGACACTTTCCACACAAGGATATTGAAACTTCTCTCCAATTCTTCAGCGATTTGGGAGTTTTAATAGTGGACGTTTAAGGAGAGAAGATGATGAAAATATTAACATTAATTAATACTTTTAACAGAACATATAACACTACAATATAAAGACCTTATACAATCATTCGAGATATCTTCGGTTGATTTCAAATAGCCACTAAGTACATTTTTGATGGAGATAAACTTTTAATTTCGATTTAGTGGAAGTCGATTTTAGTTATCAAGAGAAAAACACGTAACTGTATAAAAGTGACACAAAACGTTTTATGTAATCAAAACATAGTTACGGTAAATCATGAGAAACTAGGGTTTACTTAAATAAAAGAATCAACGTTTGACAGTGTTATGTTCAGTGTCGGAAAAAAAAAATTTTGAAGATGATTATTTGGTCTTAATTTCTAACCCACCACATCCAGCCTTACATCATTCGTTAATAACATTTCGATTATACAGATTGAACAGACTCGTTACCAAATACTTTATCTGGACAAAGAGTCATACATGAATTTCTCATAAAATGTTGATTTTATCCTCAAGACGAAAACTAATTGCTAATCTCGCCCAATCCTCCTTAAGCTTCACTCATCCTTTTAATCTTTCTCGAAGGTTGATGAAGCGGCAGTGGCCCAGAGACTTTTCGTAAGTGAGCACGCAAAGGAGTTCTGGCAATGGTCAGATTCTCCACTCAAGCCTTGTACGTCTGTGGTTATAGCCCCTCTGCTCAGCATCCACTGGTTCTTATTGACAGTAATGCGGCTGAGTGAGAGGCACCGGGATCTCCTAGAGTCCTGCCTTTTCATCCACGAGTGGGGGAAAGGCTCGGCTCGGAGCTCTCCTGAGTGAATGGATTTTATAAATATTGTATAGAACTATGTTTGTATTTAAGTTGTTATCTTGATTGATTTTTTTGTTTCATGATAAACTTCAGTCCCCGAATCCACTTGTATTCCAGCCTTGCTTCTTCCTCGATTCCTGATCCCCTAGGCGTCTAAAAAGAACATGGCCTAGCGATCTTCTCACCTAGAATTAAATATTGAGTGCTAACACTGGGCATTATATCTTCAAATCTGTTCATGTCATGATTTCTAATGTGTGCATTTTTACTAGTTGTACTGTTTATAAAATTGTAAATTTCATTAAATAAATAATAAAAAAAAGGTTTTTTTTATATACATTTACTTTCAGTATTATTATTTTGCTGTTTAATTTATTTTTATTTATTGCACATATAGCGTGAATGTGCCTCTCTAAACACTATTATAAATGTCCTTAATTGAGAATAACTTAAATATTTCTCAATAAATAAGTTTAAATAAAAAAAAAACTCGCAAACGCTTTGATTTCTTCAAGTTATTTTTAAACAATGGACTATTATATCATTGAATCTTCAGTCGATTTTTTCGTTGAATAATTACATTTCCATAAATATTCGTTCTAAGCGGTCCACGTATGGTAAATAGGGTAGTAAATTATTTAAAAATAGGAGATGATAGCAGACAACAAAATAATGGTATTTTAAAAAGAAATTACTGACTTAAAATTAATTCAAATGAATTATTTTTATATCTTTTGCGATTCACTTTATTTTTTCAAGAACAAAAAAATACAAATTCGATTTGGATTATGATTTCAACAAACAAAAACGTCAAAAGGTCTCAAATTAAAGTTTTGCATAGTTCTTTGAAACACACAAAAAGATGTGAAGGCCTACATTAGCTAATTACCCCCCAAAAATTATAAATAATCATTTAAATTACTAACTGTTCACAACAAATCTTTCCTTGTTATTAGTTCTTTAATACAAATGAATTTGTTTTGTTTTTTTAGAAGAAAGTGTTTATGTCATAAAATTCAAATTAAGGAATCTCAATTCGACTAAAGATTGAGAATAAGTTTTCCATTAGAGTTGTAAAATTCTTATTTGTTAAACGTTGTAGCCATTTATTGAGTTTATAAAATATCTTGTGTGTTTTTTATGTTGTGAATTTCATTACTTTAGCTCATTTTCATCAGTGAATATAAGTTAACGATTTCTACGTATCCCAAGACTTCGATTTATCTTGATCCAAAATTGGTAATTGTTCCTCATAGTATTTTGTTAAGCCCTCTTTTCTATTTATTTTAAATAATCGACATTCCTCAATAATCCACATTTCCTTCGCATAAATATCCCACCATTTTTTACGTCCCCGACAGGGCTTTTTCTAAAAACATATCTTAAATCATTCGTAAGGTGTAATAATAGACATTATTCATAACAAATCAACGCTGTATAGAAAGAACAGTCCACAAAGATTTTTTTCTTTTCATTTCAAGAATGCACAACACTTCTCTATTCGCCATAGTTCCAGACCACTCATGTCCTATGTTGTTGTTACCTAAAGATGCGAGATGTAGATATACATATTAATGTGTAATATAATAAAATCATATAATTTAATTTGTTTGAAATTAGAGGTTTCATCAGTTTTACAAAATGCTTTTCATTAGAATTTTTTTTTATTAAGCACAGCCTAACATTTCACAATATAAACTTATTTAAATCATGTATCATCCATGAATCACCTTTTTTTTTTAAGCCTATGGGAACAAAATAAAAAAGGAGGGATTAAAACTGGCGGTTTGTATCTACATCATAAGTACGGACCGCGAAAGTTTCTTTGATAAGATCATAAAATTTTAAAAACTAATTAAAGATGTGAAAATTAGCAAATCATTCACACACATCAAGTTTGAACAACAATTATTACGTGGATTTTTCTCTTAGGAAGCTCATTTCGGCATTTATAAATGAAACATGAAATGACATTTATAAAACAATATATATTTTTTCACCACTAGCATGGACTGCGAGGCCTCGGTGGAGGTCTCAATGTCGTGGGGCAAGAAGATTGGAAACCCCTGATCTACAATATAATAGCCCTTGTTTTTGTTTGGATGACATGTGAAATGTTCCAAGATGTATGTAGTTACATTTTTCGAAGATCTAAATAAATAAAATACGATTTTCCATAGGAACATGCACTAACTTAATATTTTATGAAAATGAAAAAAAAAAATAATAGAAATATTTTCATAAAACATTTCTGTATGTTCATACAAGCATGACTTTCCTTATCACTTTGAGTGCGATGTCCAATACAAGAATTATTTTATGAAGTTCAGATTAGGATTCTATTATTATTCTTTATATATTATATATTTAATTTAAAATCGGCATTAAATACATTTTAATCATGTTTCAAATACGTTTCTGGAACGTTCAGAGAGATGTTATGAATACATGTTATTTAAGAAGCTTAAGAAAAGTGAACGATTTTCAAAGAAAGTCTGCACTACTATTGATTTGTTTTGGATGATTAATTTTGATTTTGGGAAGCGGGGCAGCGAGAGGAATCTGTAGGAAATTTAATTAATTTTCAAATAATGGTCTAAAAAGGGGGAAAGTATCAAAATCGGTCAAAATATCCCAGAAATAATTGTTTAACGTGGATTCAAAAACGTTATGGTCTGCTGAAAACAACACATCGAAACTTTGACCCGATTACAATACTTTCCTTACTTAGTAGTGGTAGGAAAGTAAAAGCCTAATAAATCGAATCAAGTATAAAAACTTATATAACCCCCTGTACCACATGGTCATTGCCCCTCACATTTTACATCGACCTTTTAAAAATTTACAACTAAACTTAACAATCATTTTAACTGTCATGGATTTGGATGAAGTTGATACCAGGCCAATGCGACAACTATTCACCAATTTCCCTCCAACTTTGAATCAAATCGAATAAGATGTTTTTAAAACATAAGCCGATCAAGGAAAAATACAGGCATAAGCGATGGAATTAAACATCAGTATTGGACCATCTACATCTGTAGGTATCAAACCTTAAAATCTCTGAAAATTTAAGCAAATAGAATTTATGGTAGTAGGTGTAATATCCACTACATGAATTCGAACACAAAATGCCGTTTTTTTTTTTCACACATTTCTTTATTGAGTAATATTGCACTTAGTAGTATTTAATTCCCCGTGTGCCCAATCAATAAATACAATTTATTTATTTTTACGTTTTATTTCGACTGAAAACCCTAACCAATTTCTTTTCAATTATTTAATTCAGTCAACCAGACCTAGACGAAAAGTATTTAAAAATACATTATTTAAAATACAAAGTATTTAGTTTTTCTAAAATACAATACAATATTAATCACCTAATATTTCAATTACTAATTACTTTTAAATTACTTCACTTAATTATTTTATTAAATTAGTATTTAGATTTGAAATACAAAATACTCTCCTAAAAATTATTTAAATATTTATTGATTAAAATTGTATTTTTTTTTAAAACTTATTTATTGAAAAATATTACAATCTGTCTCTAGGACATTTATAATAGAGTTCACACTATATGTACAATAAATAAAATAAATTATACAGAAAAATAATATATATACAATAAATAAGAATAAAATAACCTAAAAATAAATAAATAAAAAGAACACATACACACCTATATACAATATTCACAATTTGGCGAGAGAACTCCAAACCAGACTTGTCCCTCCAACTGTGGAGGGAAAAGTATGACTCCAGGAGTTCCCTGCACTCCTCTCTCAACCGCGTCACTAGGGCTAAACCCAGAAAATTGTATTTTAGAAACAAAAAATATTTTGTATTTTAAACAAAGTATTTTAAAATACATTTTCGCCCTGGTCTGCAAACATCAATCCAAACCATCAATATAGCTAAGAATTGTGAATAATAATCCCAATTGTTGAACGAAAGTTGATGAAATTGATACAGAATCATTTGTACACTGTTTCCTAAATTTTCTTCAACTTTGAGCCAAATTGATTCAGTGCCTTTTGATATATTTTTATTTCCAATAAAATACATATGTGTGCATATGCGAAAGTAAAGGATAAAATGTATTTGGGATAATCTTGGTCCTTACCCACACAATCTTAGATAATCTTAGATAGATCAGTTCTAAGATCTTTTGGTCATCCCTACCTTGATGCCTAAAATATTTTGTTTTTCCTATGCCTTTGAGTCAACGCAGATATATAGCAAATGCTACTCTGAGTACTCAGTAACGGGTGTTACTCAAATACTGCCTTTTTTGAGTACCAAAGAACTTAATTACTACTTCAGTTGATGTCAAACGATTAACTAAGTAGTGATCGAATTTCTAATAGTGATTCAATTTGAGTAAAATACGTGGTACTCGGTACTCTGAGTAGCATTTGCTATCTCTGCCGTTGACTATTATGCCATTCGGTTCCTGACAGCCCAATATAATTGTGCCTTAATTAGATTCTTCAATTTGATACTTCCATTGCTTTGCCCTTGAAATTAGTGATATTTTTAAAGAGAACATCTTACAGAGCGGGGCTCACTGGGAGGATGAAATGAAATGAAAATTAAGAATCATGATTGATTATGCTGAACATGGAAAACTAAGAAGGAATAACTTGATTAACTAAGAAAATAAAGTATATTTTTAGATTACATCCCATTTCACAGCTTTAGTAGGATAAAAGTAATACTCATTTTTAAAAAGTGCACTAGCGATAACTGTCATTTATTATTAAAATTATTATTACAAAAAATTGAAATAATTTATATCATTCAATGAAATATGTTAATAAATAAAATTTATGGATTTAAAATATATCCATAAGCAAGAATAAAGTTTTCAATAAACGGACAAACTTGGTCGCCACTGATTCCAAAATATTTCCATTTTCACATTTCTTAGCCTATGATCGGAAACGCTTTCTATTAAGAACTTATTGGGAAGAAACGGATCTCAGCATTATGATAATTAGAGAGAAGAGAAAACTATGAAAGTTTCTTGATACTTTTGTTTGACTAGCCATCATAAATTGGTCTAGCGTGTTTTCGATATTATGTTAATTATTTTATGATAACAATAGAGTTTCATAAACAACCTAAGACCTTTCTCCCCCTCTCTGTGTCAGGTAAAAATTCAATTACATTAAATACATCTGAAGATTCTACAGTGCATGTATAATAGATACTTAATACACGGCGATGTTCAATGAATGCTGCTATTTCAGAAAGTAAAATATATGGTTAACAGAGCACAGAGGATTAGAACTGAAATCCATCTGTACAGAACTTTATTTACATAGTACTTCAATCAGACACAGTGATGTAGACCACAGTAATGATAGAATGTCATACTGTCGTTATATTTCACATAATACAGGATGGTTACTCCATCCTATTTGAATGCATATTTACAAATCGAAGATATATATTTTTTTCTTCGTCCTCTCTTCCTTGCATTTTAGGCTATACGGGGTTTTCCCAGTCCTAAGGGGAGGGAGAGCGTGAGTGGAGGATTAATTCCAGAGTTAAAATCCCCCCTCCTCCTCGGCATTAGTCCGCTCGGCCACTCCGCCCACACAAATCGAGTATGAAAAACTCCATGTCTCAGTCGCAAAGCGCGGATGCTATAAGGAATGAACGAGGAAGATCTCAAAGAATGTTTAAGGAGCTCATCCACAGGCGGAGAAGTATAGAATGACCGATTCTCAACTGAATCTGCAGAAGCAATAAGATGCTGCAACTGAATGGCAACAGCACTTAAGAATGGTTTCTGGAGTCAATTGAAAATTGGACGAATGTTGTAGCGCTGGTTTGCCTTTTGGATTTATTTCACTATACAATTTCTATATAAAAAGATATCACTCTAAGGGTTGGTGAACACGAAGATTTCGTGAGCTTACCAAGCCAATTCCTCAAGATTAGATTTAACGCATTCCTCGGTCTTTCATATTTCATTTATTTAATTTTATGAGCAGTGATTAATAATTATTCAGGACTCCGTTCTTTGCTAAGTTTCACAACTTGTCTTGACCATTTCAACCACTGTATTGCTATTGCAGTAAAAGTCGTCTCATCTTTTGGGCCGACACAATGGGCATCGACATCGGCACGGATAGACTAACGAAAAAAATAAATTTAAAATCTATATCAATTGGAAAACATAACTAGATCTTTGTCAAAGTTTGTTTGTTGTTGAAAGGTAAGAGGTAGAATATTGTATTGGACATAATGTATTGGTATGAGGCAAGGGTCTCCAAACTGAGACCTCCACTAACAACTGTGATCAATACTTCAGTTATGAAATGAGCTCTCTAAAAGAAACAACTCACGCAATAAATGGTACAGAAATCTCATGTTTGAATGATTAACCAAATTTTGTATTTTTTAAATAACTTAAAAATTTAAATAGGTTATGTAAGAAACGTTCGCGGGCTGGATAAAAGTTTGGAGAAAAGAGTTCTGTCATCGAACGTAACATAAAGCTCATTTTGTACCAATTTCGGGTGACCTTTTTTTTGTCAGTCTACAGTACACTTTTGTTAGTTTTTTAAGCACAATAAAAAGATCGACCCTCTATAACCCATTTGAGGCGTGCCAGAAACCGCCGATTTCGTCGGAACCTGCACTACTCATATCGTATTGAGATCCAAATTGTTGAGGAAGACATTCTGGCAGAGCGAGAGAATTCCCTCAGCTGATACGAAACTGAATTAACTGCACTTTAAGAACTTAATGCATGAGGAAAGAAGTTGAGAGACCAACCCATTTAGAAGGAACTGCCACGGCGGCAAGGAAGAGAAGAAGACGGTGGGGGAATTGAAGAATGACCAAGAGCAAACTGTGTGAACAGCTATTTATTAATGTAACCAGATTCAGCCGCACAGAGTTTTGTTATGAAAAAGTTAATACAATTGATGAGTAACATTGTATTATCGTATGTAACACTGATCCTCATCTTCAAATTATGAGCTTGCACCCGAAAAGATAAGAGGAATCCAAAATCGCCACTACTAAACCACCGACTTCAAAACATAATTAGTAATGGTTTCGCCATTTACAGGCTTTCCATTAGAGCTGAATATAATTAGATCCGTCTTCCTAACTCTGAGAAATGGTGCTGGATCGTGCAAATGCTTGTAAATATTTTAATTACCAATTACTCAATATTAGTTACATGATTTTTTTTATTTTAAATTAAGTAAAATACTTAATAAACTCCACTTTCTCAAGCTATGCAATTAATTGCATTTCAAAGTTCATCATCCGTTGCCTTTTTCGTCTTATCTTTAAACGAAATAATCCGTTCATTCCCATCCCGGGTGGGCAGGCAAGCTACCTTAATGGGATAAAGGGAAACCACATTTATCTACGAGTAAATCAAATAGAAAAAATTTGTAAATTTCCATTTTTTCAAAACAGCTAAAATCATAATAAGTGGAAAATTGTCATCCTCTATTAACTACTATTCATAGATATCGATTTATATACATTTTATTATAAAAAATAATGTTTCAGTAATAAAAATGAGAACACTTGTCTCAACTTCTAAATTTTCAACTTAACCTCCATCTTTTCGATCTATAGACCTACAGTGCTTTTTAAAATAACATATTTAATATGAAATTCTTTTATTTAATATTTACATACAGAAAAAAAAAGAAAATAAAAATAGAGATCCGAAGGATTTCTTCACGAATGACTACAATATGTAAAGAGAACTATCAGTAAGATGATAGTTTACCCACGAAAATTTTTTTTTCTGTTAATCTGACAATGTACTCAATTTTAAAATACTATATCTCGGAAGGATATTTGAATAGATTCCCATGTGACTTAAAAAACTTCAAAACATTTTGCATGCCAGAAAATCAATGAAGATATAACGGGAGGCATGTATATTTATCTTCTTAATACGTCTCATAGCAGGGCTTGAGATTCAACGATCTCGTCATAAATCAGAAAACTGAAAAGTTGTTTAAAAAAAAAAAAAGTGAATGCTAAGATGGAGAGGATAAAAATACCTGCTTCTCACGAGTATAATGAAGCAGCCTGCTCCAGAATAAGTAGCGGCAAAGACTTATTTATATGTGAAGCTGAAGTTGTTTCCGGGGAGACATTCACATAACAGTTTCACATTCCATCGGAAGAGCTGCTTTTTCAAAATTAAAGCGAGATGGATAGCTCTAAATATGGGCAAACTTAAATATTATAATATTTATACTATAATTTTTTAATATGTTTAACAATCAAGTATTTCCATTTAATTCATATTATATATAAATTGATCAATAAAGTTGTACCGTATAAATATGGTAGGGAGAGCTAGAAAAAACAAACATGAATATTAATTTATTATTTCCAGTTATTAAATTTGTTCTATAATATAAGTATGCATTCAACTAAATTGATTAAACACATGTTTACATTCTCAGTGTACACCAGGGCTGAAATCAAACTGTACTTCCCTAGGGCGGTAAATATAAAAGAGAACTAATATTTGATAAAATATTTGCTTTTGCTATTTATACTGTATATTTATATTAACTATTACGGCTTTACTTTTTATATATTTATATTTACTTATACTATTTCTATAAAATGTAATTGACAAAATTGATTGTTTTGACCTTAATTAAGCCAATGAAATGAGTGAATGTTATGTATGATATGATGATATATATTCCATAAAATTCAGTTAAGAAACTCGACTTATTTAAGAGTTTCGACTTACTTAGTTAGGTAGGAGTGAAGGAGTGGCAAAAATAAACTTGGCCACAAAAAAAAAAGAATTCTACTTCCTGCATTGGTGTAGACCCTCTATAATATTTGCTTACAGACGATGGTTCTCTAAAAATATTGCTATTTTAAATAACGAAATGGCAACTAACTTCAATGTTAAAAAATGTTTGTGACCAACTTTATTTACAACGAAACAATATTTCACAGAAGGAACACAAAATAATATTTTTTGTTACTATCAAATAAGAAAATTAATAATCATAGGAATGATTTCCTCGTTGAATTCAATAATTGTCATTCATTCTTAACTGTAAATTCATAGTTTTGGAAACATACAGACAAATATTTCTATAATCATTTTCATATATTTCAAATGTCGAGTTGAGCCGAAGACTCATTATTTCCTTTTAAATAATTATTTGAAAAAAAAGTTTTAGTTGTTTTTTTTATACAGTTGAAAATTAAGGAAATAATAAATAGGAAACTGGAAAAACTTATGTATCAAGACCAAAACACTGCCAGAAGAATTGAATTTTTACTAATATTTACTGTTAGAAATACAGAAAAACTTTTAATTTGTAAATTTATTTAGAGGTTTCTGTATTACTTTCAAAAATGTCAAAAGCTAAATAAAATAAAATGATAAATACCAATTAAATACCTATCTGAGAAAGGATACAATCAGTAACTTCAAATTAAATTTCAATATGTTATTAGCTAAAATAGTACAGCATATCCATTTACGCAATATTCCGACTAATTTCAAGATTTCAATATTCAACAGAAGGCTTCGGCTAGAAGAATGACAGATTCTAATTTGATATGTTCAAAACTGATAAAACAATTTAAAACTGATATAAAATTCAATTCATTAGCAAAGCTTATAATCGCATCTACTTTAGAAGTATAGATAACATAATACTTTATGAAAAAAATGTTCAACAATATTATTATGGTTTATTAAGATGATTTAATAATATATCAGAGCAATATATAATAACAGAATAATATATATAAGTAAATAAAGTATTGCGTAGAATATTCGGACCGAAGAAGGATGAGTTAACCGGAGAGTTCAGACGGTTACACAACGCCGAATTGCGTGTGCTGTACCCGGGTAATATAATTGAGGTAATTTCATCGCGGCGAATCAAATGGGCTTGTAAAGTTGTTGGGCTTAGTAATGAGAGAATTCCTAAAAGATTAATATTTGCTGTACCGAATGGTAAGCGTCCGAGGGGTAGACCGAAGCGAAGGTGGGAAGATTGTATTAAAGCCGATCTTAAGGGACTGGGTTTGGACGGCGAACGGTGGAGGCATCGAACCTTCGGGTTCGCTAAGCCTTTTATTATTATTATTATTATTATATATATAAGAGTTTAATAAAAACTTCGGATGAGGATTTTTCGAAATACCTTCGGAGAAGTATTGAAGTAAAAAGAAGAAGAAGTAAAAAAAGTGTAGTGTTTGTGGCAATGGAAATTTACAAAATTATAAGGAAATTGCTAAGTAATCTTACTAAATATTTTTCTGCGCATGAGCAGTAGTAACAAGTGAAATTGCTGTAGGTTCAGAATAAGTTGCTGTAGAGTACATTATTCGCTCCCTTTTTAAATGCTGTAGTGGCAGCAAGTAGCCAGTTTCGCGATAGAAACATTTTCAAAAGATGTGTTAGTGAAGGAAATAGCCTGATAGAAAGGTAGTAGAAAGCTTTTAATGAGGCTGTAACTGAAATTGTACATTGTATCTGTAAAGAAATTAAACTCAAGCTAGTTCAAAGAAGAAGTGAAAAATACTTAAGTTTGTTATAATAATTTTACTACTTCAAAAAGTTTTATATTTGATTATGTGAATTAGTTAATATGTGAATTAATTTAAATTGAATTTTATTATTATGAAAACTGACTTATTAGTTTTTATTGTATCAACAGTATTGTATTGTATTTTTTATAAATACAGTAACGTTAGTAATAGATTTAATTAATTAACAGAAAACACTCTTTGACAATTTTATAATAAAACAGTGAATAAATATAAAAGTATAGGTTCAGATATTATCTATAAATTGAAAATTTAATGAAACTGGGCTGAACCTTTTTTTTCTTCTTCTTATTTTACCCTTGCCTTTTAGGTGGTTTTCCCAGGGCGGGGAATTAATGCCAGAGGTAAAAGCTCCCCCATCCCACGGCAACGGAAAGCGAACTCGTAATTATTTTTATCAAACCTAAATACAGTATTCTTTCAAATATTTTAATGTAAATAACAAATTTCATTAATTTTGAGTATAGAACAACACTTTCTCCATTTATATTTTATAAAATTATACATTGATATTATTAATATATTAATCCAAAAGGTCTTATAAGGGAGTTATCAGTCAAGTAAGAACACGGTCAAATCACAGTAGGGACAGGTATGGATAAACTCGCTAATTGGCCAAAATATTAAATTTTTATAACGAGGTTCAATTGTAAAACAAAATTTATTTAGGGGTTTTGAATTATATCATAGTTAGTTTGCAAGAGATTCCAAAGGGATTAGTTTATACAGAGCGAAATTAGGTTTTAAAATCTTTTTCTACTCAATTATAATGGTACTGGTATTATATGTTTTGAAAGATAAGATTTTATATATATAAAATCTTATCTTTCAAAACATATAATACCAGTACCAGTATATATATATATATATATATATATATATATATATATATATATATATATATATATGATCTTATCTTTCAAAACATATAATACCAGTACCATTATATAATAAAAGCCATGCAACCCTCAGGGATATTGATAAAATGCGTGATAAAACATAACATAAATTATCTACTACGTCCGAACTCTAGTCTGCGCACTAGATCTAGAAATCCATATACTTACTTGACAATCCCACATTTCTCAATTTTGTATGTAAAATTTGAAACAATAATTTTTTAATTTATATAAATTTCTATTTGCAGTCCCTAAATATTTTATGTAAATATCTCCAATCTCTATCAGACATTTCTAATCTTAGATTTTTTAAGTTAAAACTTCTTTAGGCGAGTTTTGCAATTTTTTTGTGGAGAGTGAATTAAATTGAGCCGTCAGATCTCCGATGTGTAACGTATGAGTAAAGTCGGCTGGAATTAATTAATTGAAATGTTTTTCATATGGATTAAGATATCTCAGAAACTAAAAATCCTATCTACAGACAGCAAGCGAGGGAATTGTTCAGCATTTCATCTTCTCTGTAATGGACTGTTGTTAACAATTGTATCTCAACGTGACGGCTTGTTAGGGAGGCGAAAAGGAAAAAATATTGTCGAAAACCAAATGATAACGAGTTTTATTGAAGATATGGATTAAAATACCGCGGAAACTAAAAATCGGACCTGCATACTGTAAGCGAGGGAATTGTTCAGTATTTCATCCTCTCTGTAATAGACTGTTATTAAAAATTGTATCGTTACGCGACGCCGTGTTAGAGAGGCGAAAAGGAAAAAATATTGTCGAAAGCAAAATGATAAAGAGGTTAATTCAAGGTATGGATTAAAATATCCAGGAAAGTAAAAATCAGACCTGCATAATGTAAGCGAGAGATATGTTCAGTGTTTTATACTCTTTATCACGGTGGATCTACCGGAGGGTAGGAGGGCTTTTGGGCTGCAGTCCTCCCCTCTCCCCCCCCAAAATAGTTAAATATAACCATGGTTTATGGAAAAGAATATTAAAACATTATCTCTTAAAGTATTATTGTTCGTGTAATTACATTCAAAAGGACTTAAGGAATCACTTAAACACCATTTCATATAGATAGTTAGTTTCTTTATTTTTTTCCGAAGTAGTTATCGTCATTTTCATGAAAAAAAAAAAAGCTTTCGGGCTGAAGCCTCCCCCAAAATTAAATCCTGGATCAGCTAGTGCTCTTTATAATGAGTTATTATTTATAATTTATATTTCATATGATTAATCTCGCCTTGTTGATGTTTTCATTTCTATCGTGTGGTCTAGAGCACACAGTTTTTTTTTCAAGTTTGTTTATATATGGTTATTGATTACCCTATCAATACATTAATTAATGAAATCAGTATTAAAGAAGAAAAAGAAAATCCTGATATTGTCTCAGACAGATAAGAAAAACACCTGCCTAAATGGAATGTCTGCTTTGTTCTTTGTTTACATTACCCAGTACAGGTGCATGGAATGAACTGGCTAAGTATGGTGTTAGATTTAAAGCTAAGGATTACTCCTTTTTTTTTCTTTTATAATAACCTTATATTGATTATATTAATTATTTTTACTAACTCAGATGTAAAATCACAGCATAGTTACTTTTTGTGTTCAGGATTTTTAACAATGCCAGGATAAAAAATGAAAATCAAAATAATTTTCAATGGAGCTGCAATGTAGCAAACCGAAATCGAAGGCAACTTTTACTTGTACTCGTTCAGAATATTTTGTCTGCTTAGTAATTACATTCATCCAATACATCATGAGTTATGAAATGCATTTATTGAGCCCTCCCACGAAAAATGTTTACTCAATCAGAGGAAACATAATACTTTTTCAAAGTTTTGGTTACAATTTATAAAAATGGATCGTTTACTTCAAAACAATAATTCTCTTCATTAAGTACTAAGTGAGAAGTATAAAACTTCTTTTATAAATCAATTGTCGTGAGAGTAACATTATTTTTATTTTATCAGTTTCCTTGCATGGTTTGCCACATAAGTACACACACACACACACACACACACACACACATATTATATATATATATATATATATATATATATATATATATATATTTATGTCTCCTGATTTGAGTTAAGAATGTAGATTAATTTTATTTTAATTAATGTGAATACCATGTATTTTCAATTATAAAAAAGTACAGTCGCACAAGATTTATACTTCAGGTAAACAATGACATTCTTCTAACAAATTTGATCTTTTAAAATTAAAATTTAAGATTGTTTAAAATTTAAATTTTGATACAATGTTAAGGATAAAAATATGTGAATTTAGGATAATTCTTTAAAATGCCTCAAGCACTTCCGGTGTTTTTGGAGTACGAAAAGGATTTGTTTAAAAAGTATTAAGAGATATATTTATCTAATAAATATATTAAAAATACATCAAATATGTTTTCTAAGAAACTTATTTAACAAGGAGCCAATCAATCTGACAGAATTATCTGTTTAATTACCAATTGAGTTTAGGTAAAAAATCAGAATGTTTTCTTTTGAATATAATACAAATATGTAAACCCGAATATGTCACTACATTTGAAAAATACGAAAGTCAATAGAAAAATTAATTAAAATTAAATACTTTAATAATTTTTTTTTATGATTCAGTTTGAAGAAGTGTTGGTATATGTACATATTATTAAACAAAAACATCTATTTATGATTCACTAATTTTAAGTAACATTTATGAATATAAGGTATAAGTACCTGAGATTTCGTATATCCAATCCTGGATAGCAAGAACGGACCTGGCATGATGGACTCACATGTCTGAACTGAGCCCGCAAACAAGCTACCGACGGAACCGGACCCGCCCGAAACGACACGAAAACTAACGAACTTGATCCTTCCATGGTTCGCTAACTGTCAGGATTCTTAGACCTAGTTTTTGAACGCTTGTAAAAATTTGAAATCCGAAAAAATATTTTATTAAGAATACTCAATCAGTGAGATTTTTGTCGGGGATTTAAAAGTAATAAGTATTACAGAAGGTTTTATGAATTATTGTGGTTTTGTGTCAGTAAAACAGTCGTCTATAATAAAATAATTCTACAGTAAGGAGGATCGCCGTCATAAAACTTTTTCTGATTCTGGTAATTCAAATATAAGTTATTTGAACTTATAAAACATTATTAAATCAAAAAAGCTCCGTAGTAAGTTTAGACTGACGGGAAACTTTGTCAAAGATATACTCATAGACAGAAAGAAATGGTTTCTATTACCAAAAAAAAAATATCTGCCCAATTAAGGGGGTGCAAAACTAAAAGAACGCTTGGAAGTTTCTAGATGATTTCAGTTTTCTAGAGATGCAAATCAGAATAATAATGAGAAAAATTGGGTGATTGGGAGTGTTCTTGAAATATAGTCAACGGACTTTTGGACAAGAAAGATGAAAAATATAAACACCTCGTAAATGAACTCTTGAGCCAATGAAATACTAGAGCGTCGCATATTCTTATCAATGCATTATTTACACTCTTAGCAATGCATTATTTAAGCTTTTCAAAGCACTGGTAGTTTCCGAAGACAAATAATTTATTATCAATTAATAACTGAAAATGAATAGAATCAGTTTTGGCTGAAAATTCAACAACTAATTTTAACGTCTGGTTAAATTAACAATGAAGAACGTTTGTATCTTCAATTTAACAAATCATAACTACTTTTTCTAAATATATTTAACTATATTCGAGCGGAAGATTAAAAAAAATTGTGCTTAATGTGAAATACAGTTGTTCACTCGCAAGTTACGTTTTAGACCGTGTTCCGTCGGTTTATCTGTTGGTTGATGTGTCTACAATTAAATCCATGTGATACCCAAGTCACCTACTACAGTTGATTCGATTTTAATAAAATTTTCAGAGAATGTGGATATTATTACCAAGATGGTCCCATACAAATTTCAACAAATTCCAACCACTACTTCCGTCTGTGGATCCACAAACGTATTGAGATACGCGTATATATAAAAAATAGGCATTTTTATTTCGTTTATAGGTATGTGAAAGTAAAAATTATTGACGGTATAACAGACTCAATTTATTTTATGAAGAACTTGGACGCGTGACAGAAAGCTGCCCCAAAAATGATGTTAAAATCATTCTTGGTGACTTTAACGCACAATTTGGTAAGGAGGTGGCACTCATGCCGACCATAGGAACCCACAGCTTGCATGAGACCAGTAATGATAATGGGCTACGGATGGTGAACTTTGCTACATTGCACGGACTGGTTGTTGGAACAACTCTTTTTCCTCGAAAGAATATCCACAAAGCAACATGGATCTCTCCAAATGGGCAAACAGCATCACAGATAGACCATGTACTCATTAGTGCCCGTCACAAGTCCAACATGATAAATGCAAGATCTTATAGAGGTGCAAATATGGACACGGATCACTATTTGAGCATTGCCGAGGTCAGATCACGAATTTCGCTGATTAAAAACCACTACCAACGACCAAAGAAGAAGATTGATGTGGTTAAACTTAAGGACTCAGACCACCAATATTCGTATCAACAAGCTGTGGAGACGAAACTTAATGAAGAAGTAATTAATGACAGCTCTATGGTCGATGAACAGTGGAAGAGATGCAGCAACGCAATGAAACAGGCAGCAGAAGAAGCTCTTGGCTACGAGACTAAATCTAGAAGGCCCCCATGGTTTGATGCTGAGTGCCTTCAAGCAGTAAAAGTGAAAAATGAAGCCTACAGAAAGAAGGTTCAGCGTCCCACAAGGCTCTCCCAAGAAACATATAGAAGAAAAAGACGCGAAGAGAAGAGATTATTCCGCGGAAAGAGAAGAGCTTGGGAAAATAAGAACATGGAGGACACAGAGGCATTGCGAGGCCAAAATGAAAGTCGCCTGTTCTTTCAGAGAATAAACGAGGGTAGGGCAGCTTTTAGGCCCAGAGTGACGGCATGCAAAGACACAAATGGAACTCTTTTAAGCCACAAAGATGACGTACTAAGGAGATGGGTACAACATTTCAAAGGCGCATTAAACAGAGGAACGGTGCCTGGAGAAGTAGGTGTAATGAAGGAAGACTCCCTGAATTCTATTGAACCCCCGGATGAGGAGGAAATGGAAAACGCCCTGAGGAAATTGAAAAATGGAAAGGCGCCAGGCCCGGACGGAATCCAGTCAGAGCTGTTGAAATGTGGAGGTGAAGAACTCAAGAAAGCTCTGCATGATTTAATGCTGACCATCTGGGAGAAGGAAGCTATGCCTACGGAATGGGCAACAGCCATTATCTGCCCAATACATAAGAAAGGAGATCAAACAGAATGCGCTAACTATCGAGGAATCTCACTCCTTTCGTGTGCTTATAAGCTGCTCTCTAACATTCTTTTTGAGAGGATCCTCCCGTATTCTGAAAAGGAACTGGGGAAATATCAGGCTGGATTTCGAAGAGGACGCTCAACGACTGATCAACTGTTCTCTCTGAGGATGATCCTAGAAAAGACTATGGAGCGTAAGGTAGTCACCCACCATTTATTCCTGGACTTTAAAGCAGCATACGACAGCGTTGATAGAACGCAACTATACTGTGCCTTGGAGGAGCTAAGCATCCCTCAGAAGCTCGTACGCCTAATCAAGATGACCATGGACAGCTCGAGATGCAGAATACGCGTCGGTTCTGACGACTCCGAAGAGTTTAAAGTGAGCAGTGGGGTTAGGCAAGGGGATGCCCTCGCCTGTCTATTGTTCAATTTGGCAGAGGAGAAAGCTGTAAGAGACTCCGGTATTCAGACCAAAGATATAATCTTCAATCGCCTGACACAGCTTCTTGGTTTTGCTGATGATATTGACATAGTAGGTAGGTCTGAACGGGCTCTCAGAGAAGCGTTTATAAGCCTTGAAGCAGCTGCAAGACCACTTGGTCTAGAAGTCAACGAGAGGAAAACTAAGTATATGAGAGTTGGCGGTGAGGTTGATCTGAACTCTCCATTTGAGGTAGGTTCTTTTAAGTTTGAGAGAGTGAAAAGTTTTATATACCTTGGGTCTGAAATCAATAGCAAGAATGACATGGCTCAAGAAATACAAAGAAGGATCACGGCTGCCAATAGATGTGTCTTTGGACTTGGCCGACACTTAAGAAGTAGGTACCTCTCAAAGAAGACCAAGCTGATCATATACAAGACCCTTGTTCGGCCTGTTTTGACATATGGCTCAGAGGCTTGGACGATGACCAAAAGGGATGAGATGAAGCTGAGTGTCTTTGAGCGAGGAGTCCTCAGAAGGATTTATGGTCCAGTAAAGGAGGGTGATGTCTGGAGGAAAAGAAAAAATAGGGAGCTCAGTTCTCTCTATGCAGACATCGACGTAGTCACGTATATTAAACTGGCCAGACTAAGGTGGGCAGGGCATGTGGCCAGAATGAGCACCCTTGAAATACCAAAAAAAATAATGATGGAGGAGCTGCACCTCGTAAGACGGGTAGGAAGGCCGAGGACGAGATGGTTGGACAACGTGGCCTATGATGCGAGAACCCTGCTTGGTGTGCGGAACTGGAGAGCTGCAGCAGAAGACAGAGCCAACTGGCGGAGGCTCTTGGAGGAGGCCCAGTCTCGGTGACGGGATGTTGTGCCATACATGAATGAATGAACAGACTCAATTAAAGGAATTACTTACCATACGTTTTTCCAATCCTTCGAATTAGTTAAATTGTAGCATTCTCTCTCGTCACTGTTAATTTCCTTATAAAACTTTATATTTTAATTATTTATTTAATTATAAAGAATTATTTTTAGTCAAGACAATAATTTCACGGCAAAAATGCGTTTTATAACCGCTGATCCATAAGATAGCACATAGGCGGGGAACCTTTTTACTATTGTGGGTATTTGTATAAGCTTAGCTACTAATCTCAATTTTCATATTGTCGTAATCTAAGTAAATATTAATTGCCTTTATTATTACATTCTGAATTATAATATTTTTATGAAAGCTGCAAATATCGGAGAAGATGCGTTCTTTGGCTGTGATATAGCATATTTAGATCGTGTTTTGTTTGGAAGCAATGGTTACCTCTCGGTCATATTTGGGAGCGCTCAATGCCTGTAGTTGGTTTCTAGTCGCATCTGACCAGTCCTTATGTCTCAATTAGTAAATAATAAAATTCTTACATACGAGTAGTTTATACTGAACCATAATTCGTTACAATAAGAAACTGTTAATTATTTTAAAATTAATGGGACTTAAGAGGAAGCAAAATTGAATATTCGGCGGTACTTAAAGCTCTATTAGATTTGACTACAATATATAATACAACGAGTTTAATCGAAATCATCATAAACGTTTTTAATACAACTGTTTAAATGTGTAAAATCGATAATATAAAGTGATTTTTTCAGTTAAATGAGTTTGACGAAAAAGTTTCAGACATTTGCTACCCTTAAAAATACCTAAGTAAGTAACTTCACTTTCGGTGACGTTTTGTTTTTGACCTAGGTTGTTTACATAAATATAGACAAACATACACACAGACCATTTTGCGTGACTTTAGTTATTTGGACATAGAGCATCCATTTCGGTAGAAAACTCATATTCAAATTTGTTCGCAATCACAATATTTGCCATTCTCAATACTTCAAATGTAAGTGAAAGTAAAGGATCTACATAAAAATTCTTGATTCCACATAGAAACAGCACAAAAATTTAGTTTTATTATCACTGGCACGGAATTTTTCCCCAACTCTCAATTTATAAATAAAGGAAAATCGTGTTTATTTTTTTTTTTAAATAAGCCCTCTCTCCATGGCCGGGAAAACCTGCCATATAACCTAAACGGTGAGTTAGAGAAAGAAGAAAAAAAAAAAAGAAAAAAAAATATATATATACTGACAGGCAAAAAATTCCACCCACTTGATTTTTTCATCTAAAAATATTTCTGCTTTATATTGGTGTATTGTTTTTAATGAATAAATAGGTAATCTTTTCGTTTGTTTTCAATTAGGAATGTTAATATAGAGGACAATTGTCCTTAATCCTTAATTCAATGAAATGATTCTAGATTCTAATGTTTATACTTTCTATGGAATCAAAATGTTTATTCAGTATCATTAGTTCTGTGCCGTTTCTTGCAGCACATTTCTTAGTCTCCGGCTTTTAATTTTTTCAATATTAAGTTTAAAAATGCCTCTTAGTGCTGAGGATGTTGCGCGTGGTGTGACACTTATTGATGATGGACGTTCCATTAGATATGCAGCTAATGTCATCGGAATTCCATATGAAACTTTACGAGACGCCGTCAGGCGTTTTCGGGAAACTGGTTCTTACAATAGAAGGCTTAGGGTAACAGAACCACGGGATGACCTGTTTTTGACTTTGAGAATTTTACGAAACCGGCACCTTACCGTTGTTCAAGCGATTCATGAGCTCGAAGAAGTTCGAGGTGTGCAAATTTCTGAACGCACCGCTCGGAGAAAATTAAATGAGTATGGAATAATGACTTTTCGTCCAGGAAGAGGACCAGAGTTGACCAGAACTCGCAAAGTAAAACGGCTGGCTTTTGTTCGAGAACACTGCCATTGGACTATTTACGAATGGAGTGCTGTAACTTTTACAGATGGGTCAAGATTCGCTCTTCAATCTCCAGACGTGCGTGAAAGGGTGTGGAGAAGAAGAAACGAAAGATATGCAGCCTGTAATTTTTCCCAGAGCTAGCCTTTCCAACGTGGTTTCTTAATGGAGTGGGCTGGAATTTCAATGGAGCGCCGCATTGAATTGGTTGTTGTTCGTGGAGGGTCTTTGATGGCCATTCGCTATGTACATGAGATTTTGGAACCTCATGTGTTGCCTATCCTCAACGAAATCGGCGATCGTTCTATTCTAATGCACGCCCACATGTCGCCCGCATAGTGTAGACGTTCCTTCAACAGAACAATATTGAAGTTTTAGCCTGGCCAGCACGTTCTCCAGATTTGAATCCCATTGATCATTTATGGGATAACCTTGGAAGACAAATAACAGCGCGTGCAACACTTCCTGATACACTGCTGGACCTTGAAAGGGCTCTTCGGGAGGAATGGGCTATCCTCCAGCAAAGGGACATTTCCCGACTGGTGGAAAGTATGCCGAGGCGTCTTCAAGAAGTAGTGAAGGCAAGAGGAGGAAACACGCGCTACTAAACGATAATGTAATTAATTTCTTTTAGAATAATAATGGTTCGTTTTTCAATTTTTTTTTCTCTAATCTTTCTTACCCAATCACATTTTGATTATTAAAGGTAAAAAAGATTATAAAATTCCTTAAATACTAAGTATTATCTACAAATACCATGTATTATATACAAATACAACTTTTTTTATAAGTGGGTGAAATATTTTTAGATTAAAATATGAAAAAATCAAGTGGGTGGAATTTTTTGCCTGTCCGTGTATATATATATATATATATATATATATATATATATATATATATATATATATATATATATATATTTATATATGTCCCAGGCCCATCATTGGAAGCCAACTATGCCTTCATGAAAATGGAGTGATGTGTTTTAAATGGAGTATAAATATATGTATTTTTTTTTCTTGTTCTTTCTCTAACTCGGCTTTTAGGTTATATGGCGGTTTTCCTCGGGCATGGAGAGAGGGCGAGGATTAAAGCCAGAGTTAAAAGCTCTCCCGGCACCGGGAAGCGAACTCGTAACTATTTCATTTCTAATAAACTTCATTTTATCAATCATCTGGATGTCGGACAACCCGCCGCCCAATGATGTGAGAAGTATCACTCTGGCAGCAGCTAAAGGTTTAGTCGTCAGCATTAAAATGTTCGTAAGAATGATTTGTGTCAACAAGGCCTTCCACAAGTACACCTGAGCAAGTCCCAAAGGAGTGAAAAATGAAATTGACCAAATACAAGATGTAAGAAACTATCGTTAAGTCGACTGTATTTCGGATCTCTAATCATGCGGACACCTATAATCATTAAGGCTATTAAAATAACATAAATCCTATTTATTATATCGACGGCAGACAAGGCAAACCTTGTAAATCCGCTTATATTTGTAAACCACATAACTCCAGTATCTGAGGTATAGGTACCTACAGAAATTAAAAATGATTGTGGATTACTTATCAATGATTGTGGATTTTACTACTATTAGTTATTGAACTTTTATTTTTCTCTTGTAAAGTTTACTTTTATTTATTTTTTTAAAATCTTATTTTATTGAGAACAAACACATTTTGCCTCAATCAAGGGCATTGAGTATTTGAGATGTGAATAACTCATTCATACAATATATAAAATTACAAAAATAATAGAAATTATAACACACATATGTCTATCATCAGACTACTATTTCCGAAAATTCATTTTCTACCTAAAAAAAAACATTTTTCTTTTTTCCTCCTTTAGTTAAGTATTATATTTTTTCGTGGTTTATATATAGACTTTTATTATCACTGGTAACAATGAAAGATAGTTTATAATTCAAATTGAACCAAATTAAAGGTGCTTTAGAGGAAAAAAAAATTGAAAATGCGTAAGCTCTGTTAAGCAACGTCAATGAGGATTAAACCTATCTGATATTAAAGACGATTCAATTATACATTATTAAAGCGAGTGTAATAAAAATCGTTAGATCTGTGTTTGAGAAAATTGTAAAAACGTGGACAATCGTAGATATAAAGGGCCACTTCCGGATAGTCGGTTTACAGGAATAAATTGCTATAACATCCTATCAGTCGTATACCTATGTATCTTAAATACGTAATATCAGTTTTTCACAACTTTTCGTTTTTAAGGCAGACTATGGGCGCACACTCGCTTGCACGAAAACACACACACACACACACAAACACACACCATTTTGTGAGACTTGGTTATTTGGAGTCAGGGAACCTCAAAACGTGTATTTCTGTTGAAAACTCAGATTCCGAAATTTGATCGCGATTTCCCTTATCATATTACAGGTAAGTGAAAGTAGGAGACAGGGTGGCCGAATGGGCTAACGTGTGTGCACAGCACCGCGAGTTGCCCGGTAACCAGATAAAAGATTTGAGAGATTAAACGGTACGAGTTTACCTCCCGGTGTCGGAGGGGATTTTAAATTCCCCGCCCTCACCCTCCGTTCCGGGAAAATCCCGTATAGCCTAAAAGCGAGGTAGGGAAGAACAGAAAAAAAAAGTAAGTGAAAGTAGAAATAGGCAGGTTTCCAAGTCCGCATAAGTACAATTATATTTACATGGAATAGCACTGATATAAGATTTGCTCAAAGACATAAATGGTTACTAAATATTCTTTGGACCTTGTTGTGAACAAAAATAAGTAAATATCTGTTTTTATATACTGCATAAGATCAGACTTCATTAAATAATCATTGATGTGTTAGAACCTGACTTGGAGGTAATTGTAAACACGCTACATGCAACACCCAACTTTTGAGATTGGATTTATGAATACCGTTAATTTAGTTATAACAAATAAACATTAAATTAAAGGCATATTTGATTAAGTAAACCAGGTGAGAATACAGAACAGCTGACGAAAGATTGGGTGAGATTAAATAAACTTGACGTCAGTATTTACACAAAAGTGGGGAAGAAAAGCTAAAGCAGCTGGTTGTAATTGAACCCCCTTTGACGCATTCCATTGTACATATAAAAAATTACTATATTAAGTTGTGTTTTTTTCAGATTACTAGTTATATCTCTCGGGTAGTTATTTACTTAGGTTTTACAATTGCTTAAGCTTTCAAATTATTCCGCTATGGCGTTCGTTAATGAAAACGTTCGGGACGAACTGTTTGTTATTTGGAGTGCTAAAACTTGGCACTTAGCAATACCTGAATCTCATGAAGATGGAGGCATTCATCTGTCAGAAAAATCGCTATTGTTAAAGATTATATTTCCTCCTTATAGGTTGATTTGAGTAAGTAATCATAAACTATTAACGTGTGTTAGGTTCTACTGGCATGTGACATTTATTATCTTTTATACAAATTGTGGAATGCTATTATAATCACGTTTGATTGTTTGCAGTAGAATATGTGATATCTTAACCAAGTATTGTTGAATAATTATCGTGTAGTGTATGTTCCTAACATGTAAGGTTTATTAGAGATAAGAATTTGAAAAGGACTCAGGTATTTTAATTGAAAATTATTTGCTTTTATTCATTTAACCTAAATGATATTTCTATATTCATTATTTTTCTAATACTGCTTGTTGATAGCAAGATCATTGATTTAATTCAAATCTTGGTATCCAAAGTTTTGAAACTAAATATCTTTAAGTACTATAGATATCTTTAAGTGTTCAAATCAGTTTAATGCCAAGTATAAACCTATTCTTTTGTTATCACTCATCAACTTTTCCCCTTGTTATTAAATGTTAAACAGCTGTTTATTTAACTTTGCCACTACAGTAGATTTTTGTTTGACTGTGATTATTTACTCACATTTCTTGATATCATTCACAGTCTCTCATTAACATCATTAAAATGAATCGAATAAATTTTCTGTTTTGGGTTGCAGATCGATCTTTCCTTGTTGACTTGACCATAACTTAAATATTGTCTATTTTTACTATTATTTCTTATATGAGATTATACATTTTTTTATTATTGCTATCTATTATTTGAGTATTTTATAATCTCTAATAGTTACTTTTGTAACTCACATCGAAACGTCTGACATCTGATGCTGCTAATATTATAAACTTCCAATAATTATTAGTTAAAAAGTAATAAATTCTCTAGTAGAACTTCAGAAGTTTCACTCCAACCTGGTAGCTGGTCCAAGATAATGTTGATCACACTTCGGATAGAATTATGATAGTGTCAGTTTACTGACTATGATGTCTATAGACTATGTAATCTCACTTTATACTATTTCCTAAGCAGCACTCTTACTTGGTATAAGGGTACCAGATCGTAGGTTCACACTATGGATGCATTTACAAAAATGGCCAAATATGTCTGTAATGAAACTTTTGAACTAACTTGACTGCTCTTGATATTCCATCTATAGTGTGATCAGCATAATTTTGTCAATCAATACAAGCTGCTAAATCTTCCACTTCCTGTGGATGAACTATTTTCTCAAAAACTAATGCCTGTATTTTTTTTTTTTTTTTTTTAGCACCATTCATATGTTAATGAAGCGGGCAAAAGTTAACCACATTATGCCGATGGAAAGAAGGTTTACTAGAAGCCTTCTGTCGGCTAAAATGGACTTCATTCCTCTGTTACCAGTGGAGATAAGTCAATTAATCTTTCGACGTTTGACTGTGAAAGAATTAGCCAGATGTTTAGGTGTATCTAAGCGATGGCGAGAGCTTGCAAATATTAATTATCTTTGGAAAAGACATTGCCTTATATATGGACTGGAAATTGATGAAGACAAAAAATTCCAAAGTAAGTTTTATCAAGCATCTTTTTGCTGTTTTATATGTATAATACCTCTATCATTTTTAAATAATTCAATATATAATAAATGTTTGAAACTATGGTGGTTAAGCGTGTTGAAACAACACTGCTCAAGTCCTTAACAGATAAGAACGCAACCTTTATAGGCTAACTAATAGTCTGTGATGGCCTATTAGTTTATTATAAATTTTTCATTCAGGCTGGTTTTGTTGGAGTCCTATAGAATTTTCCACCTATTCTTTTCTAGTTAGAACTCAATAGAGAGTTTTATAGAACAAACAAAGTGAACTTTATTGTTTGAATTATATAAATTCACTTCAAATTGTCTAAATTAACCGTTTTTGTATAGTGCACACTGATAAATTATCACAATTTTGACTATAAAACCAAAATTATATTTCATTATTCTTTTTGTTCTATTCAGCATTAACTCAATTGTTATTGTTAGTAATCATATTTATTTATTTCAGGAAATGCAAAATGTGACTTATGCAAATGGGCTCAAATTTGGTTCAATTTTCGGAGAAGTGCTGCCTTTGGCTGGAGGTCTAAAATCTGGAAAACACGTGAAATAGACAAAACTAATATGTACATGCGAAATGCTTCTGATGGTGAATCACTAGTATTTTGTACTGGTTCAGTGCTCACAGTGCGGAAAATTTCGCAACTTGGTAAAACCAAATATTCCTTAAGACTACCTTTGCCCCATGATGCTTCATCATGTTTAGCAGTAGATAACAGGTAATAATTCCCCCTAAATTTTACATTCTGGAAGAAATAAATAGTATTTGTTTATTTTGTTTGGTGAGTTTTAGAAATAACTTATTCCTTACTTGACATAACTCATTTTCCATGTTATATTGGCTGGTAGCCATTGAATTCGAGTTATGTTTTAAGATAATAGAAACTGCAACTGCCTACTCTACCATAGCTCAAGCTGTGAAATAAAGGTTAGTTATCCATCGGTGTGAAAATATTAATTAAACAGAAATAATCTTTGAGATACAGTTTTGGTATAAATTAAATCAACTCAAATTAACTCTTAAAGGACTGTATCGTCACATATATTACATATTTATTTATTTACTTAATTAGTTATTTCTAAACGAGTATTTTTTGATTTTTAAAAACTTTGATGATTTTTTTTTTTTCATTTAACAAAGCTTCACCCAGTAGATCAATAGTAGTTTGGTTAGAGATTCCAATGTAAATTATGAAGTATTTATATCATGGATGTAGATAACATTTACAAATCATTTGATGAAACACTTTACTATTCAACTGTAGTTTAGCCTGACTTGAATTAATTCATAAATATTATTTTTTAAATTAAAATAATTATTTCAATTGCAATTATGACTTCTGAAATAATTTTGACTTAATTATTCTTACGGTGTACCTATATTTTTTGTTTATTAGATGATTGATAATAATTGTAACTAGTTTTAAGTTTAAATTAAGGAATTTGATGTGTATTAAAAAACAATCTTTTTTTTTTTTTTTCTTTTGCTCTTATAATAAATTTAGATGTTAATTATAATATTTTATTTACCTGCTTTCTCAAAGAAAGGTTACTCAATCTCTTTCTTTATTCTATTTACTTTTTTTTATTTCCTATGCCTCTGTTTCTCTTTCTCTACCCTATCATTGTCTTATTTGATCTGTTTCTCGTACATTTACTGATACATACCCTAAAAACATTCAAGGAAATTCTCTCTTATATTCTTAATTATTCTATGCAGCATTTGATGAGCGGTGATGAATTCATGAATACATATACACTCATCAAAATAAAAAAAGTTCAAAAATTATCGGAGATTACTAACATTTTTGTCATAAGTTTAATCCTCTGTATAGGAAAGTAACTTTTGCTGAGACAAGAGAATTTCTTTGAAATAATTTTAGTCAAGATTTTTATTTTTATTCTCAATCAGTTTTCTTTCATCATTCTACACCTGAAAGTACCAACTATTACTTTTTTAGGAGTTTTTGAGAGGGGAAAGAGGCTGGCAAGAGAAAATTCAAGCCTAATTAGGTTGTTGAATTGAATGAGCATAAAACTACTATGTCAGTAAAACCCATATTTCATAAGAGACAAAAGCTTTTATATGAAGAAAATGAAATTTTTAGGTTAAATCTGCTTTAACATATGTTAACTGTCACTCATTAGGTCCTCGAATATCTTTGGGGGCTCAATACATGGAAGGATTGTGCAAAGTAATGTTCTAACAACAGAAAATTCAATTCCATATATATATATATGTTTAGCCTGTTACTTCAATTTCTTTCTTTTATAATATGAAAAAGGTTAATACCTTGTAAAATATTTATTTGGTTTATATTAATATCATTAAATTTAAAAATTCCTTTTAATGAATTGAGAGAGTCTATTCATTTTAGATATAAACACCCAAATGTTTTATTCTAATGGATTAAGAGCTCGTAGATGGTGCCCCCCACTATACCCTTTGTCTAGTCTACCTGCGGAAGCCACGAAAGCGGGAGCATCAGCAAGTTCGAAAGAGATTAACTACCCTTGTGTCTTCTTACCATCGCGCCTATCTTGATACCGTCAATCTCTTCCAGCATAGGCTGCCAGTTGATGCCAGCAAGCTCCACCATTTATATACACCAGGCCTGGTTAATTTATTTGAGCTCACTAATTTATAATGGAACCACACTATTACCTATAAGTCGTCTAAACCAATATTCACAACTCTCTAGAGAGCATCTTTTTGCAATTTTATAACTTAAGAATAAAATATATTTCATTTGTATTTTCTCTTATTTTTTTTCTAAGAGTTTAAAATGTCTCTGTTTTTTTTTTTTATTATTTTTGTTTATGAAGGAAGAATTTTTTCTTTTGTTGCCTTTGTTTATAATATTACAATTTATGTTTTCCGGAGTAATTTTTATTGTATTTTTTAATTTTTTGTGTAATCTCTCAATTCAGGATTTACATTAATATATTTTTTTCTCAGTTTGTAATTAATTATATCTGTCTTTTTTCCTTTTAAATTTTTTCTTCGTATTATTTTTATTAACAAACGATTGGCACCTTTTGAAAAGAGATTGAGTCTATGCTGGTTTTGTCACATCGCTCGCCCCATCAATATACATTATGATTTGTATAAAGTATTCTCCTTTCTACTCAAGATTAGTGGAGAATTGTAATATAATTCTTTATAATATTTAGAGTTAGAGTACAATGAGTACCTCCAGGACATTTTAACATATAAGACAATCGATATGAGCTGGCCAGAAAAGGCTCGGAGCACACTCCAATCACACCAGAACCATTGTGTGGCATGAGTTGAGCTATGCCAAAATTGAAATTAAGATAGCTTGTGATGATAAAGTCCTATAATGCTAGGCAAAGATAGAACAGAAAAACTCCAAACGGTTCTTAGAAGGACCATGAGACAAAATTTGTCTCAAATGGACAGCGTCATGTTGATATAAATAACAGAGCTATACTGGCAAGTGTAAACTCAAAAATCATAAGTATAAGCTCAAGCTGGTAGAGCACCTTTGTAGGGATTCTGCCTAGCTGAGAATGAAACAGCCTTACATATCACGTCACCGAACCTGTGATATCATATTATCTGTTGGTGATAACTTTAAAGTTTGTGATGCCTAGCATGGACTCCATCCTATGTGGACTTGTTAACCCGCTGAGCATTGTTAAATTCTTAGAATCTACTAAAATTTCTATTTAAATAGCTGTAATTATGGCCAACAATAATTGAACTAGGCCGTGGTGTAGTGGTGTAGTTCACTATATATATAGTGTATGTATATGTGCCATAGAATCAAATAATATCACACTTATTAGCAATTTTACGCAGCGAACTTGCTTAAACTGGTATGTCTAAATGATAAAAAGTCATATAAACAATTATAGATACTCGTATGCACAAGCTTTTTATTATAAAGATTATAGAAAGTGGTTTCATAAAGCGAAATTATTCTTTTGTAGTTGTTTTAAACAATACTTACACCTATAATTCTAAAATAAAGTACAACGTAAAATACGGAAACGTTGGCATATGTAAAAATAAATATTATAATTTATTTTTTGCCTGCCTTTTTTGACTGAGCACCCCAACTATTCTTCTCTTCATTATAATTCTAAAAATTTGATGATGAATGTATGCGTATGAAGTTTATCCATAAAAATGTTGTCTTTATACAAAAGCATTAAGGTTTAGATTTACATTTATATATAAACTATTAGTTCTTTTGTCCAGGTTTTTTGTTCATTTAATTCAGCATCAGATAATACCTACAAAATTGGACCCTAATTGCCTTGACTTGAGGTTCACCCTGCTCCTCTCCTCTCCCACCTTAAAAAACGTGGAGTTGTGTTCTTATCATTTAGAATGAAATAAACAGGCTGACTGTAAAGGAAAATAATAAATAAAAACTTTTCCTTAAATCTTACCAAAAAAATAATACTAAATTTACTGACTATTAATATTAATGGATATTATTTTATACAATACACACTTAGGTTATAAAATTATGAATTAGATTGTATATGGCTTTATTATTTTACTTTCAACATAAAAGTATTTTATTTCATTTTAGGTATGTAGCCGTTGCTAAATGTAATATTGTGCTGATTTATAAGATTGGTATTAATCGTTACAACTGCTGCATGGCTCTGGCAATGAATGGAGATGTAATTCTAAAAACTCGTAAATATGTTCGCAGGTAATAATAAATGTTTTATTCATTTTAAATATTCCTTTAATCTCAGTATATTTTTCCACGTATACATAACCTTATTATTTGATTTATTTATTTTATTTTAAGTTATGATTTTATTCTCAATAATGATATTGTTTGTTTGGCTTGATGTTAAAAAAAACAGGACATCATTAAAGGTTCTAGTCCAGTTTACTTTAGATCCTCGTTATATTACTGATCACGGGATATGAAACTACCCGCGTTATAAGAGTATCCAGATATTATCTGGGGCAGAAAAATATAATTGGTTGTAGAAATGAACAAAGATTTTCCTAACAAATGATTTATTAAAAAAATATATTGCACATCTGTAATCATTATAATTAGTAAAAAATTAATTTTTTTATCAGTTTGTACATAGCTAATTCATGTTATTGTTTTTAATGAAGTAACTTTTTACCCTTATGTTACTTTAATCCCATTATTATTTGGTAATGGAAGCAACTGACAGAAATTTGATTGGCTTTGTAGACGATTTATGTCCTTAGCCAATAAGGCATCAGTTGATGAAAGCACTTCGCCAGACATTGCTAACTTCTACATTCTGACTTTTTTCTTAGAAATGATTAATAATTATCAATTATTTCCAATTATAATTGGAAAATAATCAGATTGAAATTAAAATTAAAGAGCGGGTGGTGGATGTTTAGTTGGAGGAAAAGGAGGCAGGTCATTACCAGGCATGTTGTATGGTAGGTAGGCAACTGAGGTGGCTGACTCGGACACCATAACCCACGATTGAACCCACTGATTGGGTACAAATATTAAATTCAGCATAGTATTATTTTTAATAATTAAAATAACAAGAAGCCAACTTGAGATTTGAAATTTATTGATTAATAGTGGAAGTGGGATGGAATAAAACTAGCATAAACGGAGCCTTTTTTTCTAAGAATTTTCACATATATAAACTTTTAATGGAGTAGTAGTGAATCAAAAACAAACAATCTCTATTATTTCATTTTGGAGATCGTTTTGATTCTACATGACTCATATTTAATTATAAATTAGGAATGCCCAAACCGAGGCAAATGTACAACAATGTGGCATATTTGGAGCACTTGGTTGACTAGTAAATTTCTAAATTGTGTGCTATTAATTGTATTATTTTTAAAGAACCTCTTTTAAATGGTATATTAAGCTCGATATATTTGTTGTTGGTAACAAAATTACTTTCCAGTACATATTGTTTAAAAAATAGTTATTAACTGTCATGTAGGTATATTCTCAAACTTTACAAATGATCATTGTGAAAGTGGCATGATATAGGGGAGGGAGATAGAAGTTTTGACAAATCTCAATATTGAGAACCTTTGGTTAAGACGCGCATTACCAAAAGGCTGGGCACTCCTGTTCCAAAAAGGGGTGCCCCAACCACCTGATGGCCTTGTGTATCTATTCAAAACGTGAGGAACCTTTTTATCATTAGATACCGCAGTTAAGTTGGGTTATGATTATGGAGTCCACAATAATTCTTTAAATTTTATTGTTTGTATTTTTATTTATAATTAAATACATACATACATCTTCTTCTTCCACGGCACTACAACTCATGAAGAGTCTTGGCCTCCTCAAGACGTGTCCGCCAGGCGTCTATCCTGCGCAGCCGCTTTCCAGTTACGTACACCAAGTAGTGCACGTGCATCCCTTGCCACACAATCCTGCCATCGCAGCCGTGGTCTTCCTACTTTCCTGGAGCCTTGTTCATTGCTCCATATTTTTTTTGTTGGGACTTCATCATTTTGCATTCTCGCCACATGCTCTGCCCATCGCAGTCTTGCAAGCTTTATGATTCTTATGATATCCGTCTCCTTGAATAGATTGTAAAGCTCTATGTTGTGTCTAATCCTCCAATTCTGTTCATCGCGCACAGGACCATAGATTCTGCGGAGTACCTTCCGCTCAAATAACGCTAGGGCTCGCTTGTCTCCTTGCGTCATGGTCCAGGCTTCAGAGCCATACATCAGTACCGGATGAATGAGTGTTTTATAAAGCTGTGTCTTTGTGCTGCGAGAGATGAGTTTAGTTTTGAAATGCTTATTTAAGCAAAAATAGCACTTGTTTGCCGCTACTATTCTTCTCTTGATCTCTAGGTTTCCTTTGTTTTCTGTATTTACCAGAGATCCCAGATATGCAAACTAAGTAACTCTCTGGAACTTATAGTGTG
Source organism: Nezara viridula (assembly GCA_928085145.1). Lineage (NCBI taxonomy): Eukaryota > Metazoa > Arthropoda > Insecta > Hemiptera > Pentatomidae > Nezara > Nezara viridula. The sequence continues at coordinate 113,191,183 of OV725077.1, forward strand.
CGATCTCCAGGTGTTGTTCTCGGGCGGTAGCACTACCTCCAATACATATATATTTGGTTTTTGCCTTTTTAACGACCAGTCCTAACCCTGAAGCTGCTGATTCTAGTAGGACAAACTCTTCTTTCCTAGCATTCATCGATCTGGCCATTATGTCTATGTCATCGGCATATGCAAGTACAGTCTTATTGAATAGCGTACCAGTAGTCTGGATGCCAGGATCCCTCACAGCTTTTTCGAGTGCCAGGTTAAATGGGAGGCATGCAAGAGCATCTCCTTTAGTTGTCATGAACCTCTGTGATAGGTCTCCCTGTACTCGGACGACACACTCTACGCCCATCATGGTCATCCTGACGAGGCGGACCAGTTTTGTTGGTATGTTCATTCCAATCATTGCCCTGTATAACTGCTCTCTATCAATGCTATCATAAGCAGCTCTAAAATCTATAAAGAGATGATGAGTTTTAACATTAATTCTTATTAATTATCAATAATTCTTTAAATTTTATTGTTTGTATTTTTATTTATAATTAAATATATACGTACATATTCAACTCAATTTCTATTAATTTTCAATTTTTCGAAACCTAAATAAATAAATAGTTCCAGCACCAGATTAATGAAGACCAGGTAAAAAGATTGGCAGCTGCAGAAAGCTAACAGAGATTCCTCACCTTTGATCTATATTATATATTTAAATTGACCAATATAACTTATAATAGTAAACAATATATGAATAGCACTTGTTCGAAACAAGCAAACTTATGTTTTCCAAAAGTTGATATTGTTTTATTTTAATATGCAATAAGAAACTAACTGAAACTTTTGTGAAACAGTGTTGTATTAGAATTAATATGATACAAGTAGTTATTGCCAGCTTACTACCAATTAACTATAATAAATTGAATTGCTAGTACTCTTCAACTTTCTATTGAATTATCAGATTTGAAATTCTTAGTAGAACTGCTTTTTACTCAACTCGGGTAAAATGTAGAAAATTATAAGAAAATAGTATTTATACTAATACAAGTTGTAATCGTTACTCTTTAGAAAATAATATTACTTAATATAAATGTATTCTGTATACCTTAATTTATATTCGGAATTCATTAACTATGGAACCAGTTATTTTTTTGTTCCTGTTGTAAAATTGGCAGAATTGAGTAAGGTAGAATTTGAGGTTATATGACAATATTAACAAGCACTGAAAATGCATTTTAATTTAATTTTATTTTGTTTGTTGTTTTATAATTTTTGTTAATAAAATTGTTTATGGTTGCATTTCAGTGGTCCATTGCATTTAAAATTTCATTAATAACAAAAACTTTTATCTCACTGGCTATTATTTTGTAACGGAAGTGCAATGACGAGTTGATTCGTCATCAGTCAACGACGTGTGGGCATGAAAAAACGATTTAACTCGTCATTGATTCTAGTGATCTTATTTTATTGCTGCATTGTTTCTTTGATTATAAAATTTTAAAGTTTGCTATTAAAGATCTTATATTTTGTTTTGCAGGTTTGTGAAGGCTAACATCAAAGAAACTAGCTCATGTGTTTGTATCATTGCCTTGTCCAATGGCTGCATCTGGCTACGAGAGCATGGAAGATACAAAACCTTTGTAATTAATTTAATTAATGAAAAGGTCACACAAGTAGAAACTCATTTCTATCGCTTTGTAACAAGGACGTATATTGTCAGCTGGTCGAGACGTAAATTAAGAGTGGATAACTTTAAAGGACGTAATATTTTAAAACTTTGCAGAGATGTTAATAAAGCAAGAGCAAACCATCACGTTTTGGTAACATTTGGTTTTACCAGTGGGAGAGAAGATATTGAGCAAGTGATGGAAACTTGGGAGCTATCTACTGGGAAAAGGCTTTTATGCATGCCTAGGCCTAAAAATGCCTTTTTTGAAATACACCCATCTCGGGATATTTTATATCAGATAGAAGCTGAGAAAGATTATATAACATCTCTTTGCCCTGTTACAGGTACTAGAATATTCTTATTATAGCTTTTATAGTTATTAATATTTCAGATGGTATGACGAGAAGGTGTAGATAAGTTTATGGATTAATTTTAACCGTATCTGGGTTTGTCTAGTGAATATGTTTCTAATTCCCACTATTACAACAACAATTGTATTAGTTAGTAACATACTTTTTGGTTCATCATGATTTTGCAGTATAGTATTTATGTTATTTTTATGGACTTATGGCTGGCTATCTCAGCAAGAAAATTCAACATTTGGGGGCATCATGGATCACAAATTGAAGTGGTACAGCCATGTGGAACAAAACAACAAACAAAGCTCTCAAGTCCTTATAACCTGAAAAAAATATGGGAACTTATAATCATGGGAAAGACCAAATATAGCCTATTGGTTTTGTATTATAGTCATTAGACAACTGATGAAATGGTGGCATCCAGTGCTTGCCATGGGTTCTATTATTTAAATCTGGAAATTTCTAGAAATAAAGAATTTAAGAATAGAAATAGGGTTGATTCACCCCTTCTGTTGTAGCTGTGTTTGAATTGGATCTTGATTAAATAACTTGAAAAATTTATTACAACACACATTACATATTCACATACTATTCAATGTCATCTATATATTTTACATTACATATGGTCACTACACTTCTCCCACACTTATTTAAAATGTTCAGGAACAACTTTTATTAGTAACTTTATTGAATAACATAGTCATTCAAATATTGATGAGGCCCGGAAGAACGATGCAGATGTTCATTAGTGTTGAAGCCTCGTGGTAGAAGAGTTTCTGATGGAAATAGATTCTCTGCTGAAGAAGGAGCCGACAATTGAACTGGAAGCGATTCTGGGATTTTCACAATGACACTAAGACTTGAATGATGATGACCATCTGCAATATGTGGCTTAACTTCATCCCTAAATGTCACTCTCTTTTTCTGTATTTGCGACTCGGTTAATTGATCGATGTGACGTTTGAATATAAAGCCATTGTCCATCTTGACTACATAACATGGTTGACCCATTTTCCTCAAAACCGTCTCAGGCTTCCAGACAGACTTTCCGCTCCCATAATAGGAAACCAATATACGATCTCCCACACTTAGTTGTCGTGGTAATCTAGATGGCTTTGATTATTTTAGAATCATAATGGGCTTCAGGACACCCATTGGGTATAGATTTGCCTGTTGAGGAATAGTTCAGCTGGTGATTTCACACTGGCTAGTGGAGTAGCCAGTTGGAACACAATGGTCTAGTTCCAGTTGGTTGAAATTTAAAAGATTTTTCATGACAATATTTGACCAAGAGTGAGATCTACGGGGACTACTTTGTTTTGATTTTCTACTGTTTGAATGGCTTCCTTGTTTAGTATCAGTCTAGTTGATTACAACTGTGGTTGACGGCTTTTGAGCTAGAACTTTAGGGTGTATTTTGGAGGACTCTAGGGCAATAGCCTTAGCGACAATGTCATTTATATCTGCTGTAATGGATTGCATAAGTTGTTCCCGGATGCTGTTATCCTTTAACCTTCAAATAAACTAACTGTGCCCTAAGAAAAATATCTGCAATGGAAGTCATGCACTCACAAGATGATATAAATTTGCAATTCGCCAAATTCGCCTTATAACTTGCCTCAAAGAGATACCATGGAATCTGAGACAGACTGTAGATCTCCCTGATAAATTGATGTTGAGCAACTGGAACATTTTTCTTGAGTGCTAGGTGATTACCTAACATTTTTATAAGGTTGTCATAGGATAACTCTGTTGCTTTCTTAAGAGCTGCAAGAGTTGACACTTGGTTAAAATTACTTTATCCGATGCTATATTGATTTAAAGGTAATATAGCATGTTATTGTTTATTATGATGTAGAGATAGTTGACCGTGATATAATATGAGAAGGAGTTGATCGGGGGTGCGGTCAAATAAATACTAAATTATAGAAATAGTATTATTTAATTTTTATGCCGACGTTTCGACCCACTTTGCAGATCTTCATCAGGGCGTACGATGTAGCATTGCGGGAGGCAGTTGAAACACTGGCAGTGTAAAAACAGCTCTAGTAAACATACACATGTATGTTTAATCAAGTGCCATTTCCGGTCAGCCGATTTTGACAAAAAAGTTGCTGTAACATCTTAGGTATATAAAAACTTTAAATATGCAATTTCACTTTTGTACAACTTTTTACTTTCACTTACGTATATATATGTAATATATAGTAAGTATTGCGGTCGTGAAAATTTTTTAATCTGAGTTTTCAACGGAAATACATGTTTTGGTGTATCCTGAGTCCAAATAACCAAGTCTTGAAAAATGGCCCTTGTGTCTGTATGTTAGCAGTCTAGCTAAAAAACAAAAATTCGTATGAAACTTAATTACTTATTTAAGATAGGTAGGTATATGCCTTAGATGTGATCAACCTTTTCCTTAAAATCGACTAACCGGAAGTGCCACTCAGGGGTGAAACACATTTTTACAATTTTCTCAAAAACGGCTCTAATGATTTTGATTAAACTCAGTGTATCATTGTATAATTAAGTGGTATTTAATATCATTTAGGTCTTATCCCCGTCGATGTCACTTTACAGGGCTTAAATGCCCAATGTTCATATGCGTCTTCCTCTAAAGTACCTTTAATATGATTTATTTTAAATAATTAACTATCTCTCATTATTAAGAGTATTAAAAAAATGCTAAATATAACTTTTGAAAGAATTTGATAATTGAATAAAGGAGAAAAAAATAAAATGCTTATCCAGGTCAAAAATGAATCTCTGGAAATACTATTCAGAAGGTATACGTATAATATATTGTTGGAAAGCAGAGAATTTTAGAAAAAATAATATTTAATATAGAAAGTTGTAGAATGTATTGGAGAGTGGCGAACAAAATATTAATAATAATTTCCAAAAACTAACACTATGTTACATAAATTGAGTGTTTTTAAGGGAATTAAATCAAATTTTCTTACAAAAAGTAAACTTTAAAATTTTTTTTTAAGTTTGAAAAAGTATTTAAAGTCCGCAGATTCAAGGCAATGACATTGTTTAAGATCAACTAAACAAGGGATCGTACAATCCATAATCAACCTGTGATATAATAAATAGGACTTTTGTGATTTAAATGGTATTTATGATTTGTTAGCTATAAGCTTTTAGCTTTAGCTTGGTTAAAAATGCATTTCAAAAATTTATAATAGCCCATCATGGCCAGAAAATAATTTCTATTTATAGTTGAGCGGTAAATCAAAGTTGTGTGTTGCGCGCACCAGATTTTTTATAATTTGAGGGTATTTACTTATTAATTTTATTAATGACTTTTTATTACCATTTTTCATTTGATCACTTCTGATCAACTGGGATATTTCATCATCTGATAGATCTTTAGATTCTTTAGATAGATCTTTTCTATTTCCATTGACTCTAGGTGCAATGGGTTCCCTATGCAGTGGTTCAACCTCCTTATGATGAATTTCATAATTTTCATCTTTAAACTCTAGTTTTAATATACCCTCATTATACTTAATTATTTTATGATGACAACTAATATCAAATTCCAACTTATATTTAGTATTAAATCCTAATAACATATACTTTTTACTGAAAGTAAACACGAAAAACTTAACTTTTTCCTTAATACCTAAATAAGGTTCTAAATCTAAATATATTGCTGAATATACATTTTCTTTTCCTGTTGAAGTATGAATTATAAAATTTTCTTTGATTATTTCCGCATCTTTTAGGATGTATGAAATTTTTAGCCGCGGATGTATCTGTTAACCATAATAATTTTTTCTTACATCTATATGGTTTATGGTATATTCGGGGCAGGTGTTTGATTGCTTGATTCTAAAAAATGATCTAGTTCTCTAATATGAAATCCATTTTCAGTTCTTTATTATTATTATTAGTTGCTACATTATTTGTTGATGTAGTTTCAGTATGATGCACAGGATAGGAATTGCTTGTAAATTGAGAATTTCTTGAATCATTTGATCTATATGAATTTCGTGAATTATTAGATCGGTATGTATTTCGTGAGTTGTTAGATCTTACAGTTCACATGGATACTTTATTTTGGGAATTTGGGTTAAAAGGTACAGAAGGGAAAGGTGTTTGCTGAGGAGTTAAATTTAATAAATGCTGGTCTGTCTGTGCAGCGGTCTGATTGGTTTGTCCTTGCAAATGTTGCTGTTGCCAGTTATGATAACTGTTATGTGAGGGTGCTCTGTAAGCTGTATAGGAAGGGCTATAAGAGTTGCATAATGTCTTTTTAAAGGTTTTTGATTCCAATTCTGACTTGCGATCTATTACAATTATTACAAGAATTTTCATTATGTGTTTGACCATTTAGTCTTTGTATTATTAAAGAACAATTGTTAAATAATGCTATTCCGAGTTAATCTAAATCTGGTAAGGGCAAATGTTGTAGAAATTCACCAAGTTCCGGACGCAAATGAGAAAGAACATGATATATAATTTCTCCTTCACTATATTTTTTTATTAGATTAAAAAGAGAATCTATATTATCTAATTTCTATCTTAATTAAATAAGAGATATTATAGCATCGATGGGGTTAACAAAATCTACGGTATCTTCCTTATTATGTGGTTTAGTGTTGAATAATTTAGCTTTTAATTGTTCTACTGTTCCAGAATCTTTAAAAGTATCTTCAAGATATTTCAATAATTGTGGTATGGTAGTAAAATTATTAGATAATAATTTAGTTTTAACATTACCATCTAACCTAGACGGAATTTTACACAATGATCTACTATGATTGAATGTGGCTTTCTGTATTTAATGAATCACAGATAGCATTAAAAACATTCTTAACTGAATTAACAAAATGAACTAATTGACTAGTTGACCATCAAAATTAGGAATAGGAATATGGTCATTGTTCTCTTTGCACATGCGATAACTATATGTAGCCAATTTTTCAGTATTATTATTTATATTCCTGTTTCTATTTATCAGTATTCTAGTTTTAATCATAAAAAGTCGCTAATTTTGAGTATGAAGTCTTTTGTAAGCAGCAACCAGTCTGAAAACAAAAAGTTCTGCTCTGATGAAGGATCAAAATCCAATTAGGATGACGAGCCAGTTGATGTTCTTCTTGTTCCCCTGTTTCATATTTCTTCGGAGAATATGGTGAAGCCGATCTGGTGCAAGCCTACTTCAGAGTCCCTGTTATTGAGTGCCCGTTAAAGATCCCGGCTGGACTTTTGATTTTTTGAAAAGGTTTATTTGAGAAATTACAATTATTAAACAATACTGACTATAAACTATATAATGACTAATAATAGCAAGGGAGATGACCTATGTAACGGTTCAGAGTGCAGAGGGGTTTTATATAAAATGCTGATGCTGAAGAAAGCAGAATCGTATGAGATGATGTCTGGGTGGCGTGATTTAGGACTATAACTATCCATGAAATATTTTTACATTCCAGTTCTTACAAAAGTATAATGAAATAGTTTAATAGCTATTTTATATATATTTTTTTGCAAGCCTAAAAATAGTATTTGTAATTTTACGTATAATTAGGAAATTTCATTTAATTCTCATGGAAACATTTGATTTCTGTTAAATAGTCTTAATTTTCAGAAATTATTATTAATAAATTTTCCATTAGTCTATTTTATCTTCTACAACTTTGAATATTAGATATTGTTTTTTCTAAAATTTTCAGCTCTCCAATGTTATATTTTAAGTGTATTCTGCTTGTTGTTTCCGGAAATTACTTTTCAACCTAAAAAAAAATTTCCTTTTTTCTGCTTTATTCAATTATCAAATTTTTTCATAGTGTATATTGAGCCTTTTCTCGTTACTGATAACTATAAGAGGCAGTTACGGTTACTATATTTTACACATAGAGGTAAGTGAAAGTAAAAGTTGAGAAAACATTAAGGGAACAAGCTATCTACAAAACCAATAAATTTATGTAAAAAATACTTAATACTATGAATAAAATACTTAAAATTATATGCAATGGTTAAACAGTATACATATACTGTATACGTATACATACATATGCATATACATATAATACATATACATATACTTCAAGAAAATAAGAAAGAAAAAATAACATAATAAATTAAATTCTTCTTCTAAATAAACTCTAAGTTTCTACTAAGAAAAAAGAAAGCTGAATTTGTCAATGTAAAATGCTTAATAATGTAAATGCTGCATAATATGTAAATACATCATAAATATAGTTATTAAAGAGTTTAATTTTATATTAGAAAAATAAATGCATTGAGTGGCATCAAGAGTAGGAAATTCATGTAATATCTCTAGCAAAGAACAGCAAATTCATTTGGTGGTAAATACATAAAATAAAATATATGTGTAATGTCGATTGGTTAGCAGGTATCTGAATGATTTTATAAGAAGAATTGGAATTGAAATAGGTATATAACCAACTTTTATTATTTTATTTTTCAGGTCGAGTGTTTTGGTATGTTAGAGTACCTAATATTAAAGATATTCTTGACTGGTGTCTAAGGGTTGTCTGTGGAAGATATTTAGTCCTTTTTCAATATAAGTCTTCAGCTGGAGGGCATACACTTCTATATGTTTTTGATGCAATATGTGGACGGTACCTGTATAAAGCTGAGCGACCACCAGGACACTTAGAGCATCTGTCTGATAATCTTATTGTTGTGAAATCATCTAATAAAATATATCTTAGAACTTTCTCATAACATTGAGGAATTTATAGTCTGGGAATATTCTCCTAAAGAAAAAAGTATTGCTGTGATAGTAGAAGTTCCTTTTATGAAGGTCATTCATGTTCATTTATAATATTCAATTATAGTTTTTTTGTTTTTTTTGATAATAAGTATCATATAATTTATTTTTTAAAATCTACTTTGAGGTTGAATCTGAAATTAATTGTATGTAAAGATTGCATATTGAGTCTCCAGTAAAAATTTAGGTTCCTTTAATGTAATTTATTAAATAACGTGTTTGATGTTTCTACGTAAGTTGTGTTAAAAGTTTTCACTCGTATAGTTTATACAACACTGTTTACATAAAATGTTTAAAAACCGTCTTGTGTTAAGATCCTCAATGATTTTGACTGTGGGGAAATATTTAGAACTTAGTTTATCAGATACAATCCATGTGAAAATATAAATAATTATCGGCCTCATGTCCGTTAGATACATAAAATATGAGATGAGTTGGACCCTTCGCATTGTTTAGTGTCTGAATATTTGCATCCATTTTTATCTAGTGGAAACAAAGCTGTTCAAGATCTTCCCTTAAAGAAAGGTGAGGCAATTTCTTTTTTTTTTCCTCATATTGGCTAAAAAAGTGTGAGTTTCTTTCTCCACAAGTCTGAAATATAAATCAATATCCAAGAGTTTTGTTCTTAATCCCATATTTGCTTTCTAATATTTCTATAAATTTTTCCAGATGTTGAACTGTTTTTATTTCATATTTTCTCTATAGCCTCTGTAATAAGAATAGAAGAAAAGATGTCCCATAGTTGCAAAATATCACAGTGTCTTTGGCTGTTATAATCTTTCTTATATCAGGTTCCAGAAATAATACTGATCATCTGTCTGTATATTAAACATAATATAGACATATTATTTTAAGTCTATACTTTTTTAACAACCATTTTGATATCAGAATTAAGATTAATCTGTGTCTGCTGTCTATGTCCCCAAATTGTATTCAGCCCATGCATAGACATTTAAAAAGGCTAATAACCAACCGTATACAATATTTGATTTCCAGATATTGGAGTTTAGTCAGTGCATGAAGGTAAGACGAAGATTTGAGATAATCATTGTGGATTTTTAATTCTCTATACTCCCCATTTCTTAGTCAAAATTTATTGGAATTCTTGACATGTATCATTTGAAATATTTGATTTAAAATAACTTGTGTTTTAAAATCAGCCAATTGTATTTTTGATCTCAGAGCAACAAAAATCAACATTTTAATTAATGATTTCTTATTGCTTTGGTTTTTCATGTTTCTATTTAACCTTTCGTGCAATAAATATAAAATACTCAAAATATATTGCAATTAGCTAGTCATATATAGGATAAAAAAATATTAATACCAATCTGTGATTGTTCTCAAAAAAATATTTTTTATGTTCTCATTATTTATTCAGATCATATAATTTTCTAAATTTAACTCCTGTATAGACCTTTAATGAATATGAAAAAAAAAGACTTAGCTACAATCAGAAATATATGAATTTTGTATTTTTTAAAATTTATTTATTTTGTTTTTCATCATATGTTTTTATCTCAAAAATTATTTCTGAATAAAATAGTCTTACAGAAATATATCCAATTATGATATAACTTGAAAAATGTTGCAAACTCATTTTTTTGTTCTATTTCTTTAAATTGTTATGAGATATATTTTATAATTATTTCTCATTAACAATGAATCATATGAAATTAAGAGGATTACTATTCATTTATTTAGTTTTATTTCTGTTAAATATCGAGTCATTTTATCTAGGTAGTATTTCCTGACCAAAAGTTACAACTAAAGGTAGACTGTTAATTTATATATAATTATATAAAATGAAGTGATATTAAAAATATCAAAATTGTGAATGTTTGTATATAAGTGTTATTTTCTCTTCTTTTTAAATTTATTTTTGTTCCTATTTTTTATTATATTTCTATCTTCAATTATTCAAACAAATGAATTGTGATTTTTCTTTTTTTTTCTTTCGGGTGCTTTTTGTAAATTTATGTATATATTCACCTGAAAGATATGTATAAATGTTTGTAAATAAACAGTTAATGATCTTTGTAAATATATATGTATATATATATTTAAATACCTATGTGTCAAGAAATTTTGATATTAAATAAAAGTTTATGTTATTGTTTATAATTTATTTAGTTTACAATAATTGATTTTGTGTTAAGAATTTCTTATTCTTTGTTCTTAATATACCAGAAATTCGCCATTTTTTTAAATTGTCATTGATTTTTTGAGGTATTATTTTCCCTCTTGATAACGTTTTAATTCTGTTTATAATGAGAAAAAAAACAGACTGAAGAAATCGGAAAATCCTATCTGCCCTAATCAGTACTGGCCCATAAAAGGATAGAGCAACTTAAAATTATGGGGCCCTTTTGTTATAATAATAATAATGATTTAATAATATGACACATTATACATACCACTTATTGGCGTTCGTATTTCCACTTATTGACATTTTACCACTGAGTTGGCATCCCTTAGGATTTGGCACCTGGTGCGGCCACTCCATTTGCATCCTATGGTAAAAAAAAGCAGACACTGACCTTCCTAGTCAGAAATCCCCTACAAAAATCGACATCTGAAAAAATGGCTGCTAATGTAAAGAAAGAATGTGCAGTAACTTGAGGATTTAAATGGGAAATTTATTACTAGAAATGTAGGAAAAGTTTTTATGTTTTACTTGTAAATTTGAGTTCAAACATGTAAACAAAATTGCAAACGCGGCCAACCAAGGGAAAATTGTTTACAGCTAAAAAGGCCAGATCTTTTTCACTTACAACTCTTAACTCTTTTTAGGTTTTACCCTTGTCTCCATTTTCTTTTTCTTTTTTAAGCGAGACTTCTTTATTGAGATATATTACAATCTGTCACATCTAAGGACAATAGTAATAGTGATATAAGAGTAGCTCATTCACACTACGTATAATAAATAAAAATTAATAGCAATAATTGTACTAAAAGTAAATGTATTTAAACTAAAATCAAAATAACTACTTAAATACACACATGCGTTTTTACAATATTTATAAAATTCATTCACTTAAGATCTGCGAGCCAAGCCTTTTCTCCCCACCTGTGGAAGAAAAGGCAGGACTCTAGGAGATCACAGCGCCTCTCACTCAGCCGCATTTCGTGTATTCGTGTTATGAACTAGTGGAGGCAGAGCAGAGGCGCTGTAACCAGACATACATTGCTTAAGTGGAGAATCTAACCATTGCCAGAACTCAAATGTATGCTTGCAACAGGTCTCTGAGCTACTGGCACTTCAACCTTCGCGGAGGGTTTTGTTGGTTACATAGCATGGAACATCAACTATTGTTTGAAGGACTTTAGACCGAAAGGATTGAATGTGTTTGATGTTAGAAAATTTTGCTGTCCTCCACAGTTCAAGTCCATAGATCCAAATTGGTTTCCATATTGTCTTGTAAATTGGTAATTTGTTATCAATTGAAAGTTGAAATTTTCTGTTCAGTAGTCTATATAGCTGGCCATAACGTCGGTTGACTTCTTGTCTTTTATGTCTATTATGTGGGTTTCGTATTAGCCTTCGGTCTAAGAGAAAGCCAAGATACTGATAGAAGCTGCACTGTGTCTGAGTAAGGTAGCTGGATGGAATTAAAGTGTAGAGGTGGACAGGAATATATTCTTTTTAAAATTGATGGAAGTGCCAGAGTAACGAACGGCCAGAAATATCCAAGCTGTGATGTACTACAAATATAATACGTAAAGTATATAATAATTTCAATTGGTAATTTTATTTATTTGTTTGTTTTAATTTTCTTCTAAATACTATCAATACCGTCTTATATAGCAGAGAATTATGCACTCTGAAAAATGCAGAGGAATGAAGATAAATTAAATTTTCATAAATAGAAGAAAAAAAAATAAAACTAACAACTTTTAGACAATATCTAGTTGGTGAAAAACAAATTTTTATTCGTGATTGAAATTAGTCTATTTCAATGTATTATTAATGATACTTAACCGAAATTTATTAATCAGTTTTATAGGATAAAAATTTTTCTTAACCATTTTCATGAGTTTGTAACTGTATTTATATAATGCCAAGAAAAAATAAAATATATACATACAAAAATGACATCAGAAGTGCCAGAACCCGAAAGAGACATTTAGGAGAATGTGCAGAAGAATTGGGAGATTAAGATCAGAGGAGAGGGAAAATTAGAATAGGATATTTTTTTTATATTTATTTAATTATCTAAAAATTATCATATACTAATACTTATCAATTCTTATAAATTTAAACAGAAGTTTTTCGTAGTAAAAATTGTATTATTATTTTTCTGAGGATGTTTGCCTACCTTTATGATTGACATTAATATCTTTTAATAAATATATAGTGATTTTCATTTATCGTCTGAAATAACTCCAATCTATAGAGAAAAAGAAAGAAAAAAGGAAAAGGGAGGAGGAAAGTCTTGGAAAAATCTCGACCCAGGCGCCCTCAGCCAGGTCCATGTCACTGGCCCGGCACCTATGGAATTTCGAGTTGAAACCTATGCCAATATTTAGTACCTAATTTGTACCTCAAAAATTAGAATTAGTACCCCTCAGGAACCGGAGATATAACGCTCGTAAAAGTGCCGGGGCAGAGACATGATGGCCCGGCACCTATGGAATTTCGAGTTGAAACCTATGCCAATATTTAGTACCTAATTTGTACCTCAAAAATTAGAATTAGTACCCCTCAGGAACCGGAGATATAACGCTCGTAAAAGTGCCGGGGCAGAGACATGATGGCCTGGCACCTATGGAATTTCGAGTTGAAACCTATGCCAATATTTAGTACCTAATTTGTACCTCAAAAATTAGAATTAGTACCCCTCAAGGACCGGAGATATAAAGCTCGTAAAAGTGCCGGGCCAGGGACATGGTCAAATGACATATCGATTTTAGAGTTGAAACTTATGCCAATATTTAGTGCCTAATTTGTACACCAAAGATTAGAATTAGTACCCCTCAGGAACCGCCCTCAGCCCAGGTTTCAGCTCTTCCATACTGTTCATGGGCGGACCTAACCCCCAAAAATTTGCGGAAATATATGAACCCAAAAATATTTTTTTCTGGGACCAAACATACAACGGTACTAGATAAATACGAACAATGATCACCAGGATCCTCAGAGGGGCTCCTCAATCATTTTACGGTGATTAAATATTACAAAACATTTATGTCCAAGGGAGCATGAGCGGATTTACGGGGGGGAGGGGCTTTGGGGATGAAGCCTCCCCCAAAATGGTAAAATATAACCATGTTTTATGGAAAAAAATATTTAAAAATTATCTCTTAAAGTATTATTATTTGTGTAATTACATTTAAAGTGACTTAGGAATCACCATTTCATTTAGGTAGTTAGTTTCCTTTTTTCCAAAGTAATTATCGTTATTTTTGTGAAAAAAAAGCTTTCAGGCTGATGCTCCCCCCAAAATTAAATCCTGGATCCGCTAGTGATACTGTTGAAATATTTAAACACAGATACTTTCATTACCAATTTCCAGCCATCGGGAGACTAGCGATCTCGAGAGAAGTAAATGTTCTTCATAAAAACTGTTGGTATTCAGTGGACACGGACTTTGATGCTCTACAACTTTTTTATCTATGAGTTTTTTTTTATGAGAGAACTCATTTTTACGCTCCAGGGCCATCTATAGTAATTTGCCTCAGTTTTTGACAATGTAAAAGTCATTGTTCGTTGACCGTGGTTAGCGGCCATACCACTTGACCAAACTATTAATGTTAGATATTCCTTCGACGCACAAATTAACGTTCTTTAATTTCTTCTAGAGTACGTTTTTCGCTTGGAAGCACTGCTTAGGATTTATAGGTGGAAAAGAAAAGATTAAAAAAAACTGTTCTTTTTGGATGTAAAAAGATTTTCATTGACGGCACATGTTAACAATTTTGTTTTTTAAATATTTGAACCCATATAAAAAAATCTGGTAGGCGCACAACACAACTTTCACTTACCCCTCAACTTTGAATAGAAATTATTTTCTGGCCATGTTGGGCTATTACAAAATTTTTGAATTGCATTTTTAACTGAGCTAAAGCTAGAAGATTGCATCTAACAAATCATAAATAGTATTAAAGTAACAAAAGTCTTATTTATTATATCACCGGTTGATTATGGATTGTACGTTTCGTTGATTATGGATTGTAAGATACGTTAAATATGGATTGTACGACTATTAAATTGTCATTTTTCATTGCAAAGTTTACTAAAAAGGAATCAAGAGATTTGCATTGTCTGTCATGGAAAGGTCAAAAGTTGTCACACTGATTGCAAGTGGATTCTGTAGAAATATCGCAAAGAGAAAATTTATCAAATTATTCACTAATCCCAAATTATTCACTATCAAATTATGCCCAGTGTTTCAACTGCCTCCCGCAGTGCTACATCCTACGCCCTGAAGACGACCTGCAAAGTGGGTCGAAACGTCGGCAAAATTAAAATAAAATAATTAATATATTTTAATTTAGTATTTATCTGACCGCACCCCGACAAACTCCTCATATTCAC
This sequence comes from Nezara viridula, assembly GCA_928085145.1. NCBI lineage: Eukaryota > Metazoa > Arthropoda > Insecta > Hemiptera > Pentatomidae > Nezara > Nezara viridula. The sequence continues at coordinate 113,206,476 of OV725077.1, forward strand.
TAATTTAATTTTCTAAAAGGTTACATAATGATTTTTCGGAATAAATGGACGATAAATACCTAATTATTTAAATATAGTATCAGATCTAGAGTTATTAAAATACAATACATATATTTAAGGTTATAAACGTATTCATGAAATATTTTTATAGTTCGCTTCTTTCATACAAGAACAATAGTTTTTTTAACAATGCCATTGCCTTGATTAGATGGATTTTAAATACTTTCTTTAAACGTAAAAACATTTTTTAAAGTTTACATTTAAGTCCTATAAAGTGACAGCGGGAATAAGACCTAAATGATATTAAAGACCACTTAATTGTAGATTGATACAACGAGTTTAATCAAAATCGTTTGAGCCGTTTTTGAGAAATTTGTAAAAATGTGTTTCAGCGTTGATATAAAGTGGCACTTTCGGTAAGCCGATTTTAAGGAAAAAGTTGCCAGGGCATCTAAGGCATATACTTATCTTAAGTATGTAATATCAGTTTCGTACGACTTTTCGGCTTCGAGCTAGAGTGTTCACAGACACACAGACAACAGACTATTTTTCGGGACTTGGTTATTTGAACTCAGGGGATCTCAAAACGTGTATTTCCGTTGAAAACTCAGATTCAAAAAATTTTACTATCGCACTACTTACACTTACTATATATTACATATATAGGTAAGTGAAAGTAATAAATAAATAATAAATAAAGTAATAAATAATAATTTCAGAAAACTAGTATTATTTAACGTAAATCAGATGAAATTTTGTTACTATGTGTTAAGTTTTAAATATTTTACTAAGTGTTAAGTTTTAAATGTTTTACTAAGTTTGAAAAAAAGTATTTAAATCCACCGAATCAAGCCAATGCAATTGTTTAAAATACTATTTCATTGTACTTGTGTGAAAGAAGAAGTGAAATCAAAAATATTTAATGGATATGTTTATAACCTCAAATATATTTACAGTAGTTTAATAACTCTTTTTTTTTTTTTTTTTTTTTTTAATTTCTTTATTGAGTATTATAACAATCTGTCTGTTCGACATTGGTTATAGTGAGGTAGGATGACATTCACACCATATGTACAAAAAAATAAAACAAATAGAACAAAATAATAATCAAAAGTATATACAATAGACAATAAAATAAAATAACCTAAAAAATAAGAAAATTAAAACTAAGGAAAAAAAAAAAAAAAAAAAAAAAAAAAAAAAAAAATAAATAAATAAAAAAAAAAAAAAAAAAATAACATGCATACCTATATACAATCAGGCGAGGGAACTCCAGGAGAACCCTGCGCTACTCTTCCAACCGCGTCACTGGTACTAAAGCCAGCGGAGATTGGTCGAGAGCACTTTAGCCACATACACACATGTCTTGAGTGAAGAATCTGGCCATTGCCAGAACTCCAATTTATATAATTTACAAAAGGTCGCGAGGCCACTGCCGTTTCAACCTTCTTGGAGGATTATAGGGATGGGAGATGCTTGATAGGGATTGTGCAAGAGGATTTGGGTGGTAAGTAAGGTTCTGGTGAAATTTGGAGAACTTTTCTGGGATAAGGTCTAGGACAAATGGGATGTTAAGGTCATGATGTAGGGTTTTGTTGGATACATAGAAAGGAGCATCGACTATTGTTCGAAGGACTTTAGACTGGAAGGATTGGATGCGCTTGATGTTAGAAAATTTTGCTGATCCCCACAGTTCTAGTCCGTAAGTCCAAATAGGTTTCAGTATTGTCTTGTAGATCAGTAGCTTGTTTTCAATGGAAAGTTTAGATTTTCTGCTTAGTAGTCGGTATAGTTGGCCGTATCGTCGGTTGAGTTCTTGTCTTTTGAGTCTAGTATGCGGGTTCCAAGTTAGTCTTCGGTCTAAATGAAAGCCAAGATACCGGACTGTGTCTGAATAAGGAAGCTGGATGGAATTAAAGAGTACTGGTGGACAGGAATTGCGTCGGAGTGTAAAAGTAATGTGTTGGCATTTAGATTCATTAACTTTAATGCGCCAGTTATTACACCAGTGCTCAATCAAGGTGAGATGACTTTGGAGATTTAAGGATGCTATTTCGGGATCAGAGTTGGATGATAAGATTGCGGTGTCGTCAGCGAATGTTGCAAGAAAAGTATCGGGATGAACAGGGATGTCAGCAGTAAAGAGGATGTAAAGCACGGGACCCAAGACGCTGCCTTGGGGAACACCGGCTTTAACGGAGTAGATATTGGAAAATTCTGTTCCACAGCGAACTCGAAAGGAGCGGTCAGAGAGGTAGGATCGGAGGACTAGGTACAAGGACTGAGGTAAATGGATTTTAAGCTTGGAGAGCAGTCCGGAGTGCCATACCCGGTCAAATGCCTGTGCAATTAATAACTCTAGAGTTATTAAACTACTGTAAATATATTTGTAAATATAAATATAATATAATATTTGTGAATATAAATATATTCAAAATATCATCAAGTAACCTTTTAGAAAATTAAATCAGTGAATAATTTGATCAATTTTCCCTTTGCGATATTCCAACAGAATCCACTTACAATTAGTGTAACAACGTTTGATCTGTCTATGACAGACAATACAAATCTCTTAATTCCGTTTTAGTAAACTTTGCAATTGAAAATAACAGTTTAATAACTAATAGTCATATAATCCATAATTAACGGATCGTACAATCCATAATCAACCGCTGATGTAATAAATAGGACTTTTTTTTTATTTTAATAGCATTTATGATTTGTTAGCTGCAATCTTTTAGCTTTAGTTCAGTTAAAAATGCAATTCAAACATTTTATAATAGCCGAATATGGCCAGAAAATAATTTCTATACACAGTTGAGCGGTAAGTGAAATTTGTGTATTGCGCGCACCAGATTTTTATATTACATTTTACAGGAAATTCGTCTATGAGGATGAATTTTCACTATATTTCTCTTTTCTTTAAATATGCTTTTTTGGATTTCCCAGGGGAAAGGACGCCCCTCGGGTGAATCCACTAGTGTTTTCAGGTAATATGATCTGAATGGCAGACTCATTTTTAAATATAAATGTTATGAATATTTAAAAGAAAATGTCCAAAATTTTCTTTAGGTGTCAATTTTTCGCACGGAATTTTTTTTCAGTGTTTCGAAGTTTATTACTGAAGGATAGATCCACTAAAGTAATTCTTCAAAAACAAATCATGACATGAATTTTATTTGTCCAATAGATTCCAATATTAATTAAAACTAGGCTAATAATAGAATCAAGCTGTGCAAATAGTTCAACCAATCCGCACCGATTCCTTGTATCAGGCCCGGTCTGGGTGTGTTTAGCGCTTTCGGCCAGATTCTGAAGTGGGGCCCCCTTACCAGGACCTTATATACGAGGTGTCCCGTAATTAGAGAGTATATTTAAAAGGTTGATAGTAGAAATCAATATCTACAAAAAAGTTCATATAAACAATTTCCAGCAGAAAAGTAGGAAACTTTGTGTTTAAGATTTGTGTTTTTTTTTTAAGTGAGCCACGGTTTTTGTTCAATTAGAAGCGATAGCTTACAAAATGTTTGATTTAATTAATTAAACATTGCTCCATAGTAGACTAGGTAAAATTTACTTTAAACGAAAGTAGAATTTGTCATTGTTAAAAATATTTAAATAGGAGTTTGAGCGGCTAAACACAGCTAATATCCGTTCAAAAAAAAAAGTCAGAAATTATTTGTGATTTTGTTTCATCACCATTCAACTGTACTACATTTACTCCATTTCTAGAAAAATTTCATCGATTAATAAGCTTTAAGTTCATATGAATTATGTTGAGGTTTATTAGGAACAATTTTCAGATTCTCCTCAATTTATCGAGTATTTTGTATTTACAAAATAACGATATTTTACTCCCTCAGAGGGGATCCCCCAATCATTCTATGTCGATGAAAAAGTACAAAATATTTATCAATTTTTTGTTATACTACAAAACATTACACTTCATAAGTTTGCGGAAATAAACAAATAATAAACCTTTATTTTGGAGGTCAAACATACAACAGTACTAGATAGATACAAAACAATAATCTATTTAAATGTACAAAACATTTATGACGCGGACCCATCAGGGGAGCCCTAAAAAATTTGTGAAAATAAATTAATACGAACCTATTATTTTAGTATCCAAACATAACACGGTACGAGATAAATACAATACAATGATCTTCGAGGTCCTCAGAGGGCCCCCAATCATTCTACGGCACTAGCGGATCTAGGTTTTAATTTGAAGGGGGAGGGTTGGCTTCAGCCCGAAAGCTTTTTTTTCATATATATAAAACGATAATTAATTTGAGCACTCTTGCTTAATCTCCACTGGGTTTAGCCCCAGTGACGCGGTTGAGAGAGAAGATCAGGGATCTTCTGTAGTCATGCTTTTTCCTCCACAGCTGGAGGGACAAGTCTGGTATGCAGTTATCTCGCCAGATTGTAAATATTGTATATAGGTATGTATGTGTTCTTTTTATTTATTTATTTTTGGGTTATTTTATTCTTATTTATTGTATGTATAATTTTCTGTATGATTTATTTTATTTATTGTACATAGAGTGTGGATGTGATCTCTGAACACTATTATAAATGTCTTTGAGACAGATTGTAATATTTTTCAATAAATAAGCTAAAAAAACAACAAAAAAATTGAAAAAAAAAGAAAGAAACTAATTACCTATATGGCATGGTGTTTAAGTAATTCTTGAAGCTCTATTAAATGTAATTACACGAACAATAATACTTTAACAGATTACCTTTTAATTTTTTTTTCTATAAAACATGGTTATATTTTACCATTATGGGGGGAGGGGAGAAGGGAGGCTTCAGCCCGAAAGTCCTCTCCCCCCTGTAGATCCCCCTGTGTTCTATGGTGATACAATAATACAATATATTTTTACTAGGGACCATCGGAAGGACCCCCAAAAATTTGCGGAAATAAATGAATCCAAAAATATTTTTTTCTGGGGCCAAACATACAACGGTACTAGATAAATACGAACAATGATCATCAGGATCCTCAGAGGGGCCCCTCAATCATTTTACTGTGATAAGATATTACAAAACATTTATGTTAGGGACCCAAGGGAGCATGGGCGGATTTACGGGGGGAGGGGCCTCCCAAAATGGTAAAATATAACCATGTTTTATGGAAAAAATATTTAAAAATTATTTCTTAAAGTATTATTTTGCGTATAACTACATTTAAAAGGACTTTAGGAATCACTTAAACACCATTTAATATAGGTGGTTAGTTCCTTTCCTTTTTTCCTAAGTAATTATCGTTATTTTTGTGGAAAAAAAGCTTTCGGGCTGAAGCTCCCTCCCAAAATTAAATCCTGGATCCGCTAATGCAAGGGAGGACCCTAAAAATTTGAAGAAATGAACGAATACAATAAATTTATTTCGAGGCATTAAAAAAATAAAGAACAATAATTTCGGAACTCCCTGCGGGATTCCCTTGGATCGGCGATCGTCGACCTGGCCAGACCTGCCCTGCTTGTTATATTATAGGGTGATTTTAAAAAACCAAGCCCATTGTGGTAAGCTTTGATTCAAGTTATTAATATTATTTTTATTCTTACTTTGAAAAGAACCAAAGTTCTTGTAGTTTGAGTACTCACAAGAAAAATTGAGAAATATAATTAAAGGAAGGAGATGGCAGAACCCATCTAAGTGATACTCCTAGCTGAACACACCTCCCTGAAGAAGAACTGCAAAGTCGGGTCGAAACGTTGGCTTTTAATAAAATAGTTTAACCACTATTTAGCCTATTTATGACCACCACCCCGGACCATCTCCTTCCTTTATAATGCAACGGTCAACTAATAAATAATCAATATAACGAGAAATATAATTATATAAAGATTAGTTCCTCTTAAAGGGGAAGTGATGTATGCCAGCAGGGAATCCAGGATTTAATTTTGAGGGACTTCAGTCCGAAAGTTATATATATATATATATATATATTTGGAACGAAAATTACATTAGACGAAAAATAAATAAACTATTAAAAAAATATGTTTTCCATTGTGGGCAGCTTCAGCCCGAAAGATTTTTCCTACTCCGTGAATACTTCAGCGGTGCCACCTTCGTGAAATGGGTTTAGCACATGGCGGACCAAGAAAAGTGGGACCCCTAAACAGTTAAAACTTTGGGGCCTCTTAAAACAAAAAATCAACTTAGAGTCTGGCCCGAATTAATAATTATTTTTTAATGAAAGATTAATCGTAACAAAGTAAGATTTCAAACAAAATAGAGGTGTAGAGACAGGAACTGTGTTTGCTTATTATAAAGTTAGTATGGTAAAACAGGTATGGTAAAACTAAAGTGTCGATTATTAATAACCTTCTATAAAACAAAGCAGAGTATGATTAAAATTATTCGACTTTATCGGAACTACACCTACTTATAATTTTTTCAACTAAAGCAATTTTTTTACGTTTTAAAAGTACCATAGTTGTCCTCTCTACACACCAATTGAGGATTCAGAACTTAATTTGGGAGCTTGATTTTTTTTTTCATTGATATTTTAAGTTATTATTTTGATTATTTTTGCTTTTATGGAGAAACAAATGGATTTCTGGAAATGAAGCTGTGGCATATCTAGAATCAAGCGGATCCCAAACGCAGCAATTACAGACAAGGTCGGATGTCAAAAGAACATTCTTCACCTGATTGGGACCAAAAGGTTAAAGTGGTATGGCCGCTTAATGCGGATGGATGAGAACCATTGGCCAAAGAAAATTTATAACTATATGCCACCTGAAAGAAGGAAGCGTGGAAGGCCAAAGAAGTAATGGATAGAGGACGTGGAGGAAAGCATGGCAGCCAGAGTGCTCCGTGAAGGAGATTGGATGGACAGGGAGCAGTGGCTTTTGGGTGTTGGGGATATGTGACTCATATGTGACAAAAAAAAAAAAAATATATTAATTTATTTTTATCATCTTGTTGTTTTATTTTATTTATTATTAAGTGTGAATGAGTTACTCTATCACTATTACTAATGTCCTTAATTGTGACAAAATGTAATATTACTCAATAAATAAATGTTTAAAAAAAAAATTATACCTTTTTAATACTGTAATTACTCTGGAAGGGAAAATATAACACTACTAAAAAATAATGTTTAAGTGGTTCTTGAAGGTTTTTTTTTTTTTTTTTTTTTTTTACAGTCTTTACAGGAACAGTAATGCTGTTAGAGATAATTTTTTTCGTATATTTTTCTTGAAATCTGCTTTCATTTAGTAGCTGAAGTTATAATTTAAAACTGTACATATTTTGATTGTTTAAGTATTCAGTTCAGAACACTCAGAAAAAAAATATTGAAAAAATATATTTTTCCATTTTTGGGAGGATTCGGCCTGAAAGCCTCCACCATGGGTGTACCAATACCACACACTACATCATTAATTAAATAAATCTTTAGTTATGTGTTGATTGCCCTCACATTTATTATTCTATGAATGAATAGCAATTATAAAGACGTCATGATATCGATAAACAACCTTTATTCAATATTCAATAGCTCTGGCCAGGCACTATTCATGTAACTAGGAAACAATTGAAATTTAATTAGTATGATTAGTTGATAGATGTGTGTATATGTTGTTAATGATTCTTAATTAAGAAAAATAATCTTCTTGAAATTCGATTTTTTTTTTCTTTAAACCTTCATCCCCAACTGCTATGAAAATGATTTGTTATTTTTGTTAATAATGTTATAGGGAATGATAGTACCCAGGATCACATCTTTTTGTGCTTTGTTTACTTCCTTAAATCAGGAAGGAGATCTTTCATTCAGGTTCTTTTCATTCGCATAATGATGGGCATGTCATTTATTGTCAGGTTTGAACATGTTATTTATAAGTCTGTTGAGTAAAGACCACGTTAGTATTGATCGAAAGTTGGTTGTCATCAGTCGGTATGTAAGTTTCGTAGTTTACGTATCAGGGGTTGCTGTCACTAGTCTTAAATTTTTTGACTGAAAATATGATAATTTGTGTAAGTACATCTATACTTGAAGAAAAATCAATCAATCAATAAGTTTTTTTTTATAAGTTCTAAGAGAGGTGTTTTTATTGAGGCATATGTAAATCTAAAACAGTTGTTCTCTCCCATAAATTTCTTTTATTAATTTATATTTAGGGATTTATTTTATCCCATCTTCAGACTATCTTTGTATCATCTAATACATCATAGGACTTGCCATTTTTTAATTTAAAATATCCCTTAAATTTCATATGGACTCTATTCTGGGAAAAGTTTAGTCAACACTAGAGAAGGGTCTATATTAAATTTAAGGGATATTTATGACAAATCTTATAATATATAAGGTATAATAGTATAATAAATAGTCTGAAGATGGGATAAAATAAATTCCAAAAAGTCACATACAAATTAATAAAAGAAATTTATGAGAGAGTAAAATTGTTTTGGATTTTCATATATCTCAATAAGTTTTAATTTCAATTGGGACCAGATGGCCGAGGGGGCTAACGTGTGTGCAAAATATGTATTGCCCGGCAATCTGATGAACCGAAAATTTCATAATAAAACAATAACGAGTTCGTGTCTCAATGGTAAGAGGGCTTTCATTAATCCTCCGCCTTCTCCTTTGGCCCAGGTAAAAACCCTTACGGCCTAAAAGGCGAGGACTTAAAAAATCAAAACTGGAGAGTAAACGTTTTTAATAATTTTATTAAATGACAGTGATATTTATCCTCTATAATGTTTTCATATTATTTATTGTAATTCTACTATTATTTCGCAATTTTTTAAAACGAAAATGTAGACAGTATTACCGCTTAGAATTGGGTACCTAGAAGCGAGATAATCACTAGGCCCGACATTTTTTTTTTTTTATCGATTGATAAATTTACTGCAAACAAAAAAATACAATGTTTTGAAATGTAAAACGAGATCCTGTTTTTTATAATTCCCCCTTCAAAAATAAATCTGCCTCAGGCAGCAAGGGTGTGGTTCGCCTCTGGCGCTGTGTTTAGCTAAAATGCAGTCTTAATCACAAAATAGCCAATTTTAAATTTTGATACATTCAAAGTTTATCAGAAAAAACAGTTTTGTCTTGGAAAGATTGTATGATTGGCGATGCAAATTGACTGCTTAGTTTGAGTAATTAGAAAGCAGCAGCAATTAATAGAGAAAACAGGCGATCTATACTGGAGCAGACGAAATTACCAATGATTGGGATGTATTACCACTTAATGATAATTAGAAATAATTCATTCATAACATTATGACGAATTATTTGTACATTACATTATGTGAAATTATTCTCAATCTCATCTATAAATACAAACTTATTCATTTTTAGAGGTGTGAATATGGTTGTATTCATAAATTCATTAATATGGCTATTCACATTTCCAAGTGTGAAGTGTACAGCCTTATTTACATTTACTGTTGTGAATATGAATATAAATATTTGTATTCAGAATTGTAAATAAGAAATATATTTATATTTGTATTCATAGAGAACCATATTAGTGAATAAAAATCTTATTTATTTTTACAAATACAAATAAGTCCAATTCAGTTTGTAGGTTTATGGTTAAAAATGAAACTGAATTCACGCTAAAAATAAAGAAATCTCCTGAATTATCTTACTGGAAATGCAGATATTAAGGTCAGGAATCTTTAGTTAGTCAGTTATATCTATTTTTTAATTCCTTTAATGGAGATCTGGGTAAAAACCACAGTTACATTATCACTTTGGATGATGAATTTTGGAAAAATAATTATATTAAACATACTTTTTTGTAAATAAAATGTATATTTATGCAATTATGTTTATAATAATTTCTAAGTCATGAAAAAAAAAAAATTGAAGCTTCGCAATAATTTATTGTAGTAATTTTTGCTGAAAAGACGGATATTTTTAGGTGAAAGGATATCCAATCACATATTTTACATAACTTGAGGTGAATTACATCTTACTTTATAATAAACCTCAAATTATATAATTAATATGTATTTAAATCAATTTAAACGAGGAGGTTTCTCTAAAAGTGGGGTATCGGTAGTGTGGTTGGAGGATGATAAAAATATCGTTAATAATTCATGATTTTTTTAAACAGAAATTATCATAATTTATCCTCTAAAAAATCTTTAAATGTTTTCAAAACTAGCCAAGTCCACTTTCATCTGAAGTTTTGTCTAGTTTACTTTGAAGCAAGTTTTAATTGCATAATTTAAATATTTTTTAGTTGTCGCTTACTATACAACAAATAATGCAACTTACTTAAAAAAAATAAAACTTTTCCACACAAAGATAAACACAAAGATTTCCTACTTTTTTGCGGTAAATCGGACCATTATTCATATAATCGTTTTTGTAGCTCTTGAAATCTGATATCACCCCATTAAATATTTTTCTCTACTTATGAAACACGTGGTTTTTTATTTGTTAATTGCGGTATTTCTATCATGTTCTCGACGATTTAGGCTGATAAAATAAATGCTGTTAACAAGTCAAAAAGAAAAAAAGAGAAGTCTGCGAAGAAGGGATAGAAGAACCCTGACAAACAACACCAACGTGGGGAATACGATGCGTCTAAACTATAGTATCTGAAGTTTGAGAATGTAAGAAGTGGATTGAAAACAGAAACAAGAAAAGTTGTATTGAAAGTAGTAGAGAGAGAAAATGCATGCTTTCGTAACTTAAGTTTAGCTGTCTCATGAGCTTTGTATCTCACACACTCCCTTCATCCTTACCTTGACCTCTCTTTTCTTAAGATACACATTCTTAGGAATATAACTTCCAATCACTTATTTTCAGTATTTTCATTAATTCCTGTAATAATTAATTGTAGGTCCAAAAATAAACATATTTGCAAATGCATATACATATATGCAGAGTGTACAAAATGATGCACAAAACATGAGAGAGAAATAGTTAGTTGACCTCAAAGATTGGTTTCATTCGGCTTGCATTCCTATTTCAACATCTTGAAATAGGAAGAAGTAAATTCCAATTTTCTGTTTTCAAGCTTTTAGCATATTTGTTGAATAAGAACAAGGATTAGTAAACAACTATTTAGTTTAGGAAATTCTTATATAAAATATCATAAATACAACAAAATTGTACTCAACAATAATTAAAACTAGTTTTTATTTAAATCAATTGCATTGTTTTCATGCAAACTCCTCTTCTTTGTAAAACATTATGGATTGTTTGCAATTAAACTGTGACTACAATTTCCACATTTGCAGAAAAACTTCCTTGTTTAATCAGCTTCCCATATTAATTAAATTGAATTATTTTTAAAAATGGGTTGAGATTCATTCCTAGTTTTACAAAAACAATTAGATATGCGGTACAAGTTCCTCGACCTCAGAGTACCGCTATTTTAAAAAAAAATCTATATTTATAGAAATTTATAGAAAAAATAACTGCTTAGGCGGATCTACAAGAGGAGAGGGGTTTTTGGGGAGCTAAAGTAACAATGTATTATGAAAAAAATCAACCCTAAGAGTATTATTGTCCCTGCAAAATTACATTTAATGGAACTTCAAGAATCCCTTAAACACCATTTCGTTTAGATAGTTAGTTTCTTTCTTCTTTCTTCCAAAGTAAATATCGTTACAGTGCCGAACTTAGACATTCGGCGCCTCCGGACAATTACTTCATCTTCCTCTTGTTTGTTTTGAAAATTCTTTATTGAGATATATTACAATCTGTCACATCTAAATAATAGTAATGAAAGAGTACCTCATTCACACTATGTACAATAAATTAAAATAAATAAACAGCAAAATAATAATACTAAAAGTAAATGTATATAAACTGAAAGAAACGAAACTAAACTAAAGAAATGAAAAAAAAAAAGAATCTAAACTAATTAAAATGACTTCTTAAATATAGACATGCTTTTATACAATATTTAAAAAATTCTTTCACTCAAGATGGCCAGCCTCCCTCCCCTCCAATCGTGGAAGGAAAGGCAGGACTTTGAGAGGTCCCAGCGCCTCTCACTCAGCCACGCTATAACCAGAAATACATGGCTTGAGTGAAGAATCTGGGCATTGCCAGAACTCCAATATATTCTTACAACAGGTCTCTGGGCCACTGCCGCTTCAACCTTCGAGGAGGATGGTAGGGATGAGTAGAGCTAGATAGGGAGTGTGCAAATGGATTTGGATAATATGGTCTAGGAAGAATGGGATATTAAGGTCATGGTGTAGGGTTTTGTTAGTTGCGTAGAATGGAGCATCGAATATTGTTCGAAGGACTTTGGATTGAAAGGATTGAATTCTTTTGATGTCCCCCACAGTTCCAGCCATTAAGTCCAAATAGGTTTCAGTATTGTCTTGTAGATCAGTAATTTGTTGACGATTGAAAGTTGAAATTATCTGTTCAGTAGTCTATATAGCTGGCCATATAGATTGAGTTCTTGTCTTTTAAATCTAGTATGTGGGTTCCATTTCAGTCTTCGTTCTAAGAGAAAGCCAAGATACCGGACTGTATCTGAGTAAGGAAGTTGAATGGAATTAAAGTGTACTGGTGGACAGGAATTACGTCGGAGAGAAAAGGTAATATGCTTGCATTTTGATTCATTCACTTTAATGTGCCATTTATTTGACCAGCATTCAATCAAGGAGAGGTGCTTTTGTAGATTTAAAGATGCTATTTCGGGATCTGAGTTGAATGATACGATTGCGGTGTCATCAGCAAATGTTGCAAGAAAGGTATCGGAATGAGCAGGGATGTTAGCGGTAAAATGGATGTAAATAATGGAACCCAAAACGCTGCCCTGGGGAACACCGGCTTTGGTTGAATAAATATAGGAAAAGGCTGTTCCAAAGCGTACTCGAAAGGAGCGCTCGGAGAGGTGGAATCGAAGGATTAGGTATGAGGACTGAGGGAGATGGATTTTAAGCTTAAATAGCAGCCCGGGGTGCCATACCATAGCCTGTGCTATGTCCAAAAATGCACCCGAATAGTATTGCTTGTTTTCTATGGCTGCTGAAATATGATCAACGACTCGGTGTCCTTGTTGAACAGTGGAGTGTTGTGAGCGAAAACCAAACTGATGGGAAGGAAGATTTTGGGTTTCTATGAAAGGTAGGATTCGTTTCAAAAGGATCTTTTTATAGATTTTTTAAAGTATTGGGAGAAGGCTAATTGGTCTATAGGATGTCAAGTGGTTTTGGAAAAGGGATAATAGTCGAGTGTTTCGTGTTGGAGTCTGGATAATACGTAAGATGCAATTGTAGATATATGTAAGGAATATGACTGCTTTGGATGGAAGTTGTCGAAGGATCTGAGGGGTAAGGAGGAGATTTCATATCGAGGAGATTTTTTTTTTTTTTTTTTTTTGCGGCATGAGTGCACTACGGCCAAGTAGGCCTACTGTACGCTCGACGAGATTTACGGGGGATTAGTTTCTGTAATTGAAATTTCACTTCGGAAGGATGAATTGCTTTAGGCAGCAAGGAAAGTCATGTAAGGAATTCTTCTACTGTTACAGTGTTGGCGGGGTGGGATTCCGGAAGTGAAATAAATGTATTGGATAGATATCCGGCGAACTCCTGGGTTACATCTTCATAAGATGCTGCCCAGAAGCCGTCATCTCGTCGGAGGGGATGGGAAATTTGGTGAGGGCTTAGGATTTTTTTTGTGGTTTTCCAAAGATATTTGTCGAGCAGAGAGGATAGGTAGGAGTTAAAGGATTGCGATATGAAGGTGGCTAATTCCAGTTTTAATTTTTTTACCGTAATAATTATAGGAGCTGCGGTCGGTGGGATGTCTAGTAAGTTGCCATAATAATCTATTATGTCGTTTGGTGTGAAATATATCAAATACACATCAAAAACGCTGTTTTGGACTGAAGCACTCTCCATCACCACAAAAAAAAAGAAATTAAATCCTGGATCAGCTGTTGCATAACTTCCAGAAATCTATGTATAAACGGTCTGAAGGGTACTCTCGAACACGGACGAATTTCACTATCCCTTGCAAAGGACTACTGGAAACAAATCTTGTAAGTTTTTGTAGAGAGTTAGCTTTTATTACCTTTGGAAACTGTGCGGCTTATTAACGCTAGATGAGATCATTTTTCAAGATAAATTGTTTTAAGTTATTCATAACGTATTTTTATTAATATTTAATAGGGTGTTTTAAAAAATGACCGTTTTATCATACTCAAGATTTCAAAGGACTGTAAATATTTTAATCCTATTTAATACTTACCAAAAGTTAATAGTCCCTTTCGAACATTCTATAAGCTTGTTTAATACCATTCGGCTTCTTTAAAAAAATCTCTTATTAGTTATTTGTTTCAAAGAAGAAACATAACAGTGTCCTACGAAATTCTCGTGATTTTAAGGCATTATTGGAAAAAAAAATTACAGTCGCTGATGCAACTCGTGAAATTATTAAGTATGAAGGGGAAGGTGTCCTTGATCAGCGCACTGCGTGGCGTTGGTTTGAAAAATTTAGTAGTGGAGATACGACGTTGGAAAGGGAGAAGGGCTCCGGGTGACTATTAATGGATATTGATGAGGTTCTTCAGGAAACTATTGAGTCGAATTCGTCAGTACCCACGAACTTGCCAGGGAGTGTTTTGTGTCGAAAGATACTGTTAGTCACAGGCTGATCTATGGGCGGAGGAGGATAGATTTCGGGCTGAAGCTCCTCTCCCCCCCAAAATGGTAATATATAACCGTGACTTATGAAACAAATATTTAATAATTACCTCTAAAAGTGTTATTGTTTGTGTAATTACATTTAATAATACTTAAATAATCACTTAAACTCTATTTCATGAAGATAGCTAGTTTCTTTCTTTCTCTTCATAAGTAATTATCGTTATATATTAAAAAAAAATCTTTCGGGCTGAACTCCTCCCAAACTACATTTTGGATCCGGTAGTGCTATTAGTCGTCATCTACTCTCCATGGGAAAGGTGAAAAAGAGCAGTAGACTGGTCCCTCACGAACTTGCTCCTCAGCAATCAGCTAAGAAATTAGAAATTTTTGAAAATTTATTGAAATACTCTTCTGATTTCAAGATTGTCACCTGTGATGAAAAGTGGGTTTACTGGCGAAATCCGAATAACCGTGAGCAATGGCTTGATCGCGGCCAAACTGCTTTTCCGGTTGCTGCAAGGAAGACTTTTGAAAAAAAAAATCCATGTTTTGCGTTTTTTTTAATTTTTAAGATGTTATTCATCACGAATTTGTTCCTGATGGATGCTCTATGAATTCTGAACTTTTCTGTGAACAACTGGAAAGATTGTAAGCGAAGTTGTCAGAGCATTATCCTGCTTTTATCAACCGAAAATGAATTTTATTCCAACAAGATAATGCTCGTCCTTACACCTCCCGTTGAACCAAAGAAAAGTTTAAAGAACTTCCTGGGTTTGCTCTCCTGCCTCATCCACCATATAGACCAGACCTCACACCGTCGGATACCTAATAACTTAGATCCATGGCCCATTTTCTTAAAGGGAAAAAAATTGATAATTTTGCGGAAGTTGATACTGCGGTTCAATATTTCTTTGACAATCATCCCAAAAAATGGTATCGCTTGGGATCAAGCAATTGGCTACCAGATCGCTAATGACGGTAGATAACAATGGACTATACTTTCAGTATTTTATATCTTTAAATTTGAATAAAATTGTATTTTATATCAAAGAAACAATAATACAATATTTGGTTGAAAAACAGTCATTTTTTTAATGAACCCTATTAATAATCAAATCGAGAGTAATCATATAACCATTAAAATTAAATATTTCGAAAGCTAGAAGGTTTTTGATCGGTTATTCGAGTGTATATGTTAATTAACTCTGGTCCTTACCAATACTATTGTTCTACTTCTAAACCACTTGTCCCATTTGTAAACAGATGTAATGTAAACTACACTGATTGCAAAACTAAATTATGACCAATTAAAATTCACAGATCTTATGACGCACATTTTTAAAAATTGTTTTGAAGCTTTAAAACATGTCCTTAGATTAAAACACATTTTAGTCTCAAGGATTAGGTCACAGATCCTACAAGAGACTGTACAGCCATGAAGGTAATATTTTTAATTTTAAATATTGGTAGGTTGCTCGTTAATTTTATAAGAGAAGTAATCATTCCACTTTAGTCTTACATTATTGATTTCTTATTGGATTTAATCAATAGTAGATTAAGGTTTTATAAAGACCATATTACATCCAAAAATTTTTATCAATTATAAAAAATCTTATTGGGTAACATGATGTTTTTCTTTTATTAGGTCATTTCAGCTTAAATGTCATTTTCCAATATTTTACAATAAAATGACAGTCCTAAAAGAACAGCAAAAACATCTGGTGCGCGCATCACACGACTTTCACTCCCACCCTCTTCTTAGCAGAAATAAGTATTTTCAGACCAAGAGGAAGTTTGGCTGTTTGAAAAAGAAAGAAAATAGAAAGCACACATAATTCATCTGGTTGATTATATATATAATTAATATGTATAATTGTTGTTAAATGTTTAATGTTGTGTTGATTATTTCATGTTAAATAAAAATGTAAATATTCGTTTGTTCAAAATCGTAAATCTCGAAAAGTTCTTCACCAATTGCTTTCAAATTTTGGCTTAACGTTGCATTAGAATGCGTGCCTGGTTTTATATATCTGCTATTATAAAATGTCAAGTAAACGTTTTTTTCCCCCCAAAGAGCACCATCTGTTAGATGTAAAAGTAACAAAAGCATTTCAAAACATTTTAGGACACCACTTCGATGTTTCAGGTTTACAAATGTTATATAGTTTACCGTAGCGTCCTCCTGTCTATGGAGCTATCTCCATCCTCCCCCAAAAAATTATCTCTTAAAGTATTATTGTTCGTGTAATCACACTTAATAGGACTTCAAGAATCACTTTATTTCATATAGCTAGTTAGTATCTTTCTTTTTTTTTTTTTCAAAGTAATTATCGTTATATATATGTGAACAAAAAAATCTTTCGGCGAAAGCCTCCCCCCCCAAAATTAAATTCTGGATCCGCTAGTGTTGTGGACAGTGCTGGTTTGGAGGAGGAACATTAATCATTTGGATTGAAGTAATTATTTTGGAAATAAACATAACCACATTTACAACAAAGGGAAAGGGGATGATGACATGAGGTTTGGTTGAAGGAAGTTTATAGTACTAAGTTATACCAATTTTCCTCTATTAATTGAAGAGCACTGTCAATGGGGATGTTTGAGAATAGACTTTCAGCATCAAGAAAGGCTACAATAAAGTTTTGGGATTTTGTAAAAATTTTAACCGTCCTTATTGGTGAGCAGAATTTCTGATATTGTTGGGATTATATATGCCAAGAGATTGGAAGGAAGAGAGAAGGAATTTGTTGAGTTTGGAGTAGAAAAAAATAATGTTAAAAATGATAAAAGAAATAGGATTGTCTGGTTTGTGGGTTTTGGGTAATCCAAAACAACAGAAGGCAACTAAATTGTAAGAAATGAGATTTTGGTTGATAGAAAACTTGATTTCCTTGGTATTGAAAAGGTATTTTAGATGCTTTTCAAATTTTGTGATGAGAGAAAGGTAAGGTCATGTCTGGTTGTAAAGTAGGAGGGTTGATTGGAAAAGAGTGTGTGTATATATAAAGTATAAACTGAATTAAACCGTCCATGACAACATTCTTATTTTGTTCCTCTGAATGAGCGACAGTCATCTGGTTGTGAGATTTGAGGAAGGAATGATTAGAGGAAAATTCTATAAAAATTAGGATGACAAAGAAAGTTGTTAGAGGTTATTTATAAGTGATAATGTAACAAGCATGAATCAGAGACTTATCTTGCAGGGGTGCCCAGAAGAGGATTTGATGGTACGCCATCAAAATTCTTGATGACGACGTATTTTGAATTTTTGAGAGGGCCAAATTTTGACGGGGTTATGAATTTTCGGACTAAGGGACAAGGGGAAAACATGGAACAGACGGCAGTAAGTGTAATTGTATATGATCCACAATTTTTCTAATTCTATCTTAGCTTGCTTTGCTTTTAAGAAAAGGTGACTAATAAAAACATATCTTAGGATGAGGAAGGGGAAGTAGGTTCTTGTCCTATCGACCTTACAAGGGATGGGCACCCCTGTCTTGCAGCATAACCAATATAGTTCAGATCAGAGAAATGTTTTTTTCTTCATGATCAAGGATAAAGTTGGTATATCCATATGTATATATTTGAGGTCACTGATAAAAGATAGAACAAGTTTAGTGAATTTGGAAAAGGGAGAATAAAATTTGGCCTAAACTGAGAATGTATGTGAAGATTTCATTAGAAGAGATGATATGAGCCCCTTACTGGAGGAATAAATCTTATTAGAGTTGGATGAATCAGAAAAAAAAAAAAAAAATTTAACAGGATTCAGGAAAAGATAAAATATAATTTATAGAATATTTTTTATAGAAAATGTTAATTACAAGCATTTGTAGTAAACAGTTCATTTTCTGTTTAATGGACTGAATAATGTTGAGTTAGTTAAATTTAAGAAACGGAAAAGAATTTATTTCAGTTCCTACTGGTTCATGATTTTTGTTTCTAAGAAATATCTCATTTCCATATAATTAATATTAACATATTTTATATTGGCAATAACAAAATTAAAGTTCTATCCAAACTGTAGAAATATATAAGAACATTAAAAATATTTGAAGAATACTGAACTATTTATGAAGACAGTCAAATGTTCAGTTCACCTTTATGTGCTGGTTTTTCACAGAAAGACTTGAAATATAAAATTATTCAGCTTCCAACCAAACACCCTTATCAACATTACTTTGGAAAAAATATATCTATTGTAAGGTAATTTTGTATGTTTGAAATCTGTTTCTTATTGATAGATTTAAAAGATAAAAGATTAAATATATATATATATATATATATATATATATATATATATATATATATATATATATATATATATATATATATATATATATATTCATTCTTTTCATTCATACTTTCAATCATCCAATATATATATGTATGTAAATTTTTAATAAATAAAAAACATTGTTATTGATAAAAATTCAACTGATATCATTTAGGAAAAAAAATTGTGATATTTTAATAATAAATTTTAATAATAAAAATAATTTTTATCTCATTTTATTTCAAGGAAATGAAAAGCATTATTTGTTTTACTGCTGTACTTGGCCTAGCTTGGTCATTACCAAGTTACTGGGAGGATAATACCTTTGTATCCAAGGAATCTTCTGAAGATGGGCAAGGGAAAGGAGTTAAGTCAACTAATTGTTCTTGTGGTTGGACCAATAAGGTATCTTTTTTTATTTAAAATTTAGTCATTTATAGATATGATATGAATAACTATGATATATTTTTTCATTTATTGATTTTTATTTTCACTAATTATGATTTATGAAAATGTTATTTTAATTATGATGAAAAATGTATTCTCCTCTCATTGTTTTCACTAGCACACTCTTTTCATTAGTAGTTATTCTACTTATAAAAATTAAATGAGTATTTATTGATGTATTACCCTATGTGATAATACTATGATCCTTAACCCATTAATACCTACAACTTTTTTTTTATTTAAAATTTTTTTTTTTTTTAGAGAGATGCTTTTTTTTTAGAATAAACAATAAACAAAAAATAAGCAATGGAATAACTTAGGTTAGAGGAGATAAGAAGGGAGTGCTATGTTTTAGGGATTGTGAAATTTACTCGGGATGCCACTGGATAATTATGATGATAATTACCCAGAAATGTTTAATAAAAATTAATTATAATTAGTAAAATAAATTTGGATCTATAATATATTGATTGGTTGAGGATTAATTAATTGGATTTCTTTTCTCATAGGCTGGTTTGTGTTTATCTGTGATCGTCATGATATATATGGGTGGCAGAATTAAAATAACTTTAACTAAAAAACTTAATTTTTTTTATGTTTAATAAAGAATAATATACAAATTACATAGAAATCTTAATATTCAAATACTAAATACAATAAACTAAATAAAACATTATTTAATAATGACTATGCAGGTATGATTTGAGATTTCGGTAGATTATATAAAAATATTCATGGTGGGCAAGGATGGTTTTCATTGGTTCTTAACTTCACCCTATTACTTCACAATAACTGGTAACACCCTAAAAGGAACTCTAGTTACTTGGTTCTTATTAAAATTTATAAGTTCCTTAGTATTATCCTTAATTGTTTGGGTGGAGTGATTTAAGTTTAGTTTCTTATGGAATTTATTGAATGTTCAGCATTCAATAACGATGAAAGATTTATTAAATATGAATATACTTTATTATCATGTATTTCATATGGGTATTATCAAAATATTTCTCAATTTAATACTTGATTGTGGATTTGTGAGAATAAATGAAAATGTTTTAATAAATATTGTGATTTATTTTTTTTCAATATCTTAACAGTTGCTTCTTTTCTTTTTTTTTTTATTTCCTTATCTTTATTTTTGAAATATAAAGTAATGTGTTTCTCCCTATGGTACATTATAAATGTATCTAACAACTGGTTTATCAAGTGATATTTCAGTTTTCTAAATTCACACAATTCAAAAGAGGCACAATTGCTAGTTGATCTAGTGTTTATGATCTCAAAACATTATAAAATACTAATTATCTTTTTTTCTTGTTGAAACGATTTTTTTACTTGTGAAATATATTTGTTGGAGTATTAGTAGTACTTTAAACCTTAATCTACTAATGATTAAATTTATTTTAGGGAAGAATTGTTGGAGGTCGAGAAGCTTTAGTAAATGAATATCCACTAATGGCTGGTTTGGTTTCGGCTGAAGACCAGCTATTATTCTGTGGTGCCTCTATTATAACTACTCATCATGCTTTGACTGCTGTTCATTGTACCATAGAATACAAAGGTCAAAAAATATTTTTGGCTGTTGGAGAACATAATCTGTTATCAGGTAAATTAAAGGCAAAGATTAATATTATTCGGTGCATGCATGACCTAGCTCAAAAACAAAAAGTTGTAAGAATCTGAAATTAGGTATATAAAGTAAGCATATAGGCAGGATGTTATAGCAACTTTTTAAAATAAAATTGACTAAACGGAAGTAGTACTTTATTTAAGTGTTCTTAAATATTAGGCATGTATTATTTTCATTGAAATAGCCTGAAATGACTTACAGGCCACATTTTCAGGTATTTCTTCTTTTAAAGCATCTTTGATTTCATTTATTTAAAATAATTAACTAATTCAGATCGCAACCAGTAATAAAAATGGTTGAAGTACAAACAATGAAAAAGGAGAAATAAGGGATGGTAATGTGGGACTGAGGACACAAGAGCATGTTCTCGAGTTTGGCTAAAACGTTAGGAAAGGCTTCCAAATACCCATAAATTTATTAGATTAGATTGGTGGAAAAATATATGGTAGTTAATTCTTTTAAATAATATATTGTACTGTCTATATAGTATCCAATACCTGCCAAGTATCCAATACCTCTGCAATTCCTCCTACCATGTTACATTCTCTATCTTTGCAAAAACTTGTCCTTGGTTGGAAATCATGTTTAAATTCTCTGTTCCCCTTGTAAAACTTTCTGGACTGTTTTGTTTCCCATTCAGTTTGTAACATTTCCACTTTGCTCCTTTCCATCATTCTTTTCTTCTTCCTACAAATAGTCTTGGCAGCCCTTCTTTTTGTGTTATAGACTTCCTTGGTATGCCTTGTGTTTCTCTGCATCATCTTCATTCTTGCTTCATTCCTCTCCCTCAATGCCATCTGACACTCCTCATCAAACCATTCACTTCTTGCTGCAAATCGTCTCAATCCCAGGACCTCTTCCACCGTCCTCCTTAATGGGCTTTCAATTCTCCTCCACTCATCGTCCATTCCCCTACTTTCGCTTCCTTGTGTGCCCATCAAGGCTCCATTCAGTTTTTCCCTAAATGGATCTGAATAGTTTTTCAGTTTGAGGAGATCACTGTTATATCTTGTGGACTTCTCTCCATGTCCTCGAGCCCTTCTAGCAAGCTTCTGCCCATAACGTACTTTAACCAAAAAGTGATCAGAGTCGACATTTGCGCCTCGATAATTTCTCACATCCGATATGTCTGAGTTATGTCTACCATCTATAAGAATGTGATCAATTTGGTTTCTTATCTTCCCATCTGAGGATATCCATGTTTCTTTATGAATATCTTTGTATGGGAAATGTGTGCTTCTAATTGTCATGTTCTTTTCCATGGCAAAATAGATAATTCTTAGCCCATTGTCGTTTGAAACATCGTGTTTACTGTGTGGTCCAATTGTGGGTCTAAATGCCGCTTCTTTACCGACCTTGGCATTCATATCTCTCATAATTATTTTTACGTCATGTCCAGGCAGCAAATCATATTCTCTGGAGAGGGTATCATAAAAATTATCCTTGTCATTTTCCTCGCTATCCTCTATTGGTGCATGTACACTTATTATCGACGTATTAAAGAACCTCCCTTTTAAGCGGATCACACATAGTCTTTCATTAACAATTTTAAAGTTCAAAAGTAAATACTTCAGACTTTTCCGTATCATGAAACCTGCGCCCAGGTAGTTTCGTTGGTGTTCACTATTTATTATCGTATACTTCTTAAGGTTATCTCTGTTTTTTCCCATTTTATTTTTTGCACTGCGGCTATATCCACATTGTAATTCCAGACATATACCTGTCTGAAATACATATGTATGTTTCCATTTTAAATCTGATTCAAAAATTTATATGGACCAATACTTCTCCTTATTATATGTTACTTATATAGGTAAGTGAAAGTAGAAATCATAGAGATGAATATAGTGCAGGTTCACCAAAAGTTCTATGATTTTAAAATGTAAAATAAAATAATTTATATGAAGACTGTTGTTGATAAAGAACCTGATTATCAAATAATATAAAAAAATCTTGTATAACCTAATGAAAAAAAATTATTTAAAATATATGTATTTATTGTTCTATTTTTTTTTTTTTGAAAAAATTGATAATACTTCTATTGAAGTTATACTTCGACGTTTAAATAAAAAAAATATGTTGGAAATAATTGTTTTCATCTGTTTCTTTTTTTCTAATTTGTCTGTGCATAAAAACTTTTTTTGGGCACTGTAGTTCCATGTTAAAACAAAAATTTCAATTGAAATATTAATATATTCAGTCCAAAATGTTATTAAAAGCAAGAAATACTCAAAGTTTTATTTTATACTTATGTTATTTGTGAATAAATTTTTGATGAGTTAGCAGGAAATAATAAATATACAAATTATAATTGTATTTACACACTTTTCAAATAAACAGTGATTAATAAATTTGTCATTCATGAATAACAGATAAAGGTGATCAATTTTTTATTTAAAATAAAAAATTTTCCTGATAGAACCTCAATTATTATTTTTCAAGGAAAGAATGTTGTCCTCGGCTTAATGAATTGTAATGTATTTTATGATTGCATTATAAGTAATACTTTTCAGAAAACCAATCGAAATTTTACAAGTGAATATTTATTGTTGGTTTGGTTCATAATAAAAGTTTTACAATGACAATTTTGAGGTGTCCTCATCATGAATTGCTAAAAGATTCAAAATATATCATGAAAGAAATTTTATTTTTGTGTTTCAGACAAAGAAAAAGAAGCAGCTTTATATCCAATTGATCGTACCATTGAGCATGAAAACTACAATGATATGACCTTGGCTAATGACATAGCACTTGTTGTTGTTAAAAGAAAAATTGATTTTTCACAAAGAATAGGACCTGTTTGTCTGCCAAACAAAGTGCTGAATTTGGTTAATGAGCATGTGAAAGTTTTAGGTAAGATAAGATTCAGAACATATCTCTATACAAGTAATAATTTAACTTATCTGATGTATCATAGTGTAGCCAAAGAGACTGGAGTGCCAGTAAATGGGCTCAGGTTGAAATCTGGTTATGGACAATAATAAATTTTCTGTTTGATCATTAGTTGATTTAACAAGGGGTTAGAAGACCCTCCTGGGTTTTACTTACTCTATTAAGTGGTGCGCATGAACCTTCATTGAAAGTAATATTAAAGTAATGAACTTATGTAACATACAAGAAAAAAAAATCTGATTGTATAAATGAGATTTTTACACTAATTTATCTATTTCTGATGCTAGGTTGGGGCCTGACAACAGATGGAGGTTCGCAGTCCTCAGTTTTGATGAAAGTAAATTTGAAAGTAATACCAACATCAGAATGCTTCAAAAGCCATCCAATAGACATTGGATCACCTAAAGCTAAAAATGTAATGTGTACTTACAGAGACAACAAGGATTCTTGTGAGGTGTGTTAATATATAATTCATCATTATAATAATCCTTTCACTCTCTGTCACTGTGAGGTGTGGGAATGTCCGCTATAGAGCTTGGCCCAAGTGTCCCTTTCCTGTACCAATTCTCTCCTCCAGCCCTCACTTTCTGAACGCCTTCTTATAGGTGGTTCGTGGTCTTTCTCTTGGTCTTCTTCTGTCTACTAGTGTGTCATAAATTATCTTTAGGAGAAGCCCAAACTGCTGGACAGCTCTGCTTGCATGAAATTTACATTATATTGTAGGTCCCGGTCATCCACAGTGAATACGACAAGGTCATCGTCCCTTTTTTGATGGACTTCGCTATGACCTGCCTCTTAAAGTGACAATCAGGTCCTGTGTACTCCTTGAGTTTTTGAATCCATATCGCTCCCCTCCGATCTTCCGAGGCATTGGACCACTCTTCTTATCCTTTCTTCTAAGATTCTTGAATAGAGCTTGGTTCGGTCACTGAGCAGAGATATGCCTTGATGATTATTGCTTTCTCTATTGTCTCCCTTCTTGTAAACACAGCGATCTCCCAGTCCTTCGGTATCCTTTTCTTATGCCATATCCAATTTAAGAGATGGAGAAACATTTTTGTAGAATAGTAGAATTAAATTTTTTTATATTATTTGTTGGTGTATGTTTTATGAGCTAGGTTTTATGCATCTGATTTCTGGACTATAACTCCTCCTATCATCGTCTACCTTGCACTATTTTATCATGAGCCAGGGTTTATGCATCAGGCTTCTGGACTGTAAATCTTCCTATTTTGCATTCTTCTACCTTATATTTCTTTATGATAGGTATGGCCACTTAGATTTGCTGGAAACATGGCCAAACCATAAGGTTTAAGTAATTAATTCAGCTCAACAACCCACAAGCGGTTCTTAGCTTCTTCCAACAGCAATCGCCATACGTCCCTATTTTGTGCTGCTGCGATCCAATTTATCACTCCTATAGACCTTAAGTCACCTGCGACATAGTCCGACCAGCACAGCCTGGGTCTCCCAACTCTGCGCCTGCTGAACTGCTGCTTTGTTATTATTTTCTTCGGGATTGACTGCTTTCTGTCACGTTTGCTGTTTTCTGTCAAGGAATCCAACCCCGAAGCTATGGTGTTGTTCACTGCCGCTTTAATATACTGTGAAGTGAACCATAAGGTTTAAGTGTGGATATTTTATGTTATGCATGTTCTTCTTATTCTTTCTCTTCCACCCTTTTGCCTCTCAGCATGGGAGTGCTTCTAGCCATCAGTTCCATGCATCCCTGTTCCCAGCAAGGTACCTCATCTCTTCCAGGGTCTTCCCTCTTTGTCTTCCAATTCGTTCCAAATGACTAATATATGAGGTTCTTGGTCACCCTCTCAGTCTTCTCCCCATCGGCCTCACCTCTGGGGTTTTAACTGGGTCTCTGTGGTGGTCCGTCCGGCAGACATATCAGTTCAGCTGTCTCCTCTCCAGAGTTTCTAGCATGGGGCGTATCTTTAGCTCCTCCCTGATCCTGTCATTTTGGACACAGTCTCTCTGTGTTATCCCCATAATTCTTCTAAGAAACTTTATCTTAGTAACAGTAATACGGCTTTGTTATGCATGTTCTGTATATTAAAATTAGGATCTTTTGATCACCAGAAAGCAGGTTGACAGAATCCAATGGATGATTCTGGTATGAATCACCAGAATTTACTGTCAGTATTTCATAATGGGAACAGATCCTAGCAGGTGTACCTCTTGATCTCCTCTTGCAGGAAAATTAGTTTAGAAAATCCTTGGGGAATCTACTGAAGTATCTTCTGGTGAGGATTAATAAAGAACCTCCAAGATGGTGCCAAATTTGATGGATCTCTTAGGTAAAGGTGTGTTGCCCAAGGATGTTGCAATTAATTAATAAAAGGAATCTATTTTTATGAACCCCTTCCATTGTTTAATAATATTATTTATTTTTTACCCAATTATATTTTTAAGCTATATTTCAAAATTCAAGAATATTTTTGATGTTTTAGGGAGATTCTGGTGGCCCTGTAATATGGCTTGATCCTGAAACTAATAGGTTTACATTGGTGGGTCTTGTCTCTCATGGAAGGATGTGTGCAGGTGATTCTCCAGCCATAAATGTGAATGTTGGTTTCTTTTTGCCCTGGATTCAAGAGAAAATTGCTTGTAAGTAAAAAAATAAATAGGTATTATATGTACTTATTAGTTATACACAGTGTTTTCCAACTTTAATTACTTGGGTTTTATTAAATTCCATAATACTGCCTACGTTTCCACGAAATAATTTGTCACTTTCTAAAAAAGGAGTGTAGTGAATTTGTATGAAGTTATCATGACAACCACATGTACCCAAGTTGGACTTTTTTTCTGTTAAAATTTATAATATAGTTAATAGAACCTATCTATAAAAATTATTTAAAATTTTCATTAGTACTAAATTCTAATCAAATTTATTTTTCAGCTACTGGTTTCAAAGAAAAGACCTGTGCCAAGACAAATAAGAAGTGATCTACTTTTTCAAAGATTTATTGATCCACTGAAAAGTAATCCTATTTATGGGAACATTTTCTTTAACAAAATAAATAAATTATAAAGCCAAAGCATATTATTGGTATATCTGATGTGTTACCACCTGTGTAAATTACATAAAATTAAATCAGTTTTTAATTATATTATTTTTTTTGTATGATGTTTTGAAGCAGTAAAAGGAGTAATATCATTTAAATTTATGAATGTTATTAACCTTTCTTCCATCTTATTAACTTCTGAATCTCTCTTGAACTGACCATGCCAGTAGATGAGTATTTCTTTGTCTAATATGTATATATACATATGGTTTCTCATTTCTTAATGCCTCTCACAGGTGTTACCTTACGCAGTCAGATCTAGCTGCGAATTATGCTCTGATCATTCCGATTGATCCTTTTTGAAGAACTATGTAAAAAGGAAGAACACCCAATGCATCAAGGAAATATAGATAAGAATTGTTATCAAAATAGTTTAAATCAGCAGTTTTAAGTTTCTTTCTCATTAAAAAATGAATATGAAACCAAAGAAGATATCGAAGTCTTAAAGAAGAACATCCAGAAATTCACACAGATCTCATCAATTTCTAAACACAAACAAATAAATAACTAGTCCATCAGTCCATCAATAACTACCCAAAATTTAAAAGGTATTTGATCAGATCCAAGAGAACAGCTGTTAAGATATCGAAGACTGCCAGACTACCGTCAGATAAACAGACATATAACCAAATAAATAATGAATTAAAAATTACAACACAAAAATTCAACCAGACTATGATAGATAAATAATCTGAGTAATGACGATAGAAGCTTATAGAGGCACACTAAAAAGCTACTAAAGCATCGCGAGGTATTTGCACCACAACCAAAAGAGGTTGGTTCTTGGATCATGTAAGGGTGCCCACATAGTGCAGCGATGATGTGAGAAGAGAAGAGTGACAATAAAGGTGATCGCTTATGTTTGTGGATATTTTTTATGATATTTTGAGAATATCTCAAAAAGTATGGGGTTATTCTGAAAGATTGTTCAATACAATATTAAAGTGCTTTAAAATATCTTCAAAAAAGATCCTATACATTCTTTGATAAAATCAATGGTTACGGAGATATTTATTGTATTTTCTCAGGAAGCAAAAATTGCTCTAAACCATGAAATCGATATTATTTATAGTAGATGATACCATTTTGAAGTTTAATTTCGTTTTTATATCATTTTTGGTAGTTCAAATTATCATTAAAAGTTTCTTTGTTTTGATGATTCAAAAAAACCATTGACAAGAAAATTGTATTCGATATCCATCAGTGGAGAATTCCGTGATATTGATATAAAGTTCAGTGATTTCATACAGAAAACCTGAAATCTTTAATTTTGTATTTTTATTTTCACTTGCGTATATATGTAATATATAGCAAGGGTATTATTTTATTTATTTATTCCTCCCTTCCTTGCCTTTCGGCTACATGGGATTTTGCAGGGATGGCACACGTGCATGCCATTCCTGCTATATAGTAAGGATAAGTATTGCGATTGTGAAAATTTTTGAATCTGAGTTTTCAACAGAAATATACATTTTGGGGTACCCTGAGTCCAAATAATCAAGTCCCGAAAAATGGTCTGTGTGTCTGTATGCCTGTGTGTTTGTATGTTAGCAGTCTAGCTCTAAAACGAAAAGTTGTACGAAACTGATGTTACATATTTAAGATAGGAATATGCCTTAGATGTTCTAGCAAATTTTTCCTTAAAATCGGTTAACCAGAAGTGCCACTTTATATCAACGCTGAAACACATTTTCACAATTTTCTCAAAAACGGCTTAAACGATTTTGATTAAACTTGGTGTATCATTATATAATTAAGTGCTCATTAATATTATTTAGGTCTTATCCCCGTTGATGTCACTTTACAGAGCTTAAATGCCCAATGTTCATATGCGTCTTCCTCTAAAGTTCATTTTAAATAATGAACTATCTCTCATTATTAAGCGATACGAAAAAATGCTAAATATAACTTTTGAAAGAATTTGATAAAAAAATAAAAATGCTTATCAAGGTCGAAAATGAATCTCCTGAAATACTAGTCAGAAGGTATACGTATAATATATCGCTGGAAAGCGGAGAATTTTAGAAAAAAACAATATCTACTATAGAAAGTTGTAGAAGGTAATGGAGAGTGGCAAAAAAAATTATAAATAATAATTTTTGAAAACTAATAATATTTAACGTAAATGACATGTTTTCAGGGAAATTAAATGAAATTTACTAACTAAATGTAACATTTCAAAATATTTTTAAGTTTGAAAAAAATTTAAAATCCACCTAATCAAGGCAATGAAATTGTTTTAAAAAATAGTACATTGTACTTGTATGAAAGAAGAAGTAAAATATAAAATCATTTCATGGATGTATAAAGAATATGTTTATAACCATAAATACATTTAATGTAGTTTAATAATTCTAGATCTGATATTATATTTAAATAATTTGGTATCAACATCCATTTATTCCGAAATATTGTTATGTAACTTTTTAGAAAATTAAATTAGTGAATAATTTGATGGATTTTCCCTTTGTGATATTCCAACAATACCCACTACTATTTCATTGTACTTGTCTGAAAGAATAAGTAAAATATAAAACAATTTCATAGATACATTTATAACCTTAAATATATTTACTGCAGTTTAATAACTCTAGATCTGATATTATATTTAAATATTTATGTATCTATTGTCCGTTTATTCCGAAAAATCATCACATAACCTTTTAGAAAATTAAATAAGTGAATAATTTGATGAAATTTCCTTTTGTGATATTCCAACAGTTACAATTAGTGTGACAACTTTTGACCTGTCTATGATAGACAATGCAAATCTCTTAATTCTGTTTTAGTAAACTTTGCAATAGAAAATAACAGTTTAATAACTAATAGTCGTACAATCCATAATCAAACGATGATATAATAAATAAAACTTTTGTTATTTTAATGGTGTTTATGATTTGTTTGCTGTAATTTTTTAGCTTTAGCTCAGTTAAAAATGCAATTAAAAAATTTATAATAGCCCAACATGACTAGAAAATAATTTCTATTCAAAGTTGAGATAGAAGTGAAAGTTGTGTGTTGCACGCACCTGATTTTTTAAGTTAATCACGGTTTTTATTAAATTAAAAATAATAAAAATTAATTAGTTCACAACTAATTGGTTCATAGTAAATTAGATAAAATTTACAATTAATGCAAGTCAAATTTGTTTTTTTTAAAATCATTTAATGGGAACTTTAAAGCAGTTTTTTTATAAAAACTGACTTCATTTTAAGAATATCTCAAAAACTATGAAGTTTTTCTCAAAAATTATTCAGTACAATATTAAAGTATTTCTACTATTTCTACAAAAATGGCCCAGTATTTGTTTTTTTTTATAAAATCAGTAGTTACAGAGATATCAAAGGAAGTAAATTGATGGAATTTAAAAAAAAATTAAAAAGAAAATGAAATAAACAATAAAGAGTCAATACTTAAAAGATAAATAATTTATCTTCGATTTAGAATTAGTTTTTTTAATATTTTTTGTATCGACAATCCCAAAATTATCATATAACGTATTTTTAATTTTAAAATTTAATATTGTAGTAAAATTTTTTGAAGTAAATATTTTTCTCAGGAAACCTTAAGTTGCTCAAAAATTAAAATGTAAATTAAATACATTAAAAATGAAATTGTTGAATGGTATACTGCTTGAACATTTGTTATCGCTTAAAAAAAACAATAAACAACAGTATGTACATAATCAAACAAATATAATTAAAAGTATAAAGACAAATAATATTGCAATAGTAGGTTATTTAAATGTTGATATTTTTGGGAAATATCGAAGAAAGCTTTACTTTATTAAATTTACATTTAATGTGAAGGAATATAAAAAAAAATATTTTATAAATATAAATTTTTTTAAAGAATAAAAAATGTTCAAGTTGTATACCATTCAACGGTCTATTTTTTAAATGTATTTTATTTAAATTTTATATTTTGATAGCTTTTAATCGGCTGTATTAAAGGACTGTAAATATTTTAATACTTGCCAATATTTAATAATCCCTTTAGAGCATTCTCTAAGCTTGTTTAATCCCATTCCACTTCTTCAAAAAAGCCTCAGTTTAGTTATTTGTTGTAAAGTAGAAACATGACAGTGTTCTACGAAATTCTCGTAATTTTTAGGCATTACTGGAAAAAAATTTTAACAGCTGCTGAAGAAACTCCTGAAATTATGAAGTATGAAGGGGAAGATACCCTTGACCAGCGACTTGCGCGGCGCTGGTTTGAAAAAATTAGCAGTGGAGATACGACTTGGAAAGAAAGAATGGCTCCAGGCGACCATTAATGGATATTGATGAGATTCTGCAGGAAGCTGTTGAGTCAAATCCGTCCGCAAGTACTCGCAAACTTGCTAGGGAGCGTGATGTGTCGAAAGATACTGTTAGTCGCCATCTACTCTCCATTTGGAAGGTGAAAAAGAGTAGAAGACTGTTCCCTCACGAACTCCTCAGAAAATCAGATAAGAGATTAGAAATTTGTGAAATTTTATTGAAAACTCCTTCTGATATGAGATTTTACCGGAAGATTGTCACCTGTGATGAAAATTATGTTTACTGGCAAAATCTTCATATCCGTGAGCAGTGGCTAAATCGCGGTCAAACTGCTTTTCCGGTTGCTGCAAAGGAGTAATTTGAAAAATATGCATGCTTTGCGTTTTTTTTTTTTTTAATTTTGAAGGTGTTATTCATCACGAATTTGTTCCTGAGGATGAATTCTGAACTCTACTGCGGACAGCTGGAAAGATAGTACGCGAAGTTGTGAGATCGTTATCCTGCTTTGATCAAGCGAAAAGAGATTTTATTCCAACAAGGTAATGCTCGTCCTCACACTTCCCGTCGAACCAAAGAAAAGTTTAAAGAACTTCATGGGCCTCATCCACCATATAGTCCAGACCTCGCACCATCGGGCTACTACTTATTTAAGAATGGGCCATTTTCTTCAAGGGAAAAAATTGATAATTTTGCGGAAGTTGAAGATTTCTTTGACAGCCTCTCAAAGAATGGTATCAGCCTGGGATCGAGCAATTGGCTAGTAGATGGCTAATGACGGTAGATAAAAATGCACTATACTTTGAGTATTAATTGTATTTTATATCAAAGAAATAATAATAATATTTGGTTGACAAACGGTATTTTTATATTATATTATTATATTTATATTATATTGAAATGGAAATGCCATCACTTTACTCCGTTTGATATCTCCATAACTATTGGTTTTATCAATTGAGTGGGCCATTTTTGTATAAATTACTTTAGTATTGTACTGAAGAATTTTTGAGAAAATCTCATAGTTTTTGAGATATTCTAATAAAACTGAAACATATCAGTCCTCCCCTCCCCACCATCAAAACCCGACGCGGGATTCTTCGAAACTTCTTGCCAGTTAATATGGGAAGGGTAATGTAAAATTTTTGAAAAGTATAATCCTTTTCTTTTTAATTTTATTTTTTGGGTTTTAGTGAACTTTCATCTGAACTCGAGATGTTTATGGACTCCACCCATTTGAAATCGCCCAGACCATGTTCCTTGGCACTTTTGATTTTTATAAATTTTTTATCAGTTATTCCATATTTATTTGAGAGTTCAAAAAAGGTAGTTAGAAAGGTTTGTGGCTCAAAGTTTTTATTCGGTATCTATTTTTAATTTTCTTTTACACTGGAAACATGTTTTGGGAAAATCCCTATAACTCTGGTCATTTTGTAAATATCAAGCCAAATTAAAAACTGAAATAATTTAGAGTATGTTTCTACATTTCTGTTAATCAATACATCATCTAAAAAAAAGAAAAGTGGTAACAAAAATCATGAAAATAAACCAAAAAAGTGACTTTTAGGGCTGCAAAAGTGTAATCAATAAAAAAGTCTCAACTTTAAAAGAGATTGTCAAAAACTGGATATATCCCGATTGCGAATCACGTACATTAAAAGCCTCTGAGCCCAGTACAATGATCGGCTTACTGAGGTCGCTGAACGAGGACGTTAAGGAAATGAAGATCAATCTTTAGGGCATCGAAGCATTAAAGAATATTAAAGACACCCTCAATAAACAGCCAGAATTGTCCTTTGAAAATATAGAACGTCTGTTAAAAATAAAAACGCGAGGAACAGAAAAACCACGTAGAAAAATTAACACTCGAAAATAACTCGCTGAAAAACCAAATATCAGAGCTGGGAAGCGTTTGAATCATACAAAGCAGAATCAGTTAAGACATACAATAGAAATTCGAGGAATCCCAGACAATCCGGGCGAAACTTTGACTAGGACCATTATTAGCGTTGGAGCGGGTCTGGTCGTCATATTGAGTCCAGACGATCTGGATCACGTAGTGAGACTGAAGTCCAAGCAGGAAGAGACCCCAGGCCCTATTATCGCTCGATTTGTCAGGTAAACAGTAAAATATGAGATATTACGTCAAAGAAGAACGAAGAGAGACTTCTCTACACGCCATCTAAGCTGGGGAGAAAACTATTCGCACCGGGTGTACGTGAGCGAAGCCATGACCGCCGTCAATAAACATCTCTACTGGTTAGCCAGACAGAACAAAATGACAGCAAAGATAAAATACGTTTGGTTCAGTGGCGGAAAAACTCGCTGCAGTCAGACGGATACCCAGTGGTAATTATAGGAAAATTGGCCGTTGGCTAGCGACTTGGACGTTTTTAGTTTAATTTTGTATGTATGGTTCCCAAAGTTCGTTTTAATTTTACCCTTTCTCGCTAAAAATATTTTTATTTTATTCATTTTTATTTTCTA
This sequence comes from Nezara viridula, assembly GCA_928085145.1. Classification (NCBI taxonomy): domain Eukaryota; kingdom Metazoa; phylum Arthropoda; class Insecta; order Hemiptera; family Pentatomidae; genus Nezara; species Nezara viridula. The sequence goes on from OV725077.1 coordinate 113,240,145, forward strand.
CCGTCATTTTAGTACCAATGAGCTGGAATTTTATTTAACTATTTATTTTTTTCTTTCAATTTATTTTAATCATAACCATCTTTATATTTTCTTATATTGTAAATTAATTCTATACATAATTTTTTTTCCAATTTCTATAAATTTTATTTTATCTCTTCAACGATTATTTCATGCTTATTTTTTTTGCTGCTATGTCAAAAATTTTTGCTAAAACATTGTTATATCCTATTCTCCATTCTTGATCATTTTCCCTGCAATTGTACTTCCCAACATCTCAGTTATGACAAATAACATAAAATCCTGTCACGTCAATGCACAATCCCTTAATGCCCACTTTGATGAATTCTAAAAATATTTCCTGATAATTTTTACCACACAATACCAGTATCTGAAACCTGGCTGAAACCTTTTATTGCTTCCTTCCAAATTTCCCTTCTCAATTACTCTTTCCTATCCTGATCTGATCGCACAGGGGGTGGTGTCGGACTATATGTACATGATAGTCTTAAGGCCAAAATCCTCTTACAATCTCCAAAATCCTCTTTCATGACCTCACTCACATTGAATATTTGTTTATGGAATTAATTCTATTTTCTCTCCTTTACTATATGTTGTTGCCTACCGCTCTCCTCCTCGTGTTCCATTCATCCAACTCTTTGAATCCTCTCTTGTCAACTTGGTTTCCTCCTATTCCAATGTCATCATCTCAGGTTATTTTAATGTAAATATACTCTTATAATCTCCTGAAAAATATTTCCTTGCTGACCTGATATTTTCCCTTATCTGATTTCTTATTCTCTCATTCATCACACACAATTTTCCGACACTTGATTATACCTCTACATCTCTGACTCTCCCGTCAAAATCCTTTCTTCTTCTCAACATCCCATTCCATTTCCTTATTATTTCCTCACTTCGACTATTGTTGTACGGTATATGGGGGTGTCTCCGGGGATCTCGATACGAAATTAAAACGTTTGATAAATTTCCTTGTACGATTCATCTTTGGGATTCCAAGGGATGCCTCTATTTCCCGTTATTATGAAGAGCCGAAATGGCTTTAACATCCCCACCGATGTAAGTATTTCCTAGCTTCCTTCCTCTTCCAAGTCATCCACCAATCCCGCCGGACTTCATGCATCTTCGAGCTCCTTCAATTCAAATCCTCTGTCCACTCCCGCAAAACCCGCTCCTGGTCTTCAGATTTGTATACAAGAACCCAACGAAACTTTTTTTTCTTTTTGAGTTCTCTCCTTCCTCGCCTTTAAGGATAAACAGGGTTTTACCGAGCCAGTGGATGTGGGCCGGGATTCAAAAGACTCCTCCGGCACCGGACATGAACTCATAACTATTTTTTATCAATCACTCATATATCAAGTTGCCGGGCAACGGCGGTGCTGTGCACACACGTTACCCCGTTCGGCCACCCCGCCCACAAAGAGAGATCCCACCAAACCGCTGCTTTCCTCAGATCTTTCATTTTTCGATCCACATTCCAATGTAATTCTATCCCATCCTACATCCGTCGCTCCAATACCCTCTCCACCTTTAAATCCTCCCCTGTTCAATTACCTCTTATCCATTCAGTTCTCATAAAATTGTAAATAAATGTTGTAAATATGTATATAAATAATTAGTTTGTTTTAAATACTTTTATTTCATTTTTGTTTTTCTTAATTGAAGATTGAAGGTAAATCATATTATTTTATTTTATTTATTCAGTATATAAATCTGTTTATTTTGTAATTATTCTCTGAGGATTCAAATCCCACATTTCCATCTCTGTACATTATTCTAAAGGGTCTTGTCCCAAAATAAATAAAGCATTATTATTATTATTATTACTAAATAATTCATAACAATGAAAATATTTAGGTGTGAATATCTCCTAAACAAAAGCGTTTGCGGACTTACCTTCATAGGAATTTTTTTTTCTTGTTTGTAAGTCCTTAATTCAGATTTTCAATTTGGCCATTTAACCATAAAACACTCTGTATATTAGCCATAAAATATTAAAATCAATAATTAAAAAAGTCTAACTATTTTTGATTGGCTGTCATTTTGTTTTCCGGCTCTACTGGCAGATATATATTTTTTAGCACTTCTCCTTCTCTAGAACATAATTGTTTGAAATAGATGAAACTGTGTGAAATGTCAATTTCTACATGGGCTTTCGGACTAATAATGTGATTAAAAATAAATAAACAATAATAATTAGAATTACAAGTTATTTTCAATCAGAATGACAAATTAGCTATTACTTCAGAACATTGTTTAGAAACAAAACTATTAAAAAAAAAATAGTACGATAAACTCTAATCATAATGTAATTAATATGTTGATTGAATTATGTACTTTCTAAGTTTAATTTGCTTTCCTATGTTTTATAACATTGCTTTCCAGAGTTTATTATCTAAATGATATCTAAAGAAGAAGGTTAAAGAAGGTTATCCGCACCTCTAAAATCAGATTATCATAGTTCTAGAATTCATGTCTGTACTTGAAGTTAATCATACCACTTCTTACCTGTTCACGGATTAACATTTTTTTTTTTAATTTTCTCTTTCTTACCTCAATATGGATTCATTGGGATTTATGTATGCTGTCGTTTTGGCTGCTGGAGGAACTTATGGCTATGTTAAATCTGGTAGGAGTAATAAAATATTACAATGAATTTAGATTTTTCTTTGTTGGCTTATTCACAATATTTCAATAATTATTTTAAGTTTTGCTTCAATATTATTGTAAGTAATACATTAGGATCATGGCAAATCAGTCTAATATTTATTTCTCTGAAATGTTTCTTGTAAATTTTTTATTTTATTATATATGGTCTAATTTAGATTGAATGAAATTGAATTGATTATTCCCTATTGTGGAGTTAACCCTGTTTTAAATACAAATTTATTAATTACTATTTTTATTATTAATTTTCATTTTTCTATTCCATTATCTACATTTATAATTTATTAAAGGAATTGAGAATATATTATCAATTACATAATTGAAAAAAATCATAAATTTTTACAGGTTCATTACCCTCTTTAGCTGCTGGAGTTCTATTTGGATCAGCAATTGGTATGGGAGCTTACCAAGTTTCAAAAAATCCTGAAAACTTCTATTTAGCTCTTGGGACCAGTACAGTTTTATCTGGTGTCATGGGTTCAAGATTTTATTCATCTGGTAAAATAATGCCAGCAGGTGTTATTTGTGGAATCAGGTAAATAAATGTTGATTTAAATAATGAATTAGTTTTTCCTTCAATCATCTTTGGTTTTTATGTTAACATTCTAGTAGAACTTGTTTGGATAACAAGTCGACCAATGTCATATCGTTCATAGGTAAAATGCCAAACCTAGTTGAGTGTGTCTGAAAGTATTACAAGGAGACTGATCTTCAAAATTTCATATCATTATAAATTATGGTGCTTCTCCAATCTGATAAGTGGGTACAATATCTCATAATCAAACTACAAAATGAATTCTGATAATGGCTGACTATTGACTTGTTTACTGGTATATTATTCTTTTATTTTGAATGCGATTTGAAATAAAATACGATCTTTAATTTGTCAGTTCTGAATACTTTTTTATATCTCAAATGAAAGGAAAAAATATGGATCTATATTTTGGGAAGTACAGTATATGTGTAGTATAGCATTTGTTAACTACTGCTATATTAGTATCTGACATCGAAAACATAAAATAAAAATCTGATTTGTTGTGTAGTGTCAAATTATTTATTTTTTGAATTACATTATTTAATTTATAAGGAAAGATACCTCTCCCCTTGATTGCGCCTATGAATATCATATTATTATTAGGGATGAGACGGTCCAGGAAAAATCTGTCAATGCTCCAATTGTTCCAGTGACACCATTGGAACAGTGACAAATTACTGTCCAGTAATAGTGATAGTGACACAAGTCTTATCCATTCTCTTACTTAATTTATGAATATATTAATATATTATATTTATTAACCAACAGTTCTATATCAAATATGCACTTAGTAGTAACTGATTTGTTTTGTTAGGTCTCAATATACACAGAAAATATATATTATTAACAGTCGAGAAAATATTGTTTTTAATTTGAATTAAAATTTTATCTGTGTTTGATTAATATATATTCATTTTCGTAATCGATTCATACAAAGAAATAAATAAGTTTTTTTTTTGTTTACATATAACTGAAGAATGATATATATTGTGTTCTTGAATTATGAACGTTCTATATTTGTAAGCAGATATATGGTACATTCTCCTCTTAAAAAATTGAGGGAGGCTAGTGCGAAACATCAAAGTAATAGAACATATAGTTGTCAAATAAACTGTTTATCAAAGAGCTAATATAAATATATATATATAAAATATTTATATAACTTAAATTCAGAAAAAAAAGTTTACTACTTTTTTAAAAATTTTACTGAGTTAATTTACAAGTATACTGCAATTACAGTATACATTACAAGTATATTATGTATTTGTTTTCTTTGTTTTTTGTGTAATAAAACCTATTTTCATTTCATTCCATTTCACATGATACATAAATAAACTGTTTCAGTCTCTGTCATTGAGTAAGTCGCTAAGTTCATTACCGTTAATGATTTTGTTCTTAAAATACTTGATTCTGTACACCTGTAAAATTGGACAATCAGCGATTTAGTGATATAAATCCTCTATTACATTCAAATTACAAAGGCTACACAATCTTTCTGCTCACTCCTGATTACACTGTTGTTTAGAAACAATAATTGTCCACGCAATTCAAATATAACTTCAACAAAATTAATTTTATTTACATCTGATATATAATGACTTTCACCTAAGTCATTGTTTAAATCTTTATAAAGATATTGAAATTAGACACTTAAGTTTTTTCCCTCATATGCGCTTTAAAATTGTCCTGTCTCAAGCCTAATGATGTTATAAAAGTATCCTAAACACCGCCATCGGTTCATACACAAGATTCTGCACATCTATAAATAGCCTGAAGGGCATTTCATACCTGTACAGGTATATCAAATCATTTAATATTAATAAGGAAAACAATTGTACATAGCATGAAAACAACATTATCTAATTTGTTTTGTTAAATAAAAAACTTCTTTAGATTTATGAAGAAATGAAGTCATTCTGGTAGTCAGAGAGCTACAAAGAAGTGCATCATGTGGAATGTGCTTATAAAGTAAAAACTAAAGCGATGAGTGGATATGAAATTTTTTTTTTTCTCCCTCATCCCCTTTTCGGCTACATGAAGTTTCTCCTGGCCCAGGGGTGATAATGATGAATTAATGTAGGAGTTAAAAGTTCCCTGGACACTGGGATTTAAATTAGTATTCTTCAGTTTATTAGGTTGCTTGGTAACATGTGTTTAACAGGTGTAGGTAACATGAGGGCGGGGTGGCCGAACAGGCTAAAGCGTGTGCACAGCACCGCTAGTTGTCTGGCAACCGGATAACAGAGATTTGAGATGATATAAAAAGTACGAGTTCGCGTCCCGGTGCCGGAGGGGATTTTAAATTCCCCGCCCTCACCCCCCGACCCGGGAAAATCCCGTATAGCCTAAAAGGCGAGGTAGGGAAGAACAAAAAAAAAAAAAAAAAAAAAAGGTAACATGTGTTTGACACAAACCGTTAGCCCGCTCTGTCTCTCCGCTCTGTTAGATTGGTAGTGAACTATGATTTCAAAGCTCAATGAAATGGTATCGCTGTAACGATCAATCAAAGACAATCAATTACTAGAGTTGAGACATTTTATCATTCAAATTGAAATGAAAATAAATTAAAATCACAACTATAAATGCCCTCCTTCCTAATACTCCCAACCTTTTTTACCTGCGGGCACATTTACAGGTTATGTGTTAGGTGGTGGGCACAAGGTTTTTTTTTTTTTTTTTTATAATGTAAGCAGTGGATGTGATTTGCAAGTAGGCCACTTTTTATAATATTTAAAAAGAAAATGTAAAAGATATAAATAAAACAAAATGAATACGTTTCTAAACAAACACCTTTATCATTTCCAACAATGCCATTGATTTTTTTATTGCCAAATAAAAAGATTAAACAAAACAATAGTGATGTTATTAATCAATAAATGAATTATTATTTTCAAATAGTTCACTTATATCTCCATGCACTTTATATTGATATCGCATTTAAGAAATAAATCATAAAACATTGCATTGAAAACTCTTCTATATGTAACTGCCCCTTGAAATAATGATAATGATTTAAAAAAAAACAACAGAATATGTAAGATATTATTAAATTACTATTTGCTAACTTAATTCTTATACTTACAATAATACACTAAGGATTTAACATTTTTTTTTCTGGTTAAATACAATAAATAAGTTACATTTTTTAAAAAGTTTTTTGAAAACTGGTTATTTCTGAAGCTGCAGGAAGAAATGAAGGATTTCTAAAACTTTATTTATTTAAAGAATAATTTTTTTAAACAATTGTATTAACACTGGACTGTGATAAATCGCTAAATATGTTTTTAGTAAAGATAATAATATAAAAAGATATAATAAAAAGTAGCAAAGATTTCCAGTATGCATTAATTAATTTCATGCATTCAAAAATGTCACTGGTGAGAATTTTTGGCAAATGTCAGGAATTTAGTTGACCTCATGAACTTCCTGTCTGCTTACTCTTTTTAAAATTTTATTTTGAATGATTTTATCTAGAATTTTCCATAAAAAGTTTAGCATTTTTCGTAATTGTTAAACTAAACCTGGCAAAATCTACTAAAAATTATAATAATAATCTAATAAATAATATCAAAAAATTCACATTAAAATAGTGATTACATTAACAAAAATGTTGTTACATTAAATACAAATAAGTGAAAAAACTGAGAGATAGAAATTAGATGTAAGTTTATAATGGGAAAAATCTAATTACCCTGCCTTCTGTCACTAAAATGCATGTAAAGAATAAAACTAACCCATCATTGTTTTACCAATTCAGGCATCATCAAGTGAGGAAAACATGACATCCAAACATATACCCTCAGTAAGTGTAAACACTTAGTAGGTGTGTGGATGTGTTATTCAAAAGAAAAAGATATTTTTTATAAATCACAAAACAAAGTCATTTAGTCTGAATCTTATTAAAACATAGTCCATTTCGGATGAAAAAAAGCACATGATTATAGATTAATGACCATTGAAACAGTAAAAAAAAAACTATGACAAGAGTATCAAATATGTATATTTTATATAAATTTGAAGATGAACAACTTGAAGGAGTGAGTCTGGTTTGATTCTCAAAAATTGTAATGCCCTTATATATTTATATAAGTTTTTTTTTTTTTTTACTATCGGAAATTCTTTAATAATATTGACAATTTCAGGTTCATTCCTATTCCTCTAGTTATTAATTTTATTTTATTTATTTTCAGTGTTGCTATGGCTCTTCGCTATGCTTACAAAGGATTTTCTTTACAAAAGGCAGTAAAAACTACATAAGGAATTTAAATTTTTGTAAGTTTTGTTTTATCAAACTAGTTTGTTCTCATATTCAACATCAGTATTTAAAAAAAAAAAAAAAATTTTTACAGAGAAATTCAAAAACATGCATCACTTATCGTTTTCTGTGTTATTAAGTTTTAATCAGTTTGCTGTGGAGGCTGAGCTGTTTTTTTTTTTTTTTTTTTTTTTTTGAGCAGGAGTATGACAACTATTTACATTGGCAAGTAACATTTTGTCATTGCTTATTACGATTTTAGGTAGTATTTTGGTTAGTCTAGATTATGTTACTTCATAATATTTGAAATAAGTAGTCTTTCTAGTACTATGTTACATTCTTTAGGTAAATAATATTTCTAATTAGTACCAAAGTCAAACTTTTCTTGGTCTTACAGCATCTGTTTGTTTTTATAGTGTTATCAAAACCTGTGATAAGATTTTTTAGCTGTGTGTAAATATAGTGGTTTCACCCATAGGTACGGCATGCAATTGTTTTACCATGTTATATAATAGTGAGATAAATGTTTTTTAGCAATAGAGTTATTTAAATAATAGTTTATTTAAATAATATTTTCTTTGATGCATATATTTTACCTCTGAAAACTAATTGTAGAGCTGATATTTTTTGACAAAAAATTTTATAATGATTATTGAGGATGAATATTACAATATATGCCTTTGGGTATTAGCAGAAATTCATAATTGTATCAATAATCTTATTTTTGTATTATGTTGTGGGTTGAGTATTAAGCATTGAATATAATTGTTATTGTTTGGTGATGATTAATTTTGTAAAAATGTTTTCTTAAATGTGTGGATTTTTATATTCTTAAGAATTGTGGCTAAATATATATTATGTGCTACTGAAATTGTTTTATTTATATAAATGAATTATATTAAAAACTTAAACTTTTTATTTGTATTGATTTATTCAAAACCTCTTCTTCTTGAAGGAAATTTAATACCAAAGAAACCATCAAGTTCATAGATACTCTACAAACAAGTTATTCTACTTTTTTCTTGTTAAATACATGTCACATCTTTTTTTTTTTTTTTTTGATGAGTCTGTGTTAAGCTTTCAGTCTGTATAACATTGGTAACAAAGAAAACTCACTGTATTTTTCGTGTGATAACCTCTTTTCTTCAAAATTCAGTATAAAATTCCCTTATGCCATTTGTTTCGTATGAATTATTTCCTCTATACCTGCTGTATATCCTTCAGTCTCACACACTTAACTGTTGGCTATGATTTATTTTAAAATATTTTTGAAAACAGTACTACTTCTATTCTCAATTCAACTTTCTGGTTAATTCCATTTCTACTTCGTTTAAACCTCAATATACAACAACTTGTCAAGTCGAAATTGAGAAAGACAGTATTATTTCTAATCTCAGTTCCAGTTGTAGCATACTGAACTTACAAAAGTAAAAGGGTATGGTATATAAAACTAGAACGATGAAATTTGAAATCTTAGCTCAGACGGTTACAATCCATCCATGTAATGACTCTGATGTCAGTTTCCTTTGAGTTTTCATTACTACTAGTATGAAAAATAAAACAATATAGAATTATAGAGGAGATTGACTAACCCAACTTTTCATACTTGTCATCATTACAAATTAATTGTTTTGTTGTAATAATATATATTTTGCTCAATATTATATACATGATGTCTTGTTAACAATGGTAAATATGTAGAAACAAAAAATTCTTGTGGGGCAAGGTACGATTTAACATGAAAAAGTAGGAAATTTAAGTTTTGTATTTTTGGTTGAATAGTAAGTGATAACTAAAAAAATAATTAGGTATTACCAATTGAAGTATTGTAAACCACAATTATAAAACTACTTTAAGTGGCTAACCTACCCATAAATTCACAATTATTTTTCATCAGCCTCCTTCAAAATCTTAATGAAAATTGATAAGTATATGGTATTAAGTGACCAATTGAGACATGATTTGTTGTTTTCAAATGGGATTTCTTCTGATTCGAGCAGCCACTGCTCTCATTATATTTGCCGTTCTCACAGTGCGGGTACTGCCCGGTCTAGGTCTGTCACATGCAGATAGGTCTCATTATATCTATTTATAGTGTGGTACACAAACACCCCCTCCCCCCCCCCCTGATACCCAAAGGTTTCAAAGTGTTGAAAATCCCTGACCTACATTTTCCAACTTTGTGTTTCTCTGACGGATAAAGGTTTTGTCTTAAATATTGTATCTTTGTATCTTTATAGAATTGCATTAATTTACATGTCGTCGGGACCATGTTAAAGTAACGAATGCGAATTTTAGCCCGATATAAACTTTCTTTTATGATTAATGTAAAAATGGCATTACTGATCCCGATTTTCCAATTCCCATTCAGATTTGACTTTTTTCCTGCAACGTGGGCTTGGAGTATTATCGTAAATGAACGAAATTTAAAAATGTGATTAGTTTAACATGGTGCCGGCGACTACTTCCCAGACTAGCTGGAGGTGTGACGTCTATTGAACGCCTTACTGACATATCCTTAGTTCAGCAAACACCACAAATAGTCTCTCCTTACAAATGGATCTCCTTACGGTAAAGCGCTCACTATCCGGTGGTAAACTAGTTCCCCGCTCGGATCTTCGAGATGGGACTGCTTTAGGGGATTCATGGTACAAGTTGAAAAATATGAATTCAGGTATTGGTACAAGGAACGTAAGGAGTTTGAATTCAGCGAACGATGTAAATGGGTAAAATTTAGATATCGTGGCTCTGCTAGAGATTCGATTAGGAAAGAAAAGTCACTATTTGGTAAAAAGGACATTATTGTTTAGGTCCCAGTTTTCTAATTAGGAATAGTTTAGGATTGCTATTCGCTTTGAGAGACCTACAATTCTTTAGTGTTGTAATTTCGGTAGCCATATTTCAGGGACGTTAGTTTAAAATCGCGTTAATAAATATACATTATACAACCAAAGACAGTAATGATGAAGTCAAATACAAATTTTATGATAAACTCTAGTAGGTTTATCGTAAACTACCACGATACTGCATGTAAATAATTGTAGGAGACGCGAACGCAATAATGTGAAGGAAGGAAGATTATTTTCCGACTAACGGTAAAGAAAGTTTGCACGAATGCAGTAAGAGCTCATTTACACGGTGCCAGTTGGCGCGCCAGTCGAGATCATCAGTCATTGAATGCCAACGACTGGCAGCGTGCAAACGGTTCATACCAGTTACTGGAGAGGTCAGCGAGGCACTGGCAAGAAATAGTAGATTGACTAGCGCGCTGGCAAGCGCCTACTCGGGATTAGATATGACTAACCAGCAAAACGAATCGTTATTTTAATATGATTTTTTTAGGGTTATAAAAATTTATGCAAATTTACATTCTAGTTGAAGGCAAATTTTCCCAAAATTTTAATACAACCAGTAGGCCCGTGCGAAAAATTAGCACAGCATATTGTTTTCAAATGCCAAATTAATAAGAAAATAAAATAATGCAACCTATCAAATGATAAAGAAATAAATTGTTACTTTATCGATAAATATAATCGACAAAGGAAACAAAAATTAATTTAAATCTTCATTAATGTTTGGAATCAACATGTTTACAAATTTCAATAAGCTGTATCTTTGCTAAAAATTGTCCGATTTCGATGATTTTTTTTCCTTTTGTAGAGAATTTATTAATCTTTTATATAACCATGGGCATAACCAAGAGAAAAGTGTTTAAGTTTTTATTTATTCGCAAATAAAGTTTGTTTTCTTTCATAACTTGTTTGTCTGAATTCTCTGGGTGATTGGACTATTTTGCCCGCCTGAAGGAGAAGGAAGCCTTCGAAATTGGTGGCTCAATCTTGAGGTTTGGTGAAAAATTAACGATGATATTGCTTGCCGATCAAAAACATCATCGACAAATAATGTAAACTACTCTCTCGATCATAGAGATATCAAGTCGATGAAATGAGACATGTACTACAATTAACGTAAGGTTGTGTGGATGCGAACCTATGCCTTGCGTATCTAGTACGTTTTTGGGCTTAAAACGCAGGATCCGATAGTTCCGGAGGAAATATCCGGGTCTTGCTGTACGCGTCAAAATTGTCAAGGTCCACTTTGTCCCGTATCGATCTATAGACCTACCACCGTTCCTGTATTGAAGCCTAGCAAAATATTTGTATTGACTTTATTTATTTTAGAAAGAAAAACAAAAGTGGAGAAAAACAAAAACGATTTGCTAACACCCCGTGAAATTCTGAATCCAACGGTACCCCATTCATGATATTTGAGCATGACATGAGCTTATAATTGGAACAAAAACGATTTCGAGTTTCACTGTAATAATATATCTGGGGATGTGGGGATATATCCTTCACCATCACCTATATCTCTAATTTAAGCCTAGGAGATTGTGGATATTGATGGTAAATTACATTATAGCACGGTGTTTTAAAATTATAAAATTCTTCTAATTAATCTATATGTGTTAGTACTTAAAGTGTGTTTTAACATTAGTGAATAAACATCAATGACTTTTCCTTATTTTTATAGCCCCTATATTCCAGCTCGAAATCTAATATCTATATATAAAATCTTTAAGTACCCTTTAAATAGCCATTTTAAATTTATAAGAATAAGTAAGTAAAAAAGTTGATGAGTGATCAATTAAAGGGAAGCATTAATTTAGTTTTTAGTTTTGGAATATTCTAAAGTAATACTTTTTTTTTTTTTTTTTTTTTTTTTTTTTTTTTTTTTTTTTTTTTTTTTTTTTTTTTTTTTTTTTTTGTCCTCCCCTTCCTCGCCTTTAAGGCTATACGGGGTTTTCCCGGGCCAGGGAGTGTGGGCGGGGATTTAAAAACCTCTCCGGGCACCGGGACGCGAACTCGTGACTATTTTTTTATCCAAGTCTTATGTATCAGGTTGCCGGGCAACGATGGTGCAGTGCACACGCGTTAGCCCATTCGGCTACCCCGCCCACAATTCTAAAGTAATACTACCTACTAAATGTATTTGTAAATCTTCTCTTCCTGTCTTTTAGGATGGTTCTTGTGTTGTAGGTTGAAGTTATTTCGGAGGGACCCATGGAATAAACTCGACCACTCTGCACAGTGGGATGAGTCAAGCAAATCTCGCGACATTGACCAAATAATGTAATTTCTATATAACTTAAAAATAGGTACATATCTATCTAGTAATCTTTTAAGAGATTCCAAAAGGTTTAAATGGTAAAATTTTAATAAGTATCTTCAAAAGTTGACCACGTTTATGTGGCGCAAAATTCGATGTTTTTAAAAACTTGACTACTACTTGACTAAATTACAATGCTATTTATCTTATCTTTTAAATATTACATAATAAGAACAATGTATTCAGAATGGTTCAAAACAATAACGAATCACGATAACCATTCATTTAACTTATTACGTAATTTATTTTCGGATTTAAAATTTACATTTTTACATATTTTCATAAATTCAACAATTACAAAAATCTATTTAACTTCATTGAAAAGAAGGCATTGTAAAATTGTATTAAGGTGTTATTTGAATGTAAATTTCAAAAATGTCATCCCACCTCAACCCACTTTAGAAGTTATTGGTATTTAAATATAATTATTTTAGTGTTTGTAAAATATATAAGATTAGTTTTTGGCTCTAGTTGTATTTATGTTATGTTATAATAAAATGAATAATTGTTATTGAAATATTAAGTAGGAAGAAACCGCTTAATTGTTTTTATTAAAAAGATATATCTGTTTGTTAAACCACAATTTTAAACCGCGATGTATAAGATTAAAGCAATTGAATTTAAAGAAATCATGCTACATTATTAGGACATCAAAATTTTTTTTTCTATACCTTTAATTATAGTTTTTCTTAAGTATGTTACATATAATAGAAATTGACTACCTATACCTAGGATGACTTTATATGAAATAGATAAGTAGTGTATTTTTATTTATGTATGTGTTTAAAAATATTGAGGTTGCGGGGAATTTCGTTTCAAGTTAATCAATGTTTCCGTTTTTATTTATATTTAATTGATATAAAATTGATTTAGGTTGGGATAGGAACTAAAAAAAAAATGAAATAATTAATAAAATTTAAGAAACAATATTTCATATTTCTCTTACGACCAAACATACTTTACCATTAAATTCTGTACAACAAATTACATACATTATTAACAGATTTTAATTATTTAAAGGGAATATCTGGTTGGATAACTCAAGTCCAGAAAATCGAGCGTTTCGTCCCACTCCGGTTAGAATAGGTTTGGTTTTACCTTTTGAACAGTACAACATATACCAAACTCTCCTTTTATAGAAATAGCGAGATAGGTAGTAAATAGTTCACGAGAGAGAGAGACAAGCGAGGGACTGGTCTGCCAGTCGACTGGAACATGCCAGTAGAACAAATATTTTTGTTTGACTGGCACACTGGCAAGCCCCTACTCTCGGCAAGGTATGACTAACCAGCAAAACAAATTATCCAAAATATTTATTTAAATACTTTTTGTTTTAAGTTTGATGAAAACTTTCTCCTAAATACAAATTAGCTAATGACAATATTACCAAAATTTTAAAACAATTTATCCTGCACAAACCCTAATATTCGTAATATAAGCTTGGAAAATTGTGGATAATTGGTATTATTGTTAATTATTATTGTTATGAACATATTAAATTTTCAGAGAAATGAATAATGGCATATATGATCATAATAGAGTTTTGTCATTTTTCTCCCATTTCGTTTGTAGAGTCATCTGGAGTACTTTGCTAAACAACTATCCTCTACTAGTTTAACTTTAAACATTCTGTTGAGTATGAAATGGCAGTTCGTTGGAATAAGGAAAAAAAACTTTAAAGTTTGTCCATTTACAACGTGAGAGTAAAAAATTATTTATTTATTCCCTAATATCTTGCTTTTCGGCTTCATGAGTTTTTCCTGGGATGACATATCACAAACCAACCTGTATGCCATCTCTGCTGTTAAACAACAAATATTTTAATGCTTTATAAAACTTTTCAGTTTTCATTTCACCATAAGACAGTTGGTGACATTCAATAAGCTGCTTCTTGCCACACTAAAGTGTGCCGGCCTCAGAGCAGCTTCCCATCCATAAACAAAATCTTTGTAAATGACTTGCTCTGCCGTCTCCGTTACTCCGCAAGTGAGGCAGAGCAGAGGGAACTAATGTTTTTTCCAAGGCTATGCAGCTTACCGCGCAAACCCCCACGGCCTTTAAGGAATTGAAAGACCCAGTAGTCCAGGAGAACCCGTTTCGCTTCCAAGCGACTTCGGACGGAGCGGAAATGTTTTCTCAAGATTGCTCCTTGGAGGTTGTCACTCACCGCCGATTTCACCCATCTGTACTATCCCTCCGGATGATCTTTTTCATTTTCTTGAGTCTTCAGCGTTCCTCACGCGGATATTTTGAGCCTTCTCTTTTGAACTTCGATTTCAATGCGTCTTCTCGCAGGAGAATATCGAGAGGTACCCCTCCTTTTAAGATCTGTACCGTTTCGTGAGACACACTTTGGTATGACTTGGTGATACGCAACAGAGCTGCACTTTGAATTGTCGCCAACCTGAGTTTCTGACGGTGTGAGATGTTCTGAAATCACGCAAGAGTATCTCAGAATACCCAATATTACTCCATTGTAAATGGTCATCGTAGCTGGCCCAGAATGTGTACCCCCTATGTGACTAAGGCCGTTTAAGGCTAGGGTCGATCTATTTCCAAAGTAGTCCAAATGAAGGGTCATATTAAATCATGTTCCAAACGTTAAGCCAAATTACGTAACCAAATAACTTGGAGGTATTAAAGTGAAATTTATGAAACATCTGGAACAGAGAATATCGCAGTGGTGAGGCGAAGAATGCGTGTATGCTCACTATAAAAACCCGGAACTTCATCATATAAGACATACCAAAGAAAATTAAGACTTTGTGGTCAACATACTATTTGGAGCTGTCAAAAATTCAAAAAAGCACAGGAACCGACTTCGTATAACTGTCCTGAATTCGTGTGTTCTCTGATAACTGTCTCAGCTACTCCTAAATGCTTATTATTGATCTAAGATCTAAACCTTGATTTTCGTCTTTTCTTCTATTCTGAAGCTCCTGGGCACTTCTTCTAAAAACTCTTCATATACATTGACCAGAAAACGTTGTCATACCCGGACTGATAAGAGATATAAAAATACATTAGAAGTATTGTTTCCTTTATATAGATTTTTTAAAGTTAAATGCATATTAATAACTTTAATACCGCTCGTATCAATTTACTCAAAAATATTTGCCTGAAAGTATGTACTTATATTTTTAATATAGATCATAGTACAAAATAACAATTTTAATGCAGTAAAACTTTTTACGCAATTCTTCCCTTACCTAATATATGTAGAAAAATAAAAAATAGAAAAGTTTTGGTTCTGTAAAATTTTATCTTGAAAAATAAAACTTCCATTGGCAATCAATTCTAGCTAGAAATTAGGAACAGGTTTGAGACTTTAGGATCTTCTGACGAACATTGAAATGACAAACAAGTTATGGGTAGGAATCAGGCATAATATTAAAGAGGTCGGTAACTGTTGTCTTGGGAATAACAAGAGCAAAAAGAAGAAACCTTGACCTTGGTCCGATGAAGATTGTTTAAACATGTGTGATAAATGAATAACTGCTAAATTAAAAGCTCTAAATAATCCTATCGAAAATATCTTAAATAAAGTAATAGAAATAGAAACTAATAGAATAGAAAATAACGTAAGAGAAATTCACAAAGATATAAACGTAAATGTTTATAAGGGGCATAAGGGATGAAAATAACAATGTCCTGACCGACCCGGCAGTCATATTAAGTTAGTTTAATAACCACTCTGACAATATTTTAAATACGGGAAATAATGATCTATGTCTTCCTCTGAGTAACAGGAGTGCTGAACCATAATTAGAACAAGCGAGTAAAGAGAAAGTTGTATTAGCTATCGGAAAATTAAAGTGTTATATAGCATCGGAAACTGATAATATTCCTGGTAGACTAATTAAGACGTGCTGCGAAGCTGGAGTTGTTAAAATACATTTATTGATTAAAAAGGACTGGGAGGATGAAAAATTTCTTGAAGAATGGAAAGTTTTATTCTTATTCCGATTCAAAAAAAGGGCAATGAAAAAGGTTTGAACCTGGGTGGAAGGAACAATACCCATGCTTGGTTATGCTGATGAGTTGACCATGTTAAGCGAAGACACGGAAGAACTGTGACTCGAAATAAATGAACTTTAGAAGGTTTGAAGTTAAAATGGCAAAATAAAATTATATATTCTTTACGAAAATTGAATGCATAAAAACTTTCTTCCTCATGACTTTTTCGTAAAATATATAGAAAAAGTATTGGATGAAATCGTAAAATGAAAAATTGTTTTTTCAAAATTGTTGATTATTGAAGTGAAATCTAGAGAAAACTATCCTAGATAATTAAGAAATAAATATCATCAATATAGCTGCAAAATTTATCACCATTAATATTGCATCGCTAGGAAGCACGGTTTTCCTGATATAAGCGAAAAACCAAAAAAGAACCTTCTGGGTGCCCCCTACATTTTGTTCACCTTCTAGGAGGAGGAGGGGGATTTTTAGTATATTTACCTCCTGGCTAGTTCAAAAAAACTCTTAAAGTCAAAAGTTGTGTTCGTTCCATTTCTTTCTATAATCATTCATTGATTGGACTATAAATATGAGGGGTGTAAGATGAGCAGTGTGGAACCAGGCATTATCATGCAGCAAAATGACTTCCCTCATGAATTGTTGCATTAGTTTGTTCCGACTAGCGGTGTTCACTTGATCTGAGAGATTAACTTATATTCTCTTTTTTTCAGCGAAAGAACTGCTTCAACATGATTTTCTGTCAAACACGTCCTATGCCTGGCCTAGATTAAAATGTCTTTCTTTCACCTCCTCTTTCAGGGAATTTCATGGCCATGAAAAACTCTTATCTAGGTTTTCACCAAACTACTTCTGCAGAGTATCAGCTGGATAGATTCCAAAAAAATAATTATCATGCTTTGCGCTACTGACGTAAACACTTTATTTTCTCTCATTTTTAATATTCCTCTCAACGATTACTTTTATGTTATAATGAGCCTCGTAAAATTTGATATCCATAATTACTACTAATACCCTTCGGCTCATCATGAAGAATTATTTTTTAAGAAATAAATCTTACTTTATTACTTACTTAATCCAGTCCTCTATTATGAGCGGTGTAAGGTTTCTCCCTACGTAGCCTAATCCTTGAACCTCTGCCCTGATCCACCTGCCATCTCCTCCTCCAGTCTGTTTCCCTCCTGCCAAAGTCTTCCTTGATTCCTTCTTCCCAGGTGTTTCTTGGTATCCCTTGTGGCCGCCTTTCTTTCACTCTGACCTCGTGAGTAGCCTTGTCAATTCTGTCTTTATACATTCGCGAGATATGCCTAAACCACTTGAGTTGGTTCTCTAGGATTATTTCTACCAAAGACCTCAGGTCTTATGGTAGGTTTGCTCTTATGATAGGGTTCTTCACACTATCCCTTCTTGTTTTCAACTCTATTTTTTTAAATGCCGCATTTCCATGGCTTGGATTTGACTTTTGTCATATGTTCTAAAAGCATAAAATAGATAGTTCTATTTTTATAAAATAAAATAGAAACTATTTAAAGGGTGAAGTGATCGCGTCCGGACAGTTAGTCCACGTGCCCCCTGGATAACCCGTAAACACGGTAAGTAAACGATCACATTTATCGCCAACTCAGTCCAATATACAAAGCAAAACA
The DNA here is from genome assembly GCA_928085145.1 of Nezara viridula. Classification (NCBI taxonomy): domain Eukaryota; kingdom Metazoa; phylum Arthropoda; class Insecta; order Hemiptera; family Pentatomidae; genus Nezara; species Nezara viridula. The sequence continues at coordinate 113,258,413 of OV725077.1, forward strand.
TGCCCAGGCCCTATCAAAAACGGCCAAATGCTCGCAAGCTTTCTAAAGACTTAGGTAAGGCTCAATTCAAAGCTATCTTTTGGAACGCAGGCGGTTTAACCAAAGATAAATTCACCGAATTGAAACGTATAGTGACAGAAAGTGATGTAGACTTATGTGCCATCGTCGAAGCAGGAGCGGCAACTGAAAAACCTGAGATGCACCGAATTCACGGATACCAAACATATTTCCTCCCAAGAGCAAGACAAGTTGCATCTGGTATTATGCTAGCTGTTAAGGCATCCATCGTTACGGATATGAAAATTAGGAAATGGCAAGATGCAAGTGATAAATCCGAGGCTCTGGAAGCAAATTTGTGGTATGGCAAACGGCACTTCCGAATATTCGTAATGTATAACCCTCCTCAAAACAGACCGGACCTCACATGGTTGGAAAGGAACTGGAATGGAGAGAGTATACTATATGGAGACCTGAATGCCCCTTCCACTATATGGAGATATAATAACACTGATACTGTAGGCAGAATATTTGAAGGTTTCCTTAACTCAAACCCTCCACAATATATTCGAAATGAGACAAAACGTCCAACCTTTCTTTCTTTCACTGGCAGTACTTCCTGCCCTGATGTTGTATTGGCGCACACCTCAATCTCTGATAACATAAAGCATACCCTACTACCAGCTATAGCAGGTTTCGGACACAATATACTTGTGGTTAACTTTAACCTGAATCAAAATAATAATAGCAAGACCAAAGAACCGCAACTGCCACGATGGAATTTAAAGAAAGGAGACTGGAAGCTTTTCAGAAAATTGACAGATGAACTCATCACTGATAAATTAATCATAAACGGCAACGTAGATAAAACATATACTAATATAAAAGGAAATTTATGTAGGTGTGCCCTGAAGACTATTCCCCGAGGAACGGTACGAAAATATCGTCCTTTCTGGAATGAAGAACTGCAAAAGCTAAAAGAAGAAAGAGATGATTTTAGAAAAAGAGCTGAGAGCTCCAAAAATCATGCAATTATAAGTTTACTTAAAAGGAAAACAGCTATATTTAAAAGAAAAGTTATTTCAGCTAAACAAAACTCATTTAGAACGTTCCTACAGAAAATGGCCTTTAGAAAAGATGGAGTTAAGGCACATGAATTTCTTTCAAAAATAAATAATAAATCAAACTTAGCAAACCATCCAATAACTTTCGATGAGAAAACAATAAGCAAGCTAAAAGAAATAGCTAACTCCTTCTGCAAACACTATTCAAAAGTAAGCAATTACAAGCCAAAAAAAGACAACGGAAATCCAGTCATAAACTCCACACATTGTAGTGTAATGAGTGAAGAAGATTATACACTATTCTGGCGAGATATCCAAACGCAAGAACTAAATGATGCTCTTACTAAATCTAAGAAAGGTAAAACCGCAGGCCCAGATGACATACTGTCGGAATTTCTTATACACCTGGGGGATATGGCCAAAGAAACAGTACTAAAATTTTTAAATGATGTCTGGAAAACACATATTCCGTGTGAATGGAGGAAAGCAGAAGTGGTACCAATCTTGAAGAGAGGAAAAAAAGGAGACATGCCGGAAAATTTCAGACCCATTGCATTAACAAGTACTTTCTCCTAGCTCTACGAGAGAATCGTTGCAGAAAGACTTGAAAAATGCATAGAGAAATATGATCTAATATCTTCTAAACAAGCTGGCTTCAAGAAAAATCGAAACACAATTGAACAAGTAGCTCGTCTAACACAAGAAATAAAAAACGGCTTCCAAAGAAAACAGAACACCCTAGCAATATTCGTAGATTTTAAGACGGCATATGATAGAGTTTGGAGAAAGAAGCTAGTGAGTAAGCTTGTTGACAAGGGAGTCACAGGATATCTGCTCAAGACTATATCTTCTTTCTTACACCAAAGGTTTATAAGGGTGCGATATAAAAACGTTGCCTCGACATATCGCCAAACAAAACAAGGCCTCCCACAAGGCTCGGTGCTGAGTCCCTTCCTGTTTAACATCATGATTGATGATATCACGGAACTCACTGAAACTATTCCGGGTACAAATTCCCTGCTGTACGCAGATGACCTCGTCATTTCGGCAACAAGTAGTGACTTTAAAGGGCTAGAAAATCACATGCAACATGTACTTAAATTACTAGAGAAGTGGGCCAATGAAAACGAGATGATCGTTAATTCCGAAAAGACGGAATTCCAACTTTTTATCCTCTCTACCAAATCACACGAGATCAATTTGAACCATAATAACGAAGAGCTCAAACGCACAGAAGAAGCTACATATCTTGGAGTGAAATTGGATAAAAGACTCTCTTGGAATAAACACATTGAAAAACAAATAGAACAGGCTTCAAAACGACTTTCGTTAATACAGAGGTTAGGTGGCTCAAAATGGGGAGCAACGGAGGATGTTATGGCTCTTACCTACAAAACATATGTCCGCCCTGTTATTGAATATGGAGCAGAACTTGTTATCACTGCTTCGGACGCGATATTATACAAGCTCGACATAATCCAGAATCAAGCCCTTAGACTCGTGACAGGAGGGAGCAGATCAACCCCAATATCTGCGCTAGAATTACAAACAGGCATAGTACCTCTTGAGACACACCGGGAGCAACTGGCCATTACGCTCTATGAAAGGCTAAAACGTCTTAAGATCAACTACTGGAGTACCTATGAACCCGCACCTGAACGCCTTAAAACTCAAATTACTTTTACTAAGGCAGTGGAAGATTTGATAGAAAGAAAAGGACTAGAAATAGCTGAAAGGGAGCCACTCCCGTCATTGACACAAGTTCCATTCACCAGCCAATTTGTTGTTCACTGTGATCTTCTTCAGAATGTTTCTAAGGATACAACACCAATTTACGAACAAAAGGCTATAACCCTAGAAACCATCGGAAAACGATTTCCAGAGACAGAATGGCTCCATGTATATACAGATGGTTCTGCACGGGAAGCACGCAAACATGCCGGAGCTGGTGTTTATTCAAAGGAGTTTCAACTTGCCGCCCCGGTCGGAAAGGTAGCCACAAACTTTGAAGGGGAAGTGAAAGCCATTCTCTTAGGCCTTGAGATGTTAACTGAACGGAAAGACAAGAAAGTGGCTTTCTTTGTTGACTCACAGGCAGCCATTTTGTCCCTAAAAAATGGATATAGTATAAATCCAAATGTTCCTAAATGCCATCAATATTTGAACCAATTAAAGGAAAATGGGACAGAAGTCGCTTTCCAGTGGATACCAGGCCATTGCGGGCTCCACGGAAATGATGAAGCTGATAAACTGGCCAGAATAGGTTCTGGAATGATCCAACCCGATATTCCTCTGACCATGGATTCAACAAAAAGAATCATAAAGCAGACCCTCCAAAGTTCACTGAAAGCGAAATATGTACAAACAATTGAAGGGAAACGATGGAGTGGATTGCTGGAAGAAAGTGGCAGGATTCCTAGAGATCTCCCTAGAGGGCAAGCCGTGGCATGCTTTAGAATGCTGACAGGCCACGATTTCCTTCAGAAGCACATCCACCGCATCGGTGTAAAAGATAGCCCGACATGCCCTCTATGTTCCTTAGACATAATGACAGGAGAACATCTGGATACATGCCCTGCATTACAGGACATAAGATGTTGCTTTAATGAAATGGACAGCTATTATACTCGGAGTGCAAAATTGTATTGGACTGCAAGAGCACGCATGGCTAACGAAGCAGGCGTTACTTAGGCGTAGGAAAAAAAAAAAAAAAAAAAAAAAAAAAAAAAAAAAAAAAAATTTGACTTTTGTGCTTGAAAGTGAGGGTCCTAGACTCACTTGCATAAATTAAAATAGGAAGGAAAGTATTTTTGAAGATAATACTTGTTAGTGGTCTTTGAGACTTCCTTCTTGAGGTAATAGAAGCATCTTTCAACCGCCTCAATTCTCTTAATGTCTCCATCAACTCATCCGTATTCGTTGAAGTGAGCACCTAGACGGATTCCATCCAGATTCGGTCCCCACGGTCTCCCCTTTTTCTGATCCTCATAAATTTTATAAAGGATATTTATTTCCAAAGATATATTTATTTCCATATTTATAGTCTTCAGCTCACCTTGAAGGATCTTTAGGTTAAACAGTTGGTTGCGGCAATCATTGCCGAATACCGCCATATTGTCGTGTACTGGACGCAGTGAATGTTTCTATATCGTTGAAGATTCCTCATTCTCAGTTCTGTTCGCGTAATGGCAGAATCAAGCTCCAGGATGAACAAGAGGAGGCTAAGTTGGGAATTCCTCTAATGTGCAATAGCACACTCTGACGACATTACTCTGCTTTTCATACAGACTTAAAATGGCCTTTCTCCGTCCTCTGTGAACGCGATATTCTTCCTGTACTCTTGAGATATCCCCTTTCTGCACCCTGTAAAATGCTTTATTTAGATCTACAAAACAAGCGAAGGCTTCTCTGCTCTTTTCTATAACCTGGGATATTTGTCCCATCTCCCCTAGCTTTTGTTCTATAAGGCTTCTCAGCCACTTTTCATGCACCTTGGAATATAAATATGGAATGCTGAGTAGAGATATGACTCGATGCTTCTGACATTCATCTTTTTAGAAATTGGGATTTGGTTGGGTGCTTCTAAGTCCTTTGCGATCACTTTCTTTTTCCAGGTGACGTTAACGAGGTGTTGGAGCGATTCAAGTCTCTAAGATAATAAATTATAACAAGAAATAAATCTTGCAATAATAAATAAATAATAAAATTAAAAAATGTTTATTTTTAGCAGTTACATATTAAGCTTATAATTTTTAGTAATTCCCGGCAATGATTTCGTAAATGCATTTCTCTTCGGGTAATAGCACTGTGGTACAGTGTGCACAGATGGTCTATTGAAACCATACTCCATATTAGTGGTGATATAGAATGGGTGTCTTCTTGGATACTGACATCCGTAGCCATTTAAAAGATCTGAAAATTCCTTATTGCAATTAACACAAATGTTATCACTAGGGAAAATATTATATATTCGAAGATAAACATGTAATTAGTGATTTTAACTGAGGGAAAAAAAATTAAACTTCTGTAGTTGTGTAATCTGTTAAAACATTACTCTATATTTTTCCTTTTAATAAATATAAATATTTTGATATCCATGCTTTATTAAATATATCGTAACTTTTATTTTTCAATGGATTGTAGTATTTTAAGCTACCGGTAATGCTTTAAATGATATAAGGCCTGAAAAAAATATTGTTTCACCTGATGGTATCGATGGATTTTAAGATGTGTAAGGAAATTCTTTATTTACAATTTTTTTCTTTCGAATTTTTGAAAAAAATTCTTAAACAAATTTAATGAAAATGAAAAATGAAAATTTCTAATTAAGGCGTTTTTTCCTTGTGGAGAACAAATACAAAAATATGTCAAAAATGTTAAGTATATCACTAATAACATCAGCAAAACGGAAAGGACAACACACACGTTGTCATTTAATTTCAGTATTTAAAAAATAATAAGAAATAAACTTTAATAAGAAATAAAGCTTTATATTCTCCATTTGAGCTATCTATCGAATAAGTAAAACGAAAAACAATTCTACTAAATAACTAAAATTATACTAAAAAAAAGTCAACTGTCAACCAAGATATGGAACTATTAAGACCCTATCTGAACGATAATGAACCAGACGTGATATGGCCAACCGATAATATTAATAACTGGCTATTACGAAATGAATTATGAGATTTGTGTAATTTTACCTGGATTCGCAAATCTTTCAGGTAGTACACAGGTTTTGTAGAAGTCACTCGTTTGACAGTCCATCCTCAATTTCCTTCAAAATTTTGATAAATCTACCGTTTCATAAATAATTTAATAGGTTATTGATCTAAAAGTCACATGATTCGTTTTGTACTATTTTCAATATTTATTTTTATAGTTATATATTCAGTTGTTCTAATAAAACATAGCATTATAACACATTTTTTGGTTGAGCCTTACAGAATATTTTAATGAGTGAAAGTTAAATTTATTTTTAATAGATAATTGATTTTCAAAATTTTCTTTTTTTATCTTTTAATTTATCGATGTTTCCTACAGCTACCTCTCAGGAATTTGTATCTGTATTGTATCGTTTTATATATTACATAATGAATAAAATGTTGGGAAATTTAAGACCTAACAGCCAGATACAATAAAAAATATATCCGTTGATGGCGTGTTGGCCGAGCGGGCTAATGTGTGTGCACAGTGGGGCGATAGACAGATTATCGAGGACATGGGCCTTGAACTCGTAAATTTGATATTTAGTACAGTTCTGTTTTCAAGGCCAATGGACATGAATATGACGTCAAAATTAGAAAATTATCATGAAAAACAAAAAAAATCCCGGCTTTTTTATTTAAACCAGAGAATTTTTGAATTTGACAATAAATTAACTTCGAAAATAATAGAGACCTCATAAAACGCATAAGTTTAGATACAAGTACTGTCTACTTTGCTACATACAACAGATATTTTAAAAATACAATAAATCACAAATAACTTAAAAAGTGTATCGTTTATTAATTATAAGTATTCATTCATTATATAATAGTACCTATGAAATACTAAACATTTAATTTTATTTTTATTTAAAAAAAAATTAAAAACCATCTAAAATGATTTTTTGAACACCATCGATACTTTCAAATTTTCCGATGAAAAAGATATGTAATTTTTTCATTAATTTTAAAGATTATATTAACAATAACTGATGTATATCAAGTCATAAAATAAAGGTTCAACCAAATACTCTCAGGTTAAATATTACCAAATACTCTCAGATTAAATTTAGCGCTATGTTATTATAACGACATTTAAAAAGAATAAGGGTTAGAGACTTTAAACTTTAGTTTATTTAACGGTGTTGTGTTTGTTCATTTATTTAGATTAAATCGAAAATGAAGGATGGTTATGTACCTAGTCCTGTCATAAATATTGTTACAAGGAAATATATAAAGATTTCAACAGAAAAATTAATTTTTTCAATAACATTATTAGAAAATAAAATGTATATCTATCGAGAGTAAAACAAAAAAGAAATTATTCAATATGTACCCCTTTGGCCTTGACACAGGCATTAAATCTGCGTGGTCAGTCATCAATAACAGCACTTCTTGAGGAAAGGGCTTAACTGCTCGGACCAGAGATTGTTTGTCTCCAGTTCAGACCAAAGCCGATAGTCTACTGGGTTGAGATTAGGTCTTCCTGAGGGCCAATCAAAGGCAGAGATGAACTATGGAATGTTCTTTTGCAGCCACTGCTGAGTTGATCTGGCTTTGTGAGCTGGAGCGGAATCCTGATGGAAAACCCAACGACATTCAGCAAAATGAGTATCATTTAGAGGCTTAACAACTTGTTCCAAAATATCGTTCTGATATTTTTTAGCGGCTTTTTTAACTCATTTTTCTCAAAAATGAAGTTTTATGTTGCAATCAAAGCAAACTCCCCACCAAACCATCACTAGGGAAGATTATTATGTGAGACATTGATCTGATAGAAATTCTCATTTTCCGAGACATGATTTATTGTTTTCAAATGGGATTTATTCTGATTCGAGCAACCACTGCTTGAACCAAGCAATTTTAGAAAACCTACAAATCACGCGAAATTCCTCAAATTTTTTCGCATAAAATTCGCAGGTTTTCGATTACTCTGCCTACTGTGCACCGTTGCCTGGCAAACTGATGCATTGGTAACCGGATAAAAATAGTCACGAGTTCGCGTCCCGGTGCGGGGGAAGTCTTTTAAAATCCCGCTCTCACCCAAGATAATATATCCTTTAAAATAAATTGAGATAGATGAAAAGACAAAAGGATTTAGTGATATACATTATAAAACATTGACTCAGTGGTGCTGTGATCACGATGAAATTAATTTTTAATAATTTATATACTATGATTTTGAAAAGTAGCGAAACAGGAGCGAATAATCGATTTCCTGTTCCCACAATACATTTAATTTTGAAGCATAACTGATAGAAAATCATGAAATTGCAGCACATGAATAAAACTTAGTCAAAAATTAAGGCATTGTGGTGAGAAAAACAAAAAGATTTTTCATTATTTAGTCACAAAAATGGGATAAGAGAAATGGATTTACTAAGTGATGTTTGCAACTGATGTGTTTGTAACATTGAATGAACTGAATGAGATTGTAGTGAATGATGTTTGAAAAACGAAATAATATTAAGTCGTCCTAAGCAAAGCTAGTCTATTAGCAAAGCATAGAAATGAAGACAATTTTTCCGATTTTCCTTTGTTAGCCAAACAAATATTGCCTAAAAGTATTTTTACTAAAATTCGGGAGTATCTGCAGGTTTGGGAGGACGTGTCAATATCATCTCAATGATATTTCATGACTTTATACAAATTGAATCTTGAGGAATTGTAGTTTATTTTTGGGATTTCAAGTATTTGTCAACATCAATACCTCATAAGTTGTTAATTAATTAATTAATTAGTTAATAAATAAATAATAAATATGAAAAATAACAACAACATATAGTTTGTTTATAATCCTACAAAGCTGAATTATGTATATCTAGTGAGTTTGTAAAATTAAATGTACCTTTATGTAATTTATGTAATTTATATAATTTTATTTATTAATTTTTCATGCTTTATATATCCGTGTTGTTAAATATTGATTGTCCTTGAAACAGATTGTAATATTTTTCAATAAATAAGTTTAAAAAAATATTGATATAAATCATTTAAAAAAAATTGAAATAGATTTAAATGATGAGTGTTAAGTTACATCTAATCGACCAATTATTAGTGAATGAGGTGTGAGAAAAAACATTTTTTCTTCTATGAATATATTTTTTTATTAAACGATAACAAAAGTATTTACAAATTAATACATTCTTCCTAATAATGTAATCTTCATATATGCAGTCCCATCTCCTGAAAATAAATAAAAAAAGTTGTTTTAATATAATTGAATAAAGTAATAAATATAAGATAAAATAAAATCTTTCATTATTTTGAAAGTTTACCACACGTTGTTTTGTTGCCATTCAAACATTTAGTGATTTTGTAATTTCTATTTTTACTTTGTTTTATTTACGAAATATTTTAATGTTCAGTTAATGAAAAATCATAATTTATGTTTCTTTGCACACATTAGATTGATATGGGCAATACATGAATGGTATAATATTAAGAAATAAAATTGTTTGGTTTAAGGGCAACATACCCTTAATATCATTATCTTAATGATGGCCAAAGAATTTATGTATTCCATGGAATCCATGACCATAATAGCCATGACCATACCCATGGCCATAGCCATGACCATAGCCGTATCCTCCACCGAGACCACCTCCGAAACCTCCTCCAAGTCCACCTCCAAGTCCACCTCCTAGCCCACCTCCTAAGCCACCTCCGAATCCACCTCCAAGACCACCGCCTCCTAGAATGTGTAATGAAAGAAAAACGTTATGTATTTAAAAGAAGTAAACATTGTGAATATTTATATGAGGTGAATAACGAGGATTAGATGTACTCACCAACTGGAACTGGTACGGGCTGAGGCACTGGTACAGGAATGTTGTTGTAGACTGGAACTGGAACAGGAGATGGGACTGGAACGGGTACAGGCCTAGGGACAGGAACAGAGACTGGCTGAGGTACAGGTACTGGTACTGGGCGCTCTACGGTGATTGGAATAGGCCTGTCGACCGGTACAGGAACGGGACGAGGTACTGGGACGGGGTAGGGACGATCTACTGGTACAGGGACATTCTGAGGCACTGGTACTGGAACGGGACGGTCCACTGGTACTTGCACGGGCTGTGGTATCGGGATGCCGACCCTGTTGGTCACTGTCACTTGCCTAGAGATCAGCTGTGGGCCGGCTGCGATGCCACCTCCAAACCCGCCTCCGAAGCCTCCGCCTAATCCTCCACCCACTCCTCCACCGAGACCTATGCCATATCCTCCTCCTAATCCAGAGCCATATCCATATCCGGATCCATAACCGTATCCAGATCCATATCCGTGATAGGGGTAGCCATATCCATGTCCATATGAACTAAAGATTCCTCTTTTGTCTAGTTTTCTTTCTTGGTGCACTTCTTGTGCTAGTGAATAGCAAAAGATAGTGCAGAGTAGAAATATCCTCTGAAAATAAACAGAACAAATGATAAACACTTTTATCATCAATATCAATATCGCCATAATTTATGATATTGCCATCAACATCATGTGAGAATCTAATATGAAACGGAATATAACAAATTGCATTATTATAAAACTAGATTTTCGTTAGTTAATCCTTACTTTTCCTTTCTATCAATATTCCACGTAAAATAGAAAAAAAATAGGGGTGTTTGGACTAATATGTGATTTGATGCGAAATGAAAAACAAAAAAAGAGAATGAATTTTATGTTTCTAATCCTGAGATTTGTTTAATGAATTTTGATAATTATTATAGTAGCCTATAAAGTACTCAGCTACAACATGGTTCTTTAAATTTAAAAAATCAATTAATTTGATGTTACGAATTCAAAGACCCTCCTTATATCTGTTAAACATTATCCCGGGCCAATATATAATGAAAATAATATTTTTTTCGTATACCGAATTAAATGTTTCAAACATTTAAATTTATTATATTTGAAACAGATTTAATATATTTAAATGTATAAAAAATAAATTTCATGGATTCACACGAGTAAAAAACATCTAATTAAATTAGTGGCAAGATAACTATTTTCCTTTTCAATTATTATTATATTAGAAACGTTTGCAATTCTACAATTGTTAGAAAAGGTGAGATGGTTTAACACTAATTAACAAAATTTGTAGATTTACCGTTTTAGAAAGACGAAAGTTAATTTGGGCGAGTTTATTCAAATTATTTTAGCGTAAGAAGCTCAATTTAGGAATACTTGATGGTGCTTCTAGACATTCTTATCAGTGGGCAAAACATTTACAAATTAAGGAATTGATTAGAATACTTTAAGCTTGTTTTAAAATATTTCGTTTTTTTTTAATCATATTTTTAAACATGGACTTCAGCATTTCTTAATGAAAACGAAAGAAAACATTTCCCCCCAATTTGATTGTAAATTATTTAAGGTAGGTATATCTTTTTTTCCCAGTATCTCGCTCTCCGATAAGATGGAAGGCAGGCTGTAGATTGCTACTCACCAGAGAAGACATGGTGTGATGGATGAGATGACACCAGGTGCTGTGATGCTGGACGTTGGCGAGTGGACAGTTTTATACGGTGCTCTGCAATCCCCCACTCGTCAATAGGCCTTCTTTATGGTCTTGTTACACAATGTAACTATGTTCTAGCTAGAATTTACAGTAACAACATTTTTATTTTTATCAGATCTGTTTTATTTAATAACCTAGCTATGTAGTTTGGTTTACATTGTTTTTCGACAGCTAACTTACTCTTCAACTTACAGGGCTAATTAAGTCGAGATAGGTCGAAAAAAAAAGGTTTCCTAAACTATTATATATTATGTATACGGTAAAAATTGTTAGTTCGTTGTAAGTTATCAACATAATACGAATCGATTCGGGAATCATTCAATTAAAAAACAAATAATAAAATAATGCTAAGTATAGTAAGATAGTACAAAAATAGTATCTTAAGTGAGTCAGTCTAGACTACAGCTCAGTAGAGATAAAATGAGGTTCATAAACAAAAAGAAATTAAGAATAAATTTTTTGATAAAATGGGGAAAACAATAGAAAATATGTGGAATTTCGAAAAAATAAATAAATAAAACAAAACATTTTATATTTAACAAAAGAAGTATTGCCATAGAGTAGTTAGTATACGTATATATTTGAAGGAACTTTTAGAAATTATGTTTTTAATATGACTAGTGTTTTGTATTTTAAAAGAAAAAGAATTGTTGAAAATGGCTCTTTGGAGACGAAACGTTAAAAAATAATAATTTTTAAATCTTGTAAAATTGTTTTTAATGTATAATAAAAGACTGAGATTAAATGAGGGTTCTTAATGAAGAATAATTATATATAGATTAAATATTATAATTATTAAAAAATATGAATAACCTAAAAAAGGTTGTTTATCATTAATAAATTTAAGTTTGTAAAGATTTAAATATCTGAAAAGAGCTATTTAGTTCGGTTTCTAGTACTAAGATTTATGGGTGGACATTTTATCTATCAGAATGTTTTGAATAAAACACATTATTTTATGGCAATGAAAATTAATTGTTTGAAAAAGGAACAAGATACAAAAATGATAAAAATAATTTCAGTTATCCTCATTGATTTTTTTTTTCACCAATAATGGACGTGTGATATCTCAAAACGTTGGTGACAATTTAGTTTAAGTAAATATCAGTATTTATTTACGAAATTCCTCTTTTGTTACTGCTGTTGGCTCTGTTGTCTTTTTTATATATTGAGTATATCAGGGACTCAGACCCCATATATTATATTGTGTATTCAAATTCTTCATAAATTTACTCAAACCTCTATACATCGAAAATGGTATTGTAAATGACTTCTCGCCATGTTTTATTATTCCGTTTTGGATTCCATCCAGACTTAGCGCTTTATCGTTTTTTTGCTTGGAGATGATTTCTGTAATCTATTCCATTTCTTGGTAAATTTCTAACACCCCCAATTTCACACTTATTACATTGCTAATCATAGTTCTCTCACTTTTTAATTACTCTACCCCTTAAGCATCACCCGAGAACCCCTAAAAATGACCTCATCATCTCTCCAATATATCTTCTTCATATCCCAGGAGATAGCTGTCCTTATCTTTAAAGAAATTTTCTATTGGATGAAAACCTGATCTTGTGTTATTTATGTTTCTGAAGAATTTTCATACAAATTTTCTTCATTTTTCTCCTGTATTTCTATCTCCTACTGGCTTTTTGGATTACCTCCTCCTTCTTTGTCAACTAAGTCTTTCTCGGCTCAAATCTATTGCTTGCCGTGTTGTTCTTTGTAGGTTTCAAATCTAAGCTTCATTTTTCTGTTTTATTGCAGCCACGCATTTATGGTAAAATAAAATTTTACTCTTCTTTTTGGTTCTTCGTCCCCACAGTTCCTCTTAAGATGTTTTCCACCTTGTTCCAATTATTATCCACTGTTGACACCTCAGAAATTTATTTGTTCTTTCAGTTGTTCTGTGTCCTTCTTCCTTATATCTTTCATCTTTAACCTTTCTAAAGCCTAAGCTGATCTCTTTGGTGCTTCTTGCATACATTTTCTACGTAATCTGTCGAGGTTTTTCATCTGCTATACTTACAAAACCAAATAATGATAATGGTCATAGTAGCTATTGGTTTCCCTGTAGTTCACTCACCTTAGGTGTGTGACGCGTCACTCGTAAGATAGATAGTGTCCACCAGCACATTGTCTATCTGATTTTCAGTGTTTGATGGGAAGACCTCCATGTAGCTTTATGTGTTATGAACTACTCATCTCTTTTAATATATTTTTTCATTATAAAACTGTCAGCTCTCAGCTCATTGTCGTTTGACCCTTCGTGATTGCTGTGCAGTCGTATGGTTGATCTAAACATTTCTCCCCATTCAATTTTCGCATTTAAGCCCTCTAAAATCATCTTCACATTGTACTTTTGGAGCGAGTATCAAATTACGGACCTTTTTTTAGTTACGTACGTTATTTTTCATTAAGGAAAAGTCCTATGAGTAAAACGTAACATTGTGTAATTCGTTTATGAACTTCAGGCAAGCATATGATTCTGTCATAAGGGAATAATGTAATACACAAAGGGGGATATAAAATACATAAAAGCATGGACCAAGAAATCTGGAGGTCTGAGACTGGAAATGAATGCATACATGATATGCATATAAAATATGTACACGCGGGTATTAAAAACAGACTAGATTACTGAAGAGAGAATGTGGATCTGGAATTGGAGCTTCAAGAGCTGCGATTATTTGATTACCTGGAAATATTACGGTCACTTGTAGAACAGAGTAGTAAAACCTGTAAAGCAGCATAAAATCGATATATCTTCAATGTACGGAGAACTATTGAAGAAGTTCAATGTGGAAAGATTAGGAAACTAATTGTAATGTAAGAATTCAAGCACGATCCATGGCTAAAGAAAACAAAAGGATCCTCCACATAAGGGAAAGAATAATAATTTGTAAAATTGATGGGACAATTTCAATGGAAGTTGAGGATGGAAAGCCGCGGGATAGAAGAAAGTGGAGAAAGCCTCGGCTCAGATTATTGGATGATGTGTTAGATTGTGTTATCCCTAGATTGACGCAGAGACTCGATAACTAATGATCGATACTACAATCAAAACACAACAATCTCGAAGGCGACATAAAGGAGATGGTATAAAACAGTGGAGGTGCTTCGCAGCTGACAAGGACGATTGGAGGAAAACGTTAGCCGAGTCTATGTTTATTCAAGGACTGTAAAGCCGAGCAATGAATGAATGAAATATCGGTATATACGATATATATATATATATATATATATATATATATATATATATATATATATATGTGTGTGTGTGTTGCGTGTACAAATGACCCTAAATGCAGAGCACCAATACAAGCAGGAGTATCTGAAGCTTTTGAAGTTCGAACGGGTTTGAGGCAGGGAGATGGACTCTCACCTATGCTGTTCAACGTAGCCCTTGAGAAAGAAATAAGAACAACATCACGCGAAGATAGAGGGGTTCGTTGGAACGAAACATAAAATCCTAGCATATGGCGATGATATTGCTGTCCTCAGAAACAACCAAGAGGATATTGATAGATTCGCTCGGACTTTGTTAAGAGAAGCAGAGTAAATTGAGTTACATGTCAATGAACAAAAAAAACAAAATATACGATAGTTAGTCTAAATATTCAGCCTGATAGCATGATCTGTGTGCACTCATTAAGTCATTCCCGAAAGTAGATATATACATACATATGTGGCACGACATCCCGTTACCGAGACTGGGCTTCCTCCAAGAGCCTCTTTAGTCTTCTGCTGCAGCTCTCCAGTTCCGTATACCAAGCAGGGTTCTCGCATCATAGGCCACGTTGTCCAACCACCTCGGCCTTCCTACCCGTCTTGCGAGGTGCAGCTCCTCCATCATTATTTTCTTGGGTATTTCAACGGGGCTCATTCTGGCCACATGCCCTGCCCACCTTAATCTGGCAAGTTTAATATATGTGACTACGTCGATGTCTGTATAAAGAGAACTGAGCTCCCTATTTTTTCTTTTCCCCCAGACATCACCCTCCTTTACTGGACCATAAATCCTTTTGAGGACACACTCGAACACACTCAGCTTCATCTCATCACTTTTCGTCATCGTCCAAGCCTCTGAACCATATGTCAAAACAGGCCTTACAACGGTCTTGTATAGAATCAGCTTGGTCTTCTTTGAGAGATACCTACTTCTTAAGAGTCGGCCAAGTTTAAAGACACATCTATTGGCAGCCGTAATCCTTCTCTGTATTTCTTGAGCCATGTCATTTTTGCTATTTATTTCAGACCCAAGGTAGATAAAACTTTTTACTCTCTCTAAGAGCCTACCTCAAATGGAGAGTTCAGATCCACCTCACCACCAACTCTCATATATTTAGTTTTCCTTTCATTGACTTCTAGACCAAGTCGTCTTGCAGCTGCTTCAAGGGCTAAAGTAGATAGATTCAAATATATCGGCTCCACAATAACCTCAATAAATGATCAATTAACGAAGATAGACCAGCGAATAAGTAGTGAGAACAGGGCTCCCTTCTCTCTTTCAAGGGTACTGAAATCCAGAAAAATCCCCAGAAATCTCAAACTAAGGGTGTGCAATGCCATGGTAAGGGCAGTTTTGCTGTACGGCTGTGAAACCTAGACTCTAACCGGCACTCTACAAGGAAAATTGAGAGATTCGAAAGAAAAGTCATCCGTATGATAACAGGAGCTATATGGGATCAGATGCCTTAACACATGGCGGAAGAGGAACAATAAAGAACTGCTAAAAGAAACTGACCAATCAATTTCTCATGATATGAATTCAAAGAAGGTTAAGGTGGGCGGAGCATTTAGCTCGAAGCAATGCATAGGACGCCTTTAACCAACAATGAATACCAGAGTAGGAGGCAAGAGGCCACCTGGGCGGCCTAAAACCAGATAGATTGATACGATGAACAAAGATACGGCTGAGTTTCATGCCAACTTGGAACTTGGAAAGCAGTAGCCCTAGATAGGAAGAGGTGGAAAAGGCTTTTAAATAATATGTTAAAAGATTAATTGTTAATGACCTATTTTTATGAGACTATTCAATGAATAGTTTGTCCACTACAAAATTGAGTACAATTCACAGTGCAACCTCACATTCCTATTATTCCTTCTCGTTCCCTCAGATAAAGGAGTAAATACTGGAGGGTATCTACTAAAGGCTGGTTCAGGCGCCTACAAGGTCTGTAGAGCCAACTGAAAAAAACCAAAAAAAAACATATATGTATATATACAATAAAGGATATATATATGTATATATATATATATATATATATATATATATATATATATATATATATATATATATATGTGTGTGTGTGTATATACAATTAAGGATTATAGCCATATTTTTATTTTGTTTGAGCATCGTAATAAATACTAATATCTTGCTAGAATATGTATATATATATATATATATATATATATATATATATATATATATATATATATATATATATATATATATATTACTAGCCTATATACTACTAATATATATATATTAGTCATATTACTAGCCTTAATTCAAACAAGGTTATTCAGTTAGATTCAGAAATATAAAATTAGGGAAAGTCTATATATATAAAAGGCCGCTATTTTTTTAGATTTCTAGAACTTTCCCTAATTTTATATTTCTGAATCTAACTGAATAACCTTGTTTGAATTAAGGCTAGTAATATGACTAGTAGTCTACTTATCTTGTCATGAAACGGGGGTCTAAGTTGCATCGAATGGGAGTAGGTTTCTTTTTTCTTTTTTTGTATGGTATGTGGCTGAGATGCAGAATCCAAGTTTTTGATCTCAACGCCTTCCCGGATCGTTTTTGAAAATCCCAAAAACTGCTATCTTTATGTAAGTTTTTTTATTTTTTTCTCATTTTGATATGAAGAAGCAAGTTGTTGACAAAATGCATATACATTTTTAAACTAGATTAAATACGATACAATTTAGTACCAAAACAAGTTCGGTAAGTCTATTAATGTTTGAGATACAGGTTTTCAAAGTTTTGGAAATTTTTCGAACTTGAAAAATTTAAGGTATGATTCAGTGAAGTAAATTTTTAATTATTTTAACATTTTGAAGGAGGAATGAGGGAGGGAGGGGTAGAGGTTTGGTGGGAGAGAGGGAGATTACTGTTCACAACCAGAAGACTGAAATTGTTATAAAAAATGTATTTAACAAATATTTACATCAAATGCATTCAAAAATTGTAAAAGAAGTAAATGAAATTTTCGAAACTTGAAAATGTTAAGCTAATCTCATCTTTATGCCTTCAATAAACTGCCTTATAAGAGTTAGTGAAGTAAACATTTATATTATTTATTATTTAGAAGGAGTAAATAGGGAACATCCAAAATCTTAAAAAATATATCAAGGAACTAATGGAAACATTATTTGGTGGAAAAGACAATTGCGTATGATCAAATATGAAAAATAATTTTAATGGAAAATAAAATTTTCCAAATTTTGTTAACCTGGATCTCGTAAACTATTTAATTTACCGAGTCTGTTATGATTTTAAATTGTAGTACATTTAATCTAGTACAAATTTAAATTAATAAATTTATTAGTGTAGAGGGTTTTAGGTGAAAACCTGCTGCTTCTTGGATAAAACTGAGAAAAATCAATAAAAGTGCGAAAATATAGCAGTTTTTGGGATATCCAAAAGTGATCCGGAGGGAAGGGAAGGTTTAGCCAGGGTTGAAAACTTGGATTTTACATCTCAATCATATTCCATCCAAGAAAATATAACCTTCTCATATTTGGATGTTCATTCGTACAGTGCACTATAAACTAACTGCGAAATGGGTGTTTTTTTTTCTTTTACGTTCTTCCCTATCTCACCTTTTAGGCTATACGGGATTGTCCCGGGCTGGGGGATGAGGGCGGGGATTGAAAATACCCTCTAGCACCGGGACGCGAACTCATACTTTTTAATCTCTCGAATCTGTTATTCAGTTGCCAGGCAATTCGCGGTACTGTGCACACGGTTTATCCCATTGGCCACCCCGCCCCTTTGCGAAATGGGTGCTCCCGCACTACTGGGTTTAGCAATTCCTGATGGGACATTGAGGTTTTCGAGCCAAACTTCACAGCTTTTCCAAGAACGTCGATCACCTTTGTCCAAGGTGCCGCGTTCCAGAAACTGCCGAACACGAAACGACCTGCACTGTATTCGAAGGACTTAGGAGCAATTTAAGGAGAAAAATGGGATTGTACATCATGACAGAAGATGATTTCCTCTCCCTCCTGAAACAAGAGAACTACCCGTGTTTTGAAGAATTCGTATACGGGTGGAAGACGACTGTGGGATTGGAACACTTTAACCTTTGTGCCCCTAGGCGAAGGGAGGAGGCGGCAGAAGCTGGCAATCCATAATGAAGATGTGGACTTCAGCTGAAGCACTACCGTCAATCTGGCTGAGGTAGCTTGATAAATTATTTATTACGCTACCCTCACCAAAACCCGTATTACATTAGGTAAAGTAAGGTGAAAATAAATAAATATTTGGATGAATGAGAAATTGAGATTGAAATTCTCTATTCACATGCAGACAATGAGTAAATATAGGCTAAACAAATAAATATTTGATAAAGTAATGGGACTGAATAACATCACAGGATACCCTCAACAGATTAAGCAAGAGATATTCAGAATTGGAATAAAAGAAGATGAATACCTAGATATGAATGAATTTTAATACCTCTATTATCTTGGGACTGCTGTTCTTTTAGAACAAATTATAAATACAGATTAAATAAGCCATGGCAGTGTAGTCATACATTAAATTAAATAGCCTAAAACCTAAAATAAATAATTAGAAAATTCTGTCCAATTTAAACATGTTTCCTACTTAAAAGATTCATAACCTTTCATTTGTATAAATTATTTAATTCCAATATGTTAACTCTATATGTATATATATTTTAACATAATTATTTTATTTAGGTATTAGGTCACTAAATTATAATTCAATAAACTAAAAATTATTCATTTACCTTGCTGTTTATTCCATATTTCTATCCCGTTTTTCTGTTTTATGCTAACAATGGGATTCTCTTCAGTGCTTTAAAATAGAGTCTCTATACCGCAACCCAAGGACACGCTGCACAGTGGAACGGAAGAGAGGTTCTCGTGGACATGGGCCTAGAACTCGTAAATGATTTCGGATTAACTTAATATTTAGTTCATCTATGTTTTCAAGACTAGTGAACACGGATATGATGTCAGAATTAGAAGATTTCATCGAGAAAAAAAAATTCCGGTTTCTTTGTTTAAACCAAATAATTTTTGAATTTGGACATAAATTTACTACGAAAATGATAGAGACCTCTTAAAACGTATAATTTAAGATACCTATTTAGAACTATTGTCTAAATTAGTACATATAACACTTATTTTAATAATTTTGTTTTTAATTTTAAAAACATAACAAATCAGAAAATATAATTATAATATATGTATATGTAATAACTTAAAGAATGTATCGTTTATTAATTATAAATATTCATTTTTAATAGTTCTTAAGAAAAAATTAACACTTTATTATATTTTTATTACAAACAATTTTAAAAACCATCGATAATGATATTTTGAACACCATTAATACTTCTTGATATTATCTGATAAAAAAAAAATGTAATTTTTTCAATAATTTTAAAGATTATATTAACAACAACTGATGCAGATCAAGTCATTTAGGTTCAACCATATACTCTCAGGTTCATTTTACCGTTATGAAATTAAAATGAATAAGGGTTAGAGATTGAAAAAAATTATATTTTATTTGTAACAGACAGTAATATTAGTGGAACAAGTAAATAAAAGTTGTTTTTATCCTTCAGGCCGTCTTATCCATTGACCCTCACATTTTATTTAATTTTCAAGTTTAGTTCATTTAACTTAAATTATTGTGTTTGTTTATCAATTTAGATTAAAGCGGAAATAAAGGATGGTTATATATGGTGAAAAGAATAATATAAAACTTTTTTACTTATCTAGGTAGACAATATTATGATTTTGAAACAATGAAAACGAAGATTTAATATTTAATATAAATATATATACTTTGTTTATATACATTTACTTTTAGTATTATTATTTGTCTGTATTGTTTATTGTAAATATAGTGTGAATGTACTCTCTGAACACTATTATAAATATCTTTAATTCTGATAAATTGTAATATTTTTCATTAAACCAGTTTATAAAAAAAAATGTATTTACCAGTATGTAAAAATGTTTGTATTTTTTTCTATTGTTTTGGTTTGAAGTATTTTTCGAAAGAAATAACCACAGAACGTTATTTTTTTATGTTCAACATTTATACATCCTAAAATAATTTTAAATATATTTTAACTACCTTCAGGTGGAGCATGGCGGTTTAAATTAATACGAATTTATCTTAACAATGACTGCTAAAAATTTGTAAAAAATCAATTTTTTGGAGAATATCAGGACTTTTTGTAAATAGCAATCTTTGTAAAAATTTTATTTAACGTCCTAATGCGGCTTTTCAGAATTTTTAAATTTGTTCAATATGTGGGCATTTTTTAATATGATAAAATAAGGCTCTGTTTATTTTTTCACCATATTCATTTTAATTTTCATAACTACTTTTCGGCCGGCGATTTCATCCAACCATGCTTTTTGCATGTTGTCAAAAGTATAATTAATTAGACTTTGGACTACATGCAAAAATGGACTACAACATTCGTATAAGCATCGAAAATGGCGAGAAGGTTGTACTGACCTTACTTGATAAAGGTTTTTTATTAAAGAAATTCAAAAGTGAAATTACTTGTAATCAATATAAATTGCGAGAAAGCAATACTGACCTTACTCGGCAGGTTTTTGTTTTAATTTAAAAATTGTGAATATAGTTCAATTCATAGGCGAAGAATTTTCATTCACGTTGGGGGAAAGGGAGGTTATACGCCTTTCCTCTCCCCCCCCAAAAAATTTTTTTTTCAGGAATTCATATTATGTATACAACATATAAGCGATGATTAACTTATCTTATAATGAACTCTCTATACACTGATTCTTCGAATTTGTCGCGGGAAATGTGATAAACTTTTCACGTAAAAATGGAAGGATGCACATGAATGAAATATAAAATCGTAGTTTATGTTGCTACATATAATTATTTTTTAGAATGGACTAAAATTTGATTCATAGAAACTTAGGGCATAGTAATATAATTGCATATCTACTACTAGGCCTAAACTTAGCCATCTAGTTGACTTTTCCTATTTCCTAAGTTGATTTTAGTTTAAATTGTTATTCATTTATTTAGATCAATTGTTGATTATTGTGATTTTATTTTAGTTCATTGGAATATGGGGGGAGAGAGAGGGATAGAGTGTATTCCGGTCCCTTCTATATTTTTTTGGGGAAGGGGGCTATCCCTCCTCTCATTCTCCCTAAGTCTGCCTTGATTCAAGTGTTGCCTTGCTTCCGTGATTGACTCAATTACTTTATATAAGATAATAGTTGATGAAAGCGACTCCTTACTGCGAGCAAGTTTGAAATAGCTCCTACGCGTCAGGCAGCTTCTTCATGACATCCCAGCATATCTCAGACCAGATTCCAAGGATTGTCAGTTTTCTCCAACTTAGCGATCTTATCACATAATATTTTTCGTCCTTTTTAATTAAATGTTCTGCGTTGAAGAGTACTCCAAAAAAGATATAAACGAATACATATTAAAAATTATTATCTTTCAAACCAAACCTTTCCTTTGGATGTTTCAAATAAAATTCATTTCCTTTGTTGCTTGAACCATAAACAAGAGGCTCACAAATAATTATTTTGGTTGGACAACTCAAAGTAATTATGCAGTCAGCTAGAACATTTTATTTAAATGTGATTAAATGTTTAATATCAAGCACGTTCCTTTAGGTGGTCGAAAGGAGTTGGCAGTATTTTGTTTAGGGTTGCAATAATGGTTAGTAGTCAGACGATCCATATATATATATATATATATATATGGATCGTCTGACTACTAACCATTATTGCAACCCTAAACAAAATACTGCCAACTCCTTTCGACGACCTAAAGGAACGTGCTTGATATTAAACATTTAATCACATTTAAATAAAATGTTGTAGATTACTGCATAATTACTTTGAGTTGTCCAACCAAAATAATTATTCGTGAGCCTCTTGTTTATGGTCCAAGCAACAACAGAATGTTGTAGATTACTGCATAATTACTTTGAGTTGTCCAACCAAAATAATTATTCGTGAGCCTCTTGTTTATGGTCCAAGCAACAACAGAAATGAATTTTATTTGAAACATCCAAAGGAAAGGTTTGGTTTGAAAGATAATAATTTTTAATATGTATTCGTTTATATCTTTTTTGGAGTACTCTTCAACGCAGAACATTTAATTAAAAAGGATGAAAAATATTATGTGATAAGATATATATATATATATATATATATATATATATATATATATATATTTGGTGATATATATATATATATATATTTAAACTTAACCATTTTAATTGGGAATAAGATCACCTATTAATTATTTAATAAACTACAAAATGTTCATTTCATCTGTGTTTATTGACGTTTCGATCCCGGTATTTATCTTTTTATAAGTTAATCATGGGATCCTCTTCAAAGCTAGAATAACAAATAGCTCAATCGGTACACAATTATGCTTCCATATGTTTTTAATCGCAATTATTTCAAAATTTTAACCTACTTTTCAAAAAATAGAGCTTCGATACCTCAGGCCAGGGACACACCAACAGTCTCAGCACCAGCACATATTAAGCTATTCAACTATAATCACTGGATCGCTAAGCATCTGCCCACCCCGGTCCGAAGCCCGAAAATAAATTATTACCTACTAAACAATGAAAATTGCATCTATTTTATATAAAGACATTTAAAAATGCATCTATGATAAATATACCAGCATATATAATATATCTATGAATTGTTAATATATCTATGAACAACAAAAACAGCTTGTATAACATCTCTTGGTTACAAATTAACCTATCCAAACTATATGTTCATACATTGAATACATACTTATGCACACATACCCACACATACACATATACATATATATATTAGGGCTATGAGAAGCATAGATGGATCTACGGAGAGAGGTGGTTTTCGGCATAAAGCCCTCACCCCTCCTCCCCTAAAGTGGTAAAATATATCCATGACTTACGAAAAAAAATATCCTAAAAAGTATTATTGTACGTTAATTACATTTAATAAGACTTTAATAATCACGTAACACCACTTCTTAAAGATAGTTAGATTAAATCTATCTTATATTTATTTTTAGGTTTGTTTAATCACTGTGACATTATTTTCCTTAACTTTTAAATATAATTTCCATCAAAATCAATAGACATTAAATATACATAGTATGTTCACTTTAATTTGGTGTGAGCCAAATATCACCAAAATCTTACATATATATATATATATATATATATATATATATATCACACTATATATCAATATATTATATCACACTATATATCAATCTATCTATATATCTTATATAAATATAAGATAGATAGATATATATATATATATATATATATATATATATATATATATATATATATATATATATATATATAATATATATATATCTATCTATCTATCTTATATTTATATAAGATATATAGATAGATTGATATATAGTGTGATATATATATATATATATATATATATATATGTATGTAAGATTTTGGTGATATTTGGCTCACACCAAATTAAAGTGAACATACTATGTATATTTAATGTCTATTGATTTTGATGGAAATTATATTTAAAAGTTAAGGAAAATAATGTCACAGTGATTAAACAAACCTTTTTGTTACTAAATTAATAAATCATTCAATGTCACACGAGTACATTAGTTTTAAATTACAGCAACAAAACAATAAAAGAAAGCCAAGATGACTTAGATAATATTGAGCAACAAGTATAGACTGTACCCTACGCAACTTATACTTCATTGAATTCCCTTACGTGAGTTGTGTTATAGTTTTTCTGCTTGACAGCTGGCATGAGCAGCATGCCTTCTACTTCAGCTAACTAACATTCCATCTACAAAAGTAGCAACTTTATGAACATAGCAACACAAAAGTGACTGTAAGGCAGAGCCTTTGTATATGAAACTTATTCTTCATTTCTCATCAAAAGTAAAGTACTTTGCTTTGCTGATAGATACCTTTCAAAATAAACATTAGAATTAATATATTAGTATCTGTTTTTAATCATTTTTGGTTTATTATTTTCGATAATCAATCTCTGTAATCAATCAAGGAAAAAAAAGTTTACTCATCCTCAAAATTTGAGGTTTTATGTTTAAAGATACATAGAAGCCGAAAATAGAAAACAAAAAATCCGTCCGTCCGCCGTCCGTGGCTTTTCTTCGAGACTACTGGACCAATTGTTTTGAGATGTTCCTCGGAACTGGGCACTGACATCCGCCCTTTCCTCTCAAGATGTCGGCCGAAAACCCTGTAAATAGACTGTAGCGCCTAAACCGATGTACTGATTTTATTGAAAACTGTGCCAAAGTCTTCTGGTTGAAGTCCTTTAAATTTCTGTACATAACATACTTCACCGAAATAAATAATAAAGTACTTTCCTATCAAGGCTGCCGAAAAACCTGTACCGTATTGACTGTAGCGCCTTAACGAGTGTATCGATTTCGATGAAATTTGGCTAAAGTCTCCTCCTTTGAAGCTCTTTAGATTTATCTATATAACATTCTTCACCAAAAAGAAGCTGGAAAATAAACAACGGAAGGTGGTAAAATTATATTTTAGAATAACTCACATAATACTCATAAAAGTATACATTTTTTTTGGTAGATGTATGTGTTTTAAAGTCTACATCCAAAAAAAGAATCCTGGAAATCGTAGGATTTGGTACAAAGATGTGTTGTTCTAAATGTTTTTCACATGTTCTGGCATAAGGCTGATATCCTTTGTTTTATTTTTGGAAAGTCTTAAATCATCTGAAGCAATCGGGATGTTGTTCTTATTTCTTAGGAAATTACCAATGATGAAAAAAAAAATTATTTAGGCCTATATTTGATATCATCTTTTATTTGTTTTCCTTAATGTGACGAGGAAAGTAATAACAAAATAATAAACCACTTTGTAATAATTTGCAGCTTTTTTTTTAGTTAGCATAAAATTTTTTTTGTTAATTAATGAAAAAAGTTTATCTGTACTTCTGGCTGGTGTGGGCAAAAAAAAATTGTATTCGAGTTTTGTCTGTGCAAATAAATATGTTTATTTTATTTTTAACTTTATTTCTTCTCCCATATCTGTTAAATTACTGACAATCAGTGAGCCTGCTGTCATGAAAAAGAATATTAATCTTACATTGTTAAAATTGTCTTATTATCTAGGTAGGTAGCGGTCAATGACTCAGTATTGGTATGTTATGTGAGTATATAATTTATAGTGAAGGAGCTGGTATTGATCCTATCGGTACTCCTAGTTCTCAAACTTAAGAGATTTCTGAGCCCAGCGGATAGAGCAAAATCTTTCAAGGAGGAAGGATGAATCTGGTTTTCAATCCTTCAAAAACCCCCAAAAAATGTATTTCTTTTTATTTTTTTGAGCAGCGTCTTAAGGTTTTTGAAAATAAAGTATTGCGTAGAATATTCGGACCGAAGAAGGATGAGTTAACCGGAGAGTTCAGACGGTTACACAACGCCGAATTGCGTGAGCTATATCCGTGTAATATAATTGAGGTAATTTCATCGCGGCGAATCAAATGGGCTTGTAAAGTTGTTGGGCTTAGTAACGAGAGAATTCCTAAAAGGTTAATATTTGCTGTGCCGAATGGTAAGCGTCGGAGGGGTAGACCGAAGCGAAGGTGGGAAGATTGCATTAAAGCTGATCTGAAGGGACTGGGTTTGGACGGCGAACGGTGGAGGGAGGTGTGTAACAAGCGATTGGTGGTGTCGGCATCGAACCTTCGGGTTCGCTAAGCCTTATAATTATAATTATAATTATTTAATAATTATTATTAATTATAATTTTATTTTTTTAATAACCATATAAAAAAACAAAAGCGCAACTAGGACTTATTTTAATATTGTATTAGGAGTCTTGTCTTAAAAAAAAATATATTTTTTATGAAATCGGCTATGTTCAAGGGATGTCGACTAACAAATCTGGCATAGTAATTGATGGTTATATTGAAAATTTGTAGCAAAGATAAAAAACTATTATTGACAATAATAATAACACTGTCGACTATGTGACGTTGAAAATCAAGTGTTATCCTATGATCGGGTTTAAATTAAATTACACTTGTTTAAATTAACTCGACAGACGATTCACAACCATAAAATTTATTTTATGAATTGAATTTGTGAGAAGTAAATGATGGTACCTACTGTTTAAGTTTTAACATAAACATCAATGATCTTTGTCACCTATTTTTACTATTTATTTGTTTTTCTCTTCGTTTTAGATCTTGCTTTTTCCTGAGTATATACGTTTTATATGTACGTATTATATTTTTTATGTATTTTCATTTTTCTCTATTTTTCCACTTCAACTATAATCACGCTTGAGAAAATTTTTTGTTTAACCGATAACATATTATTTTGTAGTGCTAGTTAATTAATTTAGCCTAATTTTTATATTTTAACATCCATACCAATGCCTTTCTCTTATTACTTTTGTTATCTTATTATATTATTGTCTTATTTATTTATTTTTATTTTTATTTTTTGTCTCTCTGTGTACCAATATGAGTATGTACGTATATATAGTTCTTTTTTTTCCATTACATTACAAATAATCCTGAGATTTTATTTTTATTTCTCTTAGTGTTTGCATATCATTATATTAATCACTGCAGATATTATTAAATTTTGTATTAAGTTATTTTTTTATTAGTTAGCTAATTGTTTATAAATTGTGTAGTTAAGTATACATAAACATGTAATTTCTTTTTTTTTCATCAAAATAATTTTGAGAAGATATTATGCTCATTAAATTTTTTTTTCTGTTTGTTTTTTAGACATTACATACTTTTTTTTAAATAATATATATAATGTGAGAACTTGAGTTAGTTTTTGGCCAGATTTGTATTTTCTTTTATATTAATTCATCATTATTATTCTAAGGGGACTTAGTCCCAGAATAAAGTTCGATTTTCTATTTTATTTTATTCTATTCTAAATTAGTAAAATATCGTATCTATTTTTTCAATAAGTAATTAATTCATTTATTAATGACGAAAAGAAAATTATCTTTCCAATATCATAAAAACAAATAGATTTTCCCGTCTTTCTAGCTCTCTGCGCCGTTACAGCGACCAATATAGTGTTACATTACATTAGAGCAGTGCGTAAAGTATACTTGATTTCTTGGAGGCGTAGCGTGAATATGTCCACGTTTTAACCATTCAGCGCATGAGCCATTATTCAAGGTACCTGTGTTAGCAATGAATTCCCCTCCATATATTACCTTTATCTACAGCTAATTTTTATAGTGAATTCCTACCTTATATAAAATGCTTTATATTTGCCATTTCTCCCTTCCCATAATCTTATAAAGAGACCTAGGACTACGAAATACCATGTTTTCAATAATGATATAATATTTTTATTTGAATAATAATAATAATACAATCTATAAAAATCAATTATCCATCATACAAAAATCAATGCATTAGGTATTATGGCTCCTCTTACTATTTAGATAGATTGATATATAAACAACTTTATTCTGGGACGAAGTCCACCAAGAATAATAAAATGCCACAGAACTGAGAATACTTATGGCCTAGAGAACTACATTAAATAAATAAGATACCTTATGCAAACTAACAAATACACAAATAAAGTAACAAACTGATGAAACTATATACAAAATGTCTAGAACTATATACAATACAGATAAGAAAGAAAACAAAATAATCCCTGTTTAACTAAAAAAATAAAGACAAAATAATAAAAATGAATAAAACAGATATGAACAAAAGCAATAGATAAAAAAGTAATTCCTGTAGCAAATGAGCAACAAGTAAGAATAACTATCGAGAAGTAAAATATAAAGAAGCAAAAATTCTTTGGTGAGCATTATTCTATAGGAGAAAGCAGACTTGCAGTAATTTATCAATGTTATCCAATTGTTTTCATTTATTAAATCTATTACTTGATTCCGAGATAAATTTATAGATTTTAACCATTTAATTCTGAATTAAAGAGTATCAGACAAGCAGCCAGGAAGTGATAGAGATCTTCTGTTTCGTTTGTATTACAGATGCTACAAATATTATTTGTTTGCTTGAAGTTTTTATAATTTAAGTTCAAAACATCAGCTCTAATTTTAATTACACATCTGATCACCTTCAAAGTTGCATTGATGAAAAGCAGTTAATTACGTAAGTTTGCACACGAATGAATCTCTCTATATAAAAGGAAGATACCTTTCTAGTTTTAAACAATGTATCTAAAAAAAAACTTAATGCTATAGTTGTGCAATGAGGTTCATATTAGAAAAAATCATCTTCAAGTAGTTAAAAAATTTGGTGAGCGCAACACAC
The DNA here is from genome assembly GCA_928085145.1 of Nezara viridula. Classification (NCBI taxonomy): domain Eukaryota; kingdom Metazoa; phylum Arthropoda; class Insecta; order Hemiptera; family Pentatomidae; genus Nezara; species Nezara viridula. The sequence goes on from OV725077.1 coordinate 113,287,257, forward strand.
AACTTTCAATTACCGCTCTACTTTGAATAGATATTATTTTCTGGCAATGTTAGGCTATTATAAAATTTTTGAAGTACATTTTTAACGGAGTTCCAGTGTATAGCCTACAGCTAACAAATAATTAAGACCACTACAATAACAAAACCCCTATTAATTATATCAACGGAGGACAGTAAAAACCTCGGTACTCCACTTGTTTTTGTAAACCACATAACTCTAGTCTCTGTTCTACATATCTATGTATATGCCTAGAGAGATTTATAAGTGTTTCTGTATATTCAACATATAAATTATTGTGGATTGTTCGCCTATTAGTTATTAAACGTTATTTTTCATTTATAATTTCATTTTCATTGTCTAGCATAGATAGGTCAAAAGTTGTTATTTTAAGTGGACTCGCTAATTTTAAGTGGATAATGTTGAGATTTCCCAAGGGCAAAATTCATCATATTATTCACTAATTAAATTTTCTAAAAGGTTGCATGACGATTTTTTGGAGAAAGAGACGTTGATACTTAATTATTTAAATATAATATCAGATCTAGCATTATTAAACTACAGTAAATATATTTAAGGTTATAAACATGTATTTTATACATCCATGAAATATGTTTATATTTCACACAAGTGCAATTATATAGTTCTTTAAACTATATCATTGTCTTGATTAGATAGAGTTTTTTTTTAGCTTTAATTTTTGTATTCACACCTGTCATAATTGTAATGACAACCAGTGAATGTGAGATCGATTGCTAAATATAAAGTCATGAAAGGCATGAGGAGGATCAGTGCCCAGCGGCACCTCACTCGGCGTCATATCTATATTAGGTGAGGAGGTCCCTCATCCAGCTCCTCTTCAGTCTCCTACAGAATATCCGTAGTGGCCATGTCATTTATAAGTGTATTAGGATGTCCTTGTAAGTTGTCGTGGAATCGTTTGTAATGAGTTTGTAGGTGTTCGTTAACAATCGACATATGGACGTTATGTTACTAACGTACCAAGGTACTTTTGTGATTGTCCTGAATATTTTTGCTTGAAAGATTTGAAGTTTGTTTAAGTGAAACTTTTTAGCTGTTCCAAATATCTGTGATGCGTAAGTCCAAATATGCTTTAGTAAGTAATTGTATGTATTCAATTTCTGTTTAAGTTTTAGTTTTGAATGTTTCGAAAGAAGTGAACTCAGAATTCTTAACCTTTGATTTTGCGGTTTTAGTTTCTTGATTACATGTGGGCACCACGTCATTTTTCTGTCAAATGCCAGACCAAGGTAGTGAACGGTGTCTGTCTGTGGAATCTGTGTATTGTCAAGGAAAACTGGAGGGTATGTTTCATGTTGAAGCGTAAGCGTAGTCGGATTTTCCAAATTTTGAACCAGTCATGTAATCTTGTTAAATACTGTTGTAGGGTCTGTGAGGCGTATGTTGGATTTTTGTGTCTTGCTAAAATTGCTGTGCCGTCTGCATATGTCGCTGTTAAAATGTTGGAACTGGGTGTATATGATATAGAGTAATGGAGCGAGTACTAAACCTTGAGGTACTCCTGCTGAGATAGACCTGATGGAAGATAGTTCTGACCCGTGCCGGACCGAGAAAAATCTATCGGAAAAGAAGGATTGTAGAATTAAATAATATGTAGGTGGGAGTATTGTCTTGATGGGTAGATTTTAAATATTTTTTTCAAATTTCTAAAAGTTTACATTTAGTTTGTAAATTTAATTTGATTTCCTTGATAATTTGACCGAAAACACGTAATCACACGTGACCGAAATAAAATTCTTCAGAAATTACTATTTATAATTTTTTCTTTTCTCTCCATTACTTTTTACGACCTTCTGTATTAGATATTGCTTTTTTCTAAAATTCTCCGCTTTTAACGATGTATGATATGTATACCTTATGGCTATTATTTCCGAAGATTCATTTTCGAGCTAAATAAGTATTTTTCATGTTTTCTCTTTTGTTCAATCATCAAATTCTTTCAAAACTTATATTTAACCTTTTATTAATTATATCAATGAGAAATAGTTATTTATTTAAAATAAAAAACATTAAAGGTACTTTAGAGGAAGACATGTTGAACATTGGGCATTTAAGCCCTGTAAAGTGACATATGCGATTGGGTTAAGATCTAAATGATATTAAAAACCACTCAATTATACATTCATACACCGAGTTTACTCAAAATCGTTAGAGCCGGTTTCAGTGTTGCTCCTGTTATTGCCATGTTCTTGTTAGCCGAATTTGACAAAAAAGTTGCTGCAACATCCAAGGCATTTACAAACCTTGAGTTTTTGAGCTGGACTGATGACATACGCATAGACACACGGACACACAGACCATTTTGCGGGACTTGGTTATTTAGAATCAGCGGAACGTTTATTTTCGTTGAAAACTCAGATTCAAAATTTTCATGATCGCAATACATTCCCTTATTATATATTACATATATAGGTTACATATGATTACACGTGCTTTAAAGGACGAATTCATCAAATCCGTGCAGGAAGAATAGCGAAGATGGAAGATCCAATAAACGGAATCATCTTTTAACAGGTTTCCATAATGCAAGTGAGCAAAATGATCCCATTCCACTTCATAAAAATTATTATAAGATTTAAAATTTTCTGTTCATTCATCACAAAAATCATCAAGAGAAATTTAATCCAATAGATTTGTATAATTATAATTTTTACATTTTTATTTATGAAGACTTAACTTAATGAAGGCGATTGACGGCATTTTACTATTTTAGCATACCGGATTTAATATAAATATTTTTCATTTTACCAGACTGTGGTCCATTTTTTATCATAGGTCATTTTACTCACTAGTCAGAACCGATCTAAATTCTAGCCTGTATCTTTTTCTATTTAATTAATCTTGTATTATAAATTCATAAAATAATTGTAGGTCGAAAATTTTATTCTTCTATGTTTTTTACCGTCATTTATGTTTAGACCATGTGAACTATCACATCTTTCCTGAATTTTAATAATTTGATACAATATTTCTGACTAATAAATTTTATGAACTGATTTTAAAATAAACAGAATTTCATCATCAACAACTTTGGAAATGTTATAAGTAATTATTTCAACTTGTATTGATAACCAGAACATTGTATTGTAGACTTAGATTCCAGTACTCCCTTTAAAAAAAATTCTAATAAAAACTGTTTTTATAAATTTATAAATTCAAACGAAGTTGGCTAAGTTGGAGATAGAATATGGGAGCATCATTGCTAAAATACCTCGCTGAGATTCTGAAATAACATTAAATATTAAGATTTTTTCTCTAAAATGTGCATTCATTTTTGCTTTGTATTCTTAATTTAATATAACTTCAATTTTTTTCTTAAAGTTCAAAGTTCAATTTGAGTGATCGTTCAATCAAAAACTAGACTTTTTAATAATTGTTAATGCGTATTTTGTAAATAATAAATAACATTCTAATTTTAGATTTCTCTAAAATTTTAAGGTAAGACATGCTTTAATTTATAGTAGTGAATTGATGGTTGACTGTAGAGAATAATTGAAGAGAAGTTGGTTGGGGTGTTCAGTCAAAGATACAAAGTAAAAATAAAGAAATTATGTTCGTTCATTTGTCGACGTTTCGGCCCAAAGTCCAGACCTTCGTCAGGGCTACCTCAACCTACACGTTACTAGACTATTATATATTTCACCTACATATTCTTTTTTCTAAGGTTAATGCAAATATACTTCCATTTTTCTTTAGTCTTTAAAGACAAATGGAAGTATATTTGCCTTAACCTTAGAAAAATATATAAACAGAAGCTTCCTAATAAAAGAAAAATAAGAAGATAATTACATATTCTTATTTTCCTTTTAATGTCAATAGTTTATGCCTATTGTTAATAGTTATACCTGTTGTTATCTGGTCTTTCGTTATTCTGATGAAGGCCTGAACTTTGTTCGGAAACATCGGAAAAAATAAAAATAAATATCATTTATTTATTTTTGCTTTGTATTTTTGATTGAATATTCCTATTACCTTCTTTTCAAATATTCTAATTTACTTGTTACGATATGCAGAAAGTATCTGTAGTCAACTTACTGGATATCCGGTGACGGAATAACAATTAAAAATATGTGAGCTTAAACTTCTACTTTTCTTGTTTGAGAAATGAAGCCATTATGTGCTTCTATCCGAGAAGAGAAAAAAAGTACTGTTCCTGATAAATTTATAAATAAAACTTTTTATTGTCAATCAATAATACCAAATGAAGTAAATAATTTAAAAATCACTGCGATTCCTAAGTAAAAATGTATTGAAGTATGAATCAAGATGAGCTATGCAGGCTCGACTGCGCGGGTGACGGCTGCAAATAGAAGCATGAATAAATTAGCAAGCCGGAAATGCGTATTTCCTGCTCAAGCAAAAAATGAAGTGAATGAATTAAGTCAGATTCAAGTTATATGTTAGTGTTACTTAATTGCAAAAAGTTGGATTTTTTTGAGGATGTGTTAAATAATTAATGGAAAATTCAATAGGAAGTATTTTTTAATTAGTGCCAATGCAACTGGGGCGTATGTTTAAATTGTTACTAAACTGGTTCCATGATTTAATATTATTTTTTCTCGTAGTTTTTACATCTTAAGGAAGTTCCTATTACTTAATTGTATTTTTAATTAATTTAGTTCGTAAGTGTAACATAGCTGTCTATGAAACGTAAAGGCTATCCTTCCATAGGGACCGTACATCTAACGTCCATAATGGTATCATGAGAAATACGTGTCCAATGTAGGTGCAGCCAGGCAGGCTCCCAATTTGGAGCACGCTGAAGGTTCCCTTCCAGTTTAACGAGGTCTGTTCAGCGCTCGTCAACTGCTTCTGTTTCCCACGTACTTCCGTTTTATGATCCTGACTTTTAAAGCTCTTGGTGTAATACTCGTAATGCGAAAAAAAAAAGAAGCTTTATCGCACTAATGGAGGTCATTCATTACCTATCGGGCAAATAAAAATTTTTCTCACTCCTCATCGACAACATAACTAATACCTCATCATAATAAATAGGCTTAGCGAATCCAAATTTTCCGATACCATTAACCATTAACAATGCCTGCTTACGTATCTCTATTCGTTGGACTGATAAAACCTAAATTATAATATCAGCTTTCACATAATTCACCAACCATTGTCTCGGCACTCTTAAAACACATGCCTGTCAGTTCAGCTCTTTTTGCATTCACTTACCTATTATATATGTAATATATAGTAAGGGAAAGTATTGAGATCGTGAAGATTTACGAAATTCCAAATAATCAAGTGCCGCAAAATGGTCTGTGTGTCTGTGTATGTGTGTATGTTAGCAGTCTAACTCAAAAACGTACGAAACTGATATTACGTATTTTTTTTTTTTTTTTTTTTTTTTTATTTTAATGGAATTTACAACTGTATTACATAGAGAATACAATAAGTAAATGAGAAATTTGTAACATGGCATGTACAACATGAAGAGAAACTACCCATTGGTAGAACTCAAATTAAAGTTCTATATTAGAAGATCCCGAGGCCATCTTCTTTTCAGACGCCTCGGAGGGTTATCAGGGATCGAGGAGGAAGCAAGGTTTGAAACGAGAGGATTCGAATGATTCTGCAGTTTGTTATGGAAGGAAAGGTATCTGGATTGGGCCAGATCGGAAACATATGGAACATTAAGGTCTTTATGGATGATTTTATTTGTGACAAAGTAAGGAGCGTTGAGGATTTTACGAAGGATTTTAGATTGTAAGGATTGGATACGAGAGGAATTCGATGGTTTAGTGGAGCCCCAAAGCTCAATTCCGTAAGTCCAAATAGGTCTTATTATTGTCATATATACGAGTCGTTTATAATTGATTGAAAGCTTAGATCGTTTGTCTAGTAAGTGCTGCAGTAGTCGAAAACGTCGGGCGGTTTCTAGTCGTTTCAGTCTGGTATGGGGGTTCCAAGTGAGTCGTTTGTCAAGGTGGAGTCCTAAGTAGCGGATTTGCTCAACAGGAATAAGTGGAGTATTATTGAAGGATACTGTAGGACAAGAGGTCATAGGTTTACGACGGAGGGTAAAAGTGATTTGATGGGATTTGTTGGAATTTATTTTTATTCTCCAATTTTTACACCATTCTTCAAGGCTTGTGATATGTGATTGAAGAGTTTGGGATGCAATTAAAGGATCGTTATTAACTGATAGGATACACGTGTCATCGGTATAGGTGGTGATGACAGTGTTGGATATTACGTATTTAAGATAAGAATATGCCTTAGATGTGATGTACTTTTTCCTTAAAATCGGCTAAGCGGAATTACCTGTTTAAAGCCGGAAACAGTTTTAACGATTTTGATCAAACTCGGTTTATCATTGTATAATAATATAAATCAGGTCTAACCCCTATTGATGTCACTTTACAGGGCTTGAATGCCCAATGTTCATATACATCTTCCTTTAAAGTACCTTACAATTAATACAAAGTTAGAATATTAATGTAATAAAATAGTTAAAAATAGATATAACGATCGTGATACTGGTTATCATGAGAAGACCTAGTATTTCACATAAGAAGTATAATGGACAAGTACATGATAGATAATTATATAAAAAATCTTTATATTTTGAAAAATGTGAGTTTTTTAGAACATATTAATATACGAATAATTAAGCATGGAAAATTTAACAAAATATTATTAGAAATGATTGTAAATTGAAAAAAAAAATGCTTTTAGACTTGAAAATGGCTCGACGAGCCGAAACGTCGTAGTAAGATTTTGTAAGGAAAACATTAGTGTTAATTGGCTTAACTAAATAAATTTAATTAAATTAATAAATAAATTTAATAACTAATAGTTGTCCAATCCATAATCCACGGACTATACAACCCATAATCAACCGGTGATATAATAAATAGGACTTTTGTTATTTTAATGGTATTTATGATTTATTAGCTGTAAGGTTTTAGTTTTAGTTCTGTTGAAAATGCAATTAAAAATTTTTATAATGGCCCAACATGGCCAAAAAATAATTTCTAAACAAAGTTGAGTGGTAAGTGAAAGTTTTGTGTTGCTCGCACCAGATTTTTAACTTTTCAGACACAACAAAATTACTAGTTCATATCAATCTTACGATTGCGCCTGTTATATTTACCAATGTTCTATTGATTTCTTTAGGTATTCACCTTTGTAAGGGTATCAATGTTTCGAGTTTCCTTGAGTCCAAATAACCCAGGCTATAAAATGGTGTGTCATGTTTAATTTGATTTAAATCACAGTTTTTCGTGGTGAGTAACAATATCATATATAATAAACATAAACTATGTAGAAACGAAAAGGAATTTTCTTACTATTTTGAAAATTATAAATTATTTTTATGCTCACATTAAATAAATAAATTTATATACTCACATTAAATAAATAAATAAATGAATAAATATATATATATATATATATATATATATATATATATATATATATATATATATATATAATATTGTTATTGCAGAATCGTTTAAAAACTATTTTATTGTTCTTTTGTGAGAGAAGTAAAATTATTTCAAGCATTTTTACGGGTTGAAAAAATATATGGCAGTACTTATTAATAACTTGAGCCAAGTAATATATTTAAATAGTTAAATATTAATTACTTTTATTTTAGCAAAAATTTACTTGTTGAAATAGGTTGGCAAGTTAAAGTAGTGTGATACACGTATATATGTGAATATCACATGTGATCATTAAGATCTGATCTTATCCAAAAATCTATAATTAAAGACTACGCTCATAATTTAGTATTATATGAGGAATGTTTTACTGGTTACTGTTAAAACTAAGCATTAGCTCCTAAAATTGTGCGTTATATCTTGATAATGCGGTATTAACTGTTCGAATCTAGAAAGTAAGAGAAGAGAAGCAGCTATTCGATATACGTGACGAGCCCATAAGGATTTTTAGACTTGCTGGTGATGTAATAGAGAGATGATGTAGTTGATAGATACTGGATGGAATGGCAACTATAGCTGCTCCTTCAGCGCGGAGGAATTCAAAGCCATATTGGAACTGGATCAGCTAATGGAAGCATGATGGTTTGCAGCAATGTGGTAGTGCCTCTTTCATGGCTAACATTTTTTTTGTTGTTCTAAATGGCTGATTCTCAAAAGAGCCGAAGGCTTACAACGAAATTCAAAGTAAAGTTAAAAAACTTCGTTACTTTTTAACCATTTAGAGAAGCCGTTAGAAAGACTTTGATATGTTCGTGTGGTTTACACATAGTCATTTAAGAATGATCAGTATGACAATTATTATTTATCTAACTTCGTATTACCCTACTCTGTTACACCTCACAAATTTGGAATATGTAGAAACATGCTGTTTGTCCTTATCGTTGCATTTCAAATAAACCAAATTATTCCTGCTTTAGCGTTTAGCAAAAGAAATTTTGTAAGTTCGAGTCCTCTCGCTAGCTTGGATTGAAAAGGTTCTAACTGATATTTTTGGGCAAGATGAGATTATCGGTGGTTATGTCTCACCATTGTTTACTGCACACCAGGATTCGACTATTTTTACGATTTTACGGTTGAGAAATAATCGAAATACGAATGTAAGAAGGTTCTTTCTGTGTTTTTTTTTTACTTCTTTGGTTTGACAAGGTTGTATCTGCAATCGGTGATCTATGTAGTAATTTATAATGGTAATAAGAAAGGATTTTCGATGATAATTAGAAAGTTATGGTGAATTCCGCATTTATGTTTTTTTGGGCTAATTACAATTATTAACGTTGAGGATGAGACTATAAAATTTTAAATGTTACTCGATTTAAAAAGGAAAGTCGAACAAAAAAATACGTTAGAATCAGAGTTATAGATCATTTGCTTTAATACAAAATAAATATTACAAGCTCTATTACATGCATATAACAATTACTGCATGTTTTTCAAGTAATAAATGATTTAAAACTTGTATACATTTTTTTCAGTTTTATACTTATCGGAAAAAAATCAAGATTGCAATGTAGATGTTCGTAGTCGGTAGCCTAAAATTTATCAGATTTTCCCAAAAAATGTTACGAAAATGAAAAGAATTAAATCTTGATCAGTTTAATTTAAATTGAAGTTGATAAATAACATAGAATATAAAACAAAAGAATATTTTTTTTGTGATTTTTCTCCGTAATTTGAGGAGACCAATTTGAAATTTGCAGAGTATAGAGTTGCTCTTAACATAAATAAATACTTGTTCTATACTTTCCAAGTAAAATAACCGTAACTGAATTAATTTTGCATTGAATAGAAACAACAAATGATGTTCCTCTGTGAAACTGCTCCTTCTGGTATTGTTATTTTAATTATATTTTATTTTGTACTATCAAAAGTATGTGAAACAATAATTCTGATACACCGAAGTGATATTTCAGTTACAGAAAACCAAATCAAAATTATAAATATAAATGACAAGAAAAATTCACCAGTTATTTTATCAATTCGGTAACTTAATTTTTTTTTTTTTTTTACGCAATACTGAACGGTTAAGACATTCAACCAAACACATGCTTATAATGTACTAAATCAACTGACCATGATAATAACAATAATAATACTTGGTATCTCATTTCATTTCTCTATTTTAAAAATATAAGATCTATTACTTGAAAAGCGGAAATCATTATATTATAAGATTTTTTGAATTATTGAAGGAAGCTAGTCGATACTGTTATACATATCATGGGTGATAAATAGTCAGGACGCAGTCATTATACAAATTTATTTGATTTTATTAGTGTATTTTATTCAACCCAAACATGTGGGTCATCTCCAGAGCTATAAATTTTAAAATACAATCAGAGATATAATATTATTCAAAATATTAACGACTGATAATGGTAAATAATAAACTATAATGATTGATGGTACAAGAATTTTAACTATTATTACAATACACAATATTAAAAATGAAATATGTAAAAAGTTATAAAAAATAAAAATAATATATATAATCTATTTATACAAATTTGTAATATTTTCTCTTATGAACCGTGGTTCGAGCACTGAAGGCTTTCAAGTACTGACACATTTTGTGGGTAAGTGAAAAAGTGGGGGGAGTATTTCCCAGTTGTCCTTTTTCCGATAGAAAAATGTAGGTAAACATAGTCAGAGGGGGAGGGAGGTAACATTTCTGTTAGTAGAATGTAAATAATTTGGTGACTAAATGTTTTAGATGTGTACAAGATTTTACTATTATTATTATTTTTAGTTTGTATAACTTTTTACATATTTCATTTTTAATATTGTGTATTGTAATAATAATTAAGATTAATGTACAATCAATCACTATAGTTTATTATTTATCATTATCGGTCGTATAATATATTACATCTCTGATTGTATTTTAAAATTTTCAGGCCTGAAGATGACCCACATGTTTGGGTTGAAACGTTGGCACGAATAAAAAAAAATGTATATATGACTGCATCCTGACTATTTATCACCCACTATAAGATTTTTTTACCATATAGTTCAATTTGGATTTATATATTATAAAAAGTAACGGGTGGTACATATCTCCGAAATATTTGTTATCGCTAAGAAAACAGAAACACATGCTGAACATTTGTGAACAACAGAGTGAATATAACCGCTATATATAGTCTACAAAAAGTCTTAGGATTACAAGAACTTGTTATACTATATACATTAAAAACGTCACACGACCCCCTTGAGTCTACTAAGTTGCTACTAAGTTTAATTTAATAAAAGAAGAAAACAAATTAAAGGCCATAAGTTCGTTCATGGCATCCAGAGTTTTGAATCTAACGTGATAAAATCTAGGATAAAAGCTTAAATGTTCTATTAGTAAGAAATAAGGATACCCTTAGCCAAATATCCATAAGTTTACTTTTTTAAGTATGTATGGATAAAGAATGCAAGAAACATTGTTAATTTTTATTGATTAATTAAGAACTTCAACTGATATATATTCAATTCAAATATATTTTTTGGTTTGAATATATTCTATCATCAATAAAAACCTCATCACTTTCATTTTGATTCATTTTGTCGATGTCAAGGTTCTAACTGCAATAAGACAAGGTTCTAATTTCGACTAATTATATTTTAAATCAGGAGCAGATTTTTTTTATCACTAAATAAATTTCAAAAGTTAATTTAGAACCATTTAAATTATTGGAAAAAAACCTGATTAAGTTTTATAATAAAAGAAAAAAATTGTTAGAACTTTAAACTAGCTTTTCTCAAAATTTAGGTTAGACTAGTTACAATCTTGTCAAACCAAGGCTAGTCAAACCAACGCCTTGTTAATTTGTTCCAATGAGGAGGAGATCTAAATGATATTAGGTTAGCTGAATATTTAATTGTAAATTTATATTAGGAGTTTCGTTTTCCAGGTTGGCTATTCAAATACACACCGACACAAAGAAAATATTTTACGGGAGTTGCTTATTTGGGTTCAGAGGAATTAAAAACCTTTATTTCGGCTAACTCGATTGTGACATTTTTCTCGCTCACAATATTTCCTTTTTCGATATATTTCATAAATTTCTAAGTAAATGTTTAATGAATAATGTAGGAAAAACTAGGTGTAATCATAAAGAACTATCAGCAACAATAATTACAGGGACTACAGAACGACAGAACAGTACAAACAAATCTAGATGGACTACTAAATTTTTTTCTTTATTCTCTCCGACTAATAATATCCCTTGGTAAAAACTATACTAGGAACCTTCTAAAAAAAAAATTAAATACACTAAGGAATTTGGGAAAAACATTATTGAAGAATATACTCTCCATCGAGACGATTCGACATCATTGAACACCTTCACCGGTTTATTATTGAAATTTATATTAGATATTTGAAATAAACAGACTCCCAAAAGAAAAAGGTCTTGGCTCTGATCTATTATCTTCTTTCACCCCTATAACTTTATCTTGTTAGCCAAATATAAATTTAAAATAATGACGTAGAGATGGTTGACCGTGATATAATATGAGAAGGAGTTAAAGTACAAATAAATACTAAATTTTAAAAAATAGTATTTTTAATGATTACGCCGACGTTTCGATCCACCTTGCAGGTCTTCATGAGGGCAACAAAATTTAAAAGGTACATGGTAAAAATTAAATAAATAAATTATAAGGAGATATTAAATAAGAAACAATTGTCTGATAAAGAAATAATGGGATAAAGAAATAATAAGATGATATCAGAGATATAGTGAGTGACAATGTAGTTAAAATATGAAGTAATATATATATATATAGAAGATACAAACAAAAATAGAAAATAATTATGACTAATAATATAAAACAAAGGAGAATATAGCGTGTGAGTTAAAAGTAAACATATTATGGTAAAAGATAAGAAATGAGTGTATAACAAACTTATAAAGATTACATTTGATAACTGCAGGTTAACAGATAAAGAAAATGAATGTTGACGAATAAGGAAATTGAAAATTGAATAAGTAATGATATAGTAAAGCTAAAATAAGAAAAATATAAAATAATAATAAGATATCAAGCTAGTGAAGGTTACATTTGATAAATATTGGTAAACAGATAACTAGACTAATTATTTGTTAACCTTTAGTCTCGTTACCTGTTTACCAACATTTATCAAATGTAACCTCCACTAGCTTGTTATCCACTGATATCTTATTATTATATTATCTTATTCTTATTTTAGCTTTACTATATCATTACTTATTTAATTTTCAATTTCTTTACTCGTCAACATTCATTTTGTTTATCTGTTAATCTCCAGTTACCAAATATAATCTTTATTAGTTTGTTATACACTCATTTCTTATCTTTTATCACAATCTGTTTACTTTTAACTTACACGCTATACTCTCCTTTGTTTTCTATTTTTATTCATAATTATTTTCTATTTTTGTTTGTTTATCTTCTTTATAAATAATATATTTTATATTATATTTTAACTACATTGTCACCCACTATATCTCTGATGTCATCTTATTATTTCTTTATCAAACAACTGCTTCTTATATCTACTTATAATTCATTTATTTTATTTTGACCATGTACCTTTTATATTTTGTATCTTTTGTAGCCCTCATGAAGACCTGCAAGGTGTGTCGAAACGTTGACGTAATACTATTTTTTAAAATTTAATATTTATTTCACCGCACCCTCAACCGCAAAATCAACTCCTAATAAATTTAAAATGGTTGTTATTGTTAAAATTAATTAATATTCTGTGGTGAAAAGCAAGTGGCGCCATCAAAATTGTTGAGGAGTCACATTTTAACTGGGTTTTGAATTTTTGAGGGGGAGGGCACATTTTGACTAGGAAAGCATGGAACAGACCACTGTAAGTGTAATTGAATACGATTTTTACGATTCTACTTTAACCAGCACTGAATTTAAAAACAGGAGAGAAATAAAATATGTTGAGAGAAGAGATCGGGGGAGGGGGGAAGAGGGGAGGGAAGTTTATGCGCCATTGATTAAGGGGAGGGGGGTGATGGGTACCCCTGCCTTTTGTTCTAAATTTACGATGGTCACAATCTAAGGTTTCCAACATATCCAAATTTCAAAATGTACATTAGAAAGGTATTGGATAAAACCATGTCATCACTAATCATGTTAAAAGATATTTAAAGGGAAATAACTTAACAAGAGAGTAAAGCTTTGTTTAAGATTAAAACTGGACAAGGACCTTGGAGTTAGCTAAGGATAGGAGACAGAGTTACATAAAGCGATGAGATACGGGACAGTTGGAAGAGCGACCAACCCTTCCTGACCCGAGCAACTGAACTTTACGTTACACAAGTGAACGCCTCTTTCACGCGGGTTATGCAACTGCACCTGGACACCACTAAATTCTTTTTGCTAATTCGAACCCCGGGGCTTCCTTTATCTACTGAATTGTTTTCGTCGGTGGCTACAAAGTTATTCCTTCTTTGCAGGAACCGGTTTGGCCCGGGTGTTTGCATTCGTTTCATTCTCGTATTGTAACCACTTAACGTTATCTAACTAATGATTTATTCTCCAATCCATCTCGAAAATGGAATATGCTACATTATTATTAAACGTTTGTAGATTACTTTATAGTTAACTAAGACGCACCATAACTAGAAATTGCCACATTACTCCCAATTCCACATCCTCCTCTTAAAATGCACTCTGTGCAGTACAAGAGTTCATGTTCGAGCCTCGTACTACCTCTCTGTTCTCAACACCACATCATATGGGGTTAAGAAAAAAAAAAAAGGAAAAAAAATATAGTCACAATTCATCGTTCTCATGCTATGAATTTGAGTAGATTACTATATTTTTTTACAATTGATAATTAAGTTCCCAATTTCCCTCAATTAAGGATATAAAATACTAAGATAAAGCCAAGTTTTAATATATGGCTGTGAGAGCTGGACACTTACCATCACCTTAGAAAAACTTATTGAAAGATTTGAGAGAAAAATCGTCCGTACAATAATAATCGTGCGATCTGGGATTAAAGAACTAACATATGGAGAAGAAAGAACTGCTTACAGAAACTGGTTTATCAATATCTCATGGTATGAAGGCACGGAGGTTAAGTTGGGCGGGGCATGTAACTCGTAGCAATCTATGTGGAAGCCTCTACGTAACAATGCCTCAATATAAGGAAAAGAACACACGAAAGACCAAAAAGCAGATTGATAGATAGAATCAACAAAGATGCAGTAGAGTTGCATATATATAACTGGAAAGAAATAGCCCAATATAGGCAGAGATGGAGCAGGCTTGTTACGGCTGCAAAACGTGATGCCAATAGAAAAAATAATCCATAAATTAAATTTCAAACATATCGTTGGTTTAATTAAAGAAATCATCAAAGTACATTTCACAAAATTATAGAAATTGAATATTCTCTTTGCGAAATCAGAATATTGCACTCTTGATGTATAAAAGGATTTGTGTCATTTTGGAGAACTTATTGTGTTTTTTTATCGATAAATAAAGTCGAAATTCACAAAAATGTTCTTAAAAGTTTAGCTCTATCAAAAATGTACTTAGTGACTATTTACAATTATTAGTGAGCCGACGGTATGCTTATACTTTATTATAAAACATCGATATCCCGCGGTTGGATCGGCGTTCATGTGGCGGATTATACTTCCTTTTTTCATACACATTATGGGTTCATGGTCAAGTGCATCTAATTGAGAGAATAACGTCCGTAATTTGTTAGCAAAACATGGAAAAGCCATTCAGTGGGTAAATAAATTATTAACGAATACCTCCACTGTTCTTTGCTTTTCACTAACAGGCAAGAGTACATATGTAATGTTTTTCCCGCAACCTGATTGAGATAATACAGTCTTCGTTTAACTCGACCCCCATGTATTACCAAGTTTGTCTCTATGACTTATTTGTCATGACTGCAAACGATATTTAAGGGAACCTGTACTGGTGTAGATGCCTACAGTTTCTAGATTAATTAAAGTCTATGGTAACACTTCCTTTCTCATGGATCGGTGAGTAAAATCTGCAGTTTTTAATCTGTATAAAGATAAAAATAAATTATTGAATAGATGAATTGTAATTGAATCTTAGGAAAATTCTATACATTTTATTATTTAATTATAAACTTCTTTATAATAAAATAGGTTTTAATGTCGTTTCTCCGTTTTCAGCTAAGATTGTCAAGTATAATAAATCTGTAATGTGAATTAACACAAAAATTATGCAATCAATATAAATATTCTGTTAAATATTAATTATAAAAAAATAAAATAAATCTCATGACTATTTATTTATTTATTTGGTAGTTCATACATAGTTAGTACATTTTTCAAAATAAGCAAAACTCCAGGTACTTTCTCAATTTCCAATTCAATTTGGTGCTACCATCACCATTGTAACGTTTTATCTTGGATATTGGAATCCAAGAATCATATAAAAAAAGGAAACATACTAACATTAAGTTATAATATACTGAGCATTGCATTTACATACAAAAAGCAACTGCGTCGTATAAAGTATAAAAGAAAAATATAAATATATTCATATACATACATAAAATACACACTATATATAAAGTAATTTTAAAAACTGTGGAAGTGGCAATCCCTCCGCAATATAATTATTAAGACAGTAATACTATAATACATAAGTAAATAAAAAATAAAAAAAACAAATAAAAATAAAATTAAACAAATAAAAATAAAATAAAATAAATAAATAGATAGATTATAAAAACAAACAATAAAAACGTAACTTATGGCATCGATATAATCATCACGCTATAAACGAGGAAGCAGCCTGAAGCAATTACTGTAACTCATGTGGAAACATTTAAGGACTCTCATTGTAATGGCGTTCATCGTCTTGGAACCATGTCTTGGAACGATCGTCGGCACCATATTTCTCTCCAAGTTATTGTGAGCGGGAATACTTTTATGTCCACGCCTGGCACTCCCAGTGTACGCGCGATCGCCATCCTGCAATCTAGGTCCCTATATTTATTGGATTTGACATTGTTCCAGTGAGTGGTGCTAGGGTTATCTCCGACGACCTGTGCATCTATAATGAAGTGTCCGCTTGGTCCCGAGCACACCATATCTGGCTTCCACATATGTCTATTACCAATAAAAATTTGTGACCCTGTATCCTTTCTTTTGGAGAGAAATTTCCAACTATTATCTATAAAAAATAAAATAAATCTCATGACATAAAGGCATGCAGATAGCATATGAGTAAGGCATATGATGTGAGAGAGGAGGATTCATACAATAATGAATGCCTCAATAGTAAACCAGAGTCAACGTAGAGGACAACAACTAAATGGATAGAACAAATGAACAATGATGCACTATAGATGCAAATTATTAAAAAAAATACAAGATATGTAGAACTGGAGAAGGCTACTTAAGGTGAGAAGTAGATCTTCAAGATCTTTAATGACACAAAATAATTACAGAGAGAAGTTCCCTGTATAATTAAAAATAATAATACAGAAGCAAGATTAACAATAAATTAGTTGGTATTTTTATTATGCCAGACTAAGATACATAAATTTGTAACTCTGTTATTATTCTTAGGGGACAGTAGTCCCAGAATAAAATTCTTTTTTCATTTCATTTCATTTCATTTTAAAATAACAACTAAATAATAATAAAAAAGTTTATATAATAAATATTAATAAAATAACTTAAACATAATTAAATTGCCTGCATATATATATAACAATCTGAACAATAAATGAATTAAATACCTGAAATCCTTTAGAAGTAAAAATGCTTTCAAACTAAACTAAGTAATGAATAATATTCATATAGATAATGATCAATAGTTTATTTCAGTAATATATGAATTTCTAGACCTGGTTCAATATAAAATTGACAAGGATTTTGAAAACATTAATTTTAGATGACTTAACAGAAAATTCAATCTCTCAATAGAAAACAAACTATTAATATACAAGACCATACTCAAATTCATCTGGACCTACGGACTTGAACTGTGGGGGACAACTAAATTTTCGAACATGACGCATCCAATCCTTTTTACGTTCAATGCTCCTTATTACGTTACAAACAAAACTCTACATCACTTATGTCCTTGACGTTATTCCATCCCGATTCTCAAATTTTCACATGAACCTAATCTACCATCCTAACCCTTTAGCACAATCCTTATCTAGCTCCAGTCATCCCTACAATCCTCCTCGAAGGTTGAAACGGCAGTGGCCTCGAGATCTCTTGTAAAGACGTCACTGGAGTTCTGGCAATGGCCAGCTTCTCCACTCAAGTCATGAGTGTTTGTGGTTTTAATGTCCTTTCTCAGTCTCCACCGGACTGGTAATGCCGGTGAAGTAGTTGAGAGAGAAGCGCTGGGATCTCTTAGAGTCTCGCTTTGTCCTTCACAATTGGGGGAAAGAGCTGGACTCGGAGATCTCTTGCCTGATTGTAAATATTGTATTTAAGTATGAATGTTTTTCTATTTTTTTCTTTTACTTATAATTTATTTAACTTTGCTACGAATTTCTGTATTTTATTTAATTTTAACTCTTAAGTTACATTTCCTTGGTTTATTATAGTTTTTGCCTTTGTTATATAGATATATACATATTTTTTTTTATTGTATTGTATATATGGTATGAATGTGCCTCAGCCTTAGTACTCACTACCCTTAAGTGTGCAAAATGTATTAGTTCTCAATAAACAGATAAAAAAAAAAATTAAAGTTAGATTTTAGATGAATAATTTAAATCCCCATTTCGAAAATAATGAGAACTTATATATATTTGTTAATATATGATTTTAATTGTTGAACCATCTAATACATAAAGCCTCGATGGTTGGTTTAGCGTGAACAATAGTCTATAAACATTGATATTTGGTTGCTATTTCTAAGTTAAATAGTGTAACATATTCTGGCTCGACACTATAAACTGTACAGAATGGTGGAGATGAAGACTGTCTCCCAGTTTTACATAATTTTTATTTATCTGCGGTGTTACATAAATGGGGGTGGATTGAAAGAAGGCGGTCCACTTCTTGTCTCTGGCCAAATGTCAGGACCAATCCCAGGCGTATATATAAAGCGAATTTGTTCTTTGGATCATCAGTCCTTCCAACATCTTCACAAGAGTAGCTTAACAATCAAAATGAATCAAATAGTAAGTTGCATTTGGAAATTTTAAAATTTAAAGTCACAAGTCATGGAATTCTATCTATTTAAATTAAAAACAGATAAAAAAATGATAATAATTAAACGTAAATTAATATAACAAGGATAAAAATAATATAGTAATGTATTGGAAGTGTTGATTATTATAATTAAACACCACTTCAATATAATCAGCAATATCATTTTCTACCGTATTTTTTTATTTTATATGTAGTCCAAAAAAATACAGACTCAATTACGATTGTCTCAATTCTTACAACAAGTAATCTGTTTAAATTATATATATTTATATAATTTACATTATTTAGACATTATTATTAATATATTATTTAGACACATTATAAACTACGGAAAGCATCCGAGTGAAACTTTTTTTTTTTCAGAAAATATTTTTGTTGTGTGCTATTCTTGCACTCGCATTAGCTGAAGATGCAGTGGAAAAAAAGAAACCAGAAAAAAGAGGAATCTTCGCTGGTGGACTTGGGACTGGTGGATTAGGATCTAGCTTATATACAGGAGGTTACGGATATGGTGGAAGCTACGGAAGCGGATATGGATATGGTGGTGGATATGGATACGGATCTGGACTTGGACTTGGTTATGGATCGGGAATAGGATTGGGTTCTGGCCTGGGATCAGGTGTTGGTTTGAGTTCTGGCGTTGGGCTGGGCTCTGGAATCGGATTGGGATCTGGAATCGGTTTGGGGTCTGGAATCGGACTGGGATCTGGAATCGGTTTAGGCTCAGGCATTGGCTTGGGTTCTGGAATTGGTTTGGGATCTGGACTTGGATACGGTGGAGGAGTTATATCTCGTCAAGTCACAGTTCATCACCAGGTTGGAGTTCCTGTGCCTCAGCCCGTCAGTGTTCCAGTAGACCGACCAGTTCCTGTTCCAGTATCTCATCCGGTACCAGTTCCAGTCAATAGGCCAGTACCAGTTCCAGTCAACCACCCATACCCTGTTCCTGTAAACAGGCCTTATCCAGTAACAGTCGATAGGCCAGTGCCTGTTCCAGTTCCACACCCAGTTACAGTTTCAGTACCAAGACCTGTTCCAGTTCCAGTACCTTCTCCAGTCCCTGTACCGGTTGTCAATAATGTTCCTGTTCCAGTACCGCAGGCAGTACCTGTCTCAGTTGGAGCTGCTCCGATTGGTATGAATTAGTCAATGCGATATAATCCTTACATTTTTTCAAAATTTCTATTGTTAATAAATAAATTTCTATTGTTAGCAGTTGGTTCCGGCATTGGCCTTGGTGCCGGCATCGGCCTAGGTTCCGGTATCGGCCTTGGTTCCGGTATTGGTCTAGGCTCTGGAATCGGCCTTGGTTCCGGCTATGGTCTAGGCTCCGGCTATGGATTAGGGTCTGGAGTCATCTCTGGAGGATCCAGCTTGTACGGCGGCGGCCTGTACAGCAGCGGACTCTACGGCGGTGGTGTTAGTTCAGGACATTATGGTAGCGGCTTCAGCTCTGGGCTCTATGCAGGTGGCGTCAGCTCTGGGCTGGGAAGTTCTTTCCTCGCACACAAAGCTGCCGCTCACGCTGCTCTGGGACACTAGTCGAATATTTACTGCATTCATAAAAAACTTTGGGTAATTCTTTTAAATGTTTTAGTGATATAATTTATATACAATGTAGCACATGTACATACACAACGCCATTGCTTCTCCCGTGTTTGTAAAAAGTATTATATTTTAGTTTTAACAAATAGGATATATTTTTTTAATCATATCTTATTTATAATTTTCATGAATTTCAATACTTATAGAATTTCTTCTTTCAGGTCGATACCCAAGTAGTTCGAATTCACCACGTTTCAACCTTCTCTTTCATTGTAAATATCATTTGTTGTTATTTTTTTGTAATAAATGTTCGTTTTTTAAATTATCGACCTTTATTTTCCTAACATCAGTAAATCTTCACCCTTTCCATTTTGTGATAAAACTTTTATTTGTACCAATTTTTTATTAGTAAGAATTATAAATTTAGTAATAACTAATAACAATTGAGAAATTGGGTGCGTCAAAATGCTGCAATATGGAATCATGTAGTCCTTAATTTTTATGTTCATTTGGTTTTTGGATTGTTCAATAATATGGTACATCCAACCACAGATGCTCAGAAGGAGATTGCGTGGTGCAAGTTGGGCCATAAATGTTTTTTTTTTTTTATGTTTCACATTTTTACAGTGTTGTGATTTTATGGAGGGGTGGTTAGGGATATTGATATACGCCTTTATTTCTTAACATCTCCAAATCTTTGCTCTGTGCATTTTATGATAAAAATTTTATTTGAGCATAATTTCTTAGTAAGAATTATAAAGTTGGTAATAACTAATAAGAATTCAGTAGACGTGTGTGACATAATGCTACAATATGGTATGATGCTATGTTTAATTTATAAGTTGAGCGAGTGTTCAATAATATGGTACTGTCAAATCTCCAAAAACTTGAACTCATATTTACAGTCATTAGTTGATTAGTAAATCTTTTTCCTTCGAATTAAAGAAAAGAAAAGATACTTGTTTGACACACTAATATAAGGCATAGTACATTTTTTTTCCCTATAACGTAGTCATTGGTCATTCGATCATCCGACATCTTGTTACCCAGTATAAGTTTTATTTTTTTTTATATATTCATTCACAAATGGTTTATTTCTTATGTTCGTCAAAGCAGGACATGTATCTAGGTGGTCTGCATCCATTTCCGCTTTTTCACATAATTTACATCTCGGATCCTCAGCCACGCCTATCTTGTGCAGATGACTTTGAAGATAGTCGTGACCAGTGGCCAGGCGGAAGCAGGCTACTGCATCTCTTCTTGGTAGGTCAGCTGGAATCGGGTTCTCTACCAAACATCCTTAACATCTCCCTTCCACCTTGTCTTTGTGTATATTTTTTGTTTCCTCCATCACTACTATCCTTACCATTCTTCGAATTGAATCTGATTGTCGTACGAATTCGATTGGACTGGTTGAGGCAATTCCGCTCCTCTCCTGGCGAGACTATCTGATCGTAGAGGAGAGATTCGCACTCCAAGATAGCACTGGACAGTTTATTCAAGTCAGTAATGGCGAGGATTGCTGCTTGCGAGTCGAGAGAACAGCGCTCTGAACTTACCTTTCTGATAGTGTTCTTAGGGCTATGAGGATCACTGCATATTTCACCGTCGATCAAGCAAAGCCTTCGCCTTTAGCATGAATGATTCTTGTGTCTTGAGCTGGTAAGTTGGGATTTTGTATTTTTCCCAAAACTCTGGGTTTGTTCTTCTCATCGTGAAGACTCATTGCAGCTTGGTCACGCCGTTTCGAAAGGGGTTCTGCTGTGGCTTGCAGTTCCAAATTTAGGATTGTTTTAAGTTGGCTTAGCCTAACAATGCCTTTCGTTTTTCTTGACCTTTTTACATCTTTTCTTGCTGCATCCCTGCCTTCTTTTAGTTTTTGTAGATTATAACTTTAAAATGGAATGTATCTCTTCATAAATCTCCGGGGAATATACCGCTTTGCACACTCGAGAATTGCCGCATGAAGTCGCCTGCAGCTTGTATATACACTCTCCCTAATGGTTTCAAGAGTAATGGCTGTGTCAGTGAGCTGAGGGAACATTTTCCAATTGGCCTTTTTTAAATTCCATCAGAGCATTCGAGGTATTAAATTGTTACTTGAATTTGAGTGTCCACTAAGGGATACAAGCATTATTTTGTGACCAAATGCTCCAGGTGGAGGGGCAACTGTGTGGGAGATCAACGCAGCTATTCGCGGGTGCACCAATAATAGATCAGGGTGGGAGCGGTTACCTTTATATCCATAAAGGCAGGCTTTGAACTTTCGTTTTCCATAAATTCTATCATATTTCTGTCAATAAATTCCTCTGGAGTGTGCGTTGAAGCCTCCATACACAACGGACAGTGTCTGTCCGGAGTCAATGAATTCTCCAACCAACCAAAATTCGTTATTCGTCGTTTGTTATTTTTTCGGACAGTGACAGGAATCTTCAGTACAATATTAATAGATTAAAAGAAGAATTGCAGAAGATTAATATGATTATCAACCCTGTAAAAACGAAAGTAATGAGGATTGGGAAGAAGCCTAGAAGAAATATGCGCGTCATCAGAGTCGAAGACAAAATCTTCGAGCAGGTAGAAAACTTCTAAATACTTGGGCGCACACCTTAATGAAAATGGATACATCGATTCAGAGGTGACTGAGCTAATCGCTGCTGCGAGCAGGATGTTTGAGGCAGTTAAGAGAGGTTTTTTGAACAGGAGCGAGGTGGAAAAGAAAACAAAAGTAGCTGTTTTCAGATCGACATTTCTTTCCATTTTAACGTACTCTTCAGAATCATGGACGCTGACAATGTAACATCGATCAAAGATACAAGCGTTAGAAATGCGATTCCTCCGTACGATTGAGGGGAAAACGAGAAGAGATAGAGTACGCAACACCACCATCAGGTCGAACCTCAATATTAAGCCGGCCAATGATGTGATTGAGGAGAATCGACTGAGATGGCTAGGACATCTTCTGCGGATGGAACCAAACAGAATAGCTAGCGAAACCTATCGATCTAAAGTAGACGATAAGAGAGGAAGAGGACGTTTTTATTTTTTTATTTATTTTAGCAAATGCATCTACACATTAGTATGTCATTAGCATACAACATTGCATTGGTAGATACAATTTAGAATTTTTTTTAACATGGAGTAATACATTGTAACGGTATCTTAATAAACTACATATTTTATGAGAACACAGATAAATGATGCCTATAATTCTGTTTAAAATATAAAATATGTTGATTTGACTAAATAAGACTATAGTATTTAGATGCTTTTGAAACTTTTTTTTAACACCTGTTATAATGGTAATGACAACCAGTGAATGAGATGACCGTTGTACTACATTAGGCCTGGTATTTACATTAGGCGAGGAGGTTTCTCATCCAGGTCCTCTTCAGCCTAATACAGACATTACCTGGATTTGCACAGTGGCCATGCCATTTATGAGTGTATTAGGATGTCCTTGTAAGTTGTCCTGAAATCGCTTGTAATGAGTTCGTTAACAGTCGGCATATGGAGGTCAATATGTAAGGTTATGTTGCTAACGTACCAAGGTGCTTTTGTGATTGTCCTGAGTGTTTTTGCTTGAAAGATTTAAAGTTTGTTTATGTGAGTCTTTTTAGCTATTTCAAATATCTGTGATACGGAAGTCCAAATAGGTTTTAGTAAGAATGTTTTGAAAACTTAATTTAATTTTTAAAAACAATTAAATTTTCAACAGCAGTCTCAATGTTACCAAGAGTGATTTCTAGTTTCTTATGTATGTTGCAATCTCTCCTTGCGTCAATTAGGACTTCGCAGTCCAGCAGAATGTGTTTCATGGTGGGAGGGAAGTACCTCGCAGGTCTTGCAGGTCGGAGGGCACGGTCCCTTTAGGAGATACGTATGCGATATAGATGTAGTTCGTTATGCATCCTTATCAGGAAAACTTCCTCGCATCGTATTCTTCTTTCGGCAGTTCCAAAGCTCAGGTCTATCTTTAATGCTTCTTAATTTTGTGCCTCTTCGGATTCACTCAGTGGTCTATGATTCATATATTCTTTTCTTTGCGTAGTCACCCCAATCTTGGGGAGTAATCTTATTGACATACGTCACTTCGGTACCAGGGCCAAGTACGACACCAGGCATTCGCGACCCTAGCGGTTTCCTCATTTCTCCCAATCCCCAAATGTGATCGAACCCATAAGAAATTTATGACTTTTTCAGAAAGTATGCATTCTCTTTCAAGAAAATTCATTATAATATTTTTTGTTTACTATCTGGGATTCCAAAAAATGTGTCTGTTATGTAAGTAATAATTTAAAGTATTCGTAATGTTTGTAATACCTATTATAGTTCCACTGTGTAATTAATGTTTTGGTAGTTTTTGTCATCATCTTAAAACTTATATTTAAAAAAGAAAAAGGTTTATAGATATATGTTATACTATTTGGTGGACTAATTAATTGTCCAAGCTATCTTCCGCGTTAATAACCTTGTCCCAATGTCTATTAAGAAGCTTTGTTAACTTTATTTTTGAACGCCGATTTGTAATATGGTTTATAGTGTCTTCCAGCATGATCCTAAGACCTTCTATATTATCAGTGAATTCCTGAACTAGTTTATAAAAGTATTTTGAATTCTATTACATTTCAATTAACTTTATCATATCATTTTCAATTGCCTTTTTTAATTTCTTCGGTTCCATCCAATATACACTTTAGTTCTCTCCTCAATTTCTCAGGATATCATTTTATTCTAGGCGCAGGTCCTAGCTGTAATCCTGATATGTTTGATTTATCCACAGGGGCTTTTGTCCCCTCAATTACACGTCCTCTTATCATAGCCCTCTAACCCTTAAGAATAATAAATGTGGACCCTGGAACACAAGGGATCTAAGTGATATTTTTATCATTTTGAGCAAATTAATGCTAAAGTTTGAAAAAAATATGTTTATATATAATTGAGAGATTAATTTTATTTTTTCAGTTTAAAATGTGAATTAGGTCTTTGACTTTCAATATCAGTGCTTTTTATATTCTGGAAATTCAAACAATATATTCAAATTCTCCTTGGTTTGGCGATTCTTCTGATGATTGCGTGACATCATTTTCAAATCCATGGGTTAAAGAAATAAAAAGGAATGACTTGAAAAATATAATTCAACCGGCGATGACATAACTACGCTAATCTGATTATGTGTGTCGAAAAGAAGAGAAAGAAAAAGGATGTGTAGCGTAGTGTGCCAAGCCTCCTCTCCAAACCAGTTCTTGTGGGCGACCGAGAATTCCGACCGTGTCTTCTAATCCATACCATCTTCAGATGTTGCAATTCTTTCCGGGTACATTTTTCGACATTCATTCATTTTTATGTTTATGTTGAGCCCAGTAATGAGGCAATGTTTAAGAACGCATTTAGAAATTTATAGTTTAAAATATACTGCTTAAAAATAAATTGAGATATTTCTGTTTGATGCTTATTATATTCGTTTATTTGAAAAAGTAATAATACAATTAAAAACCCCATTTTCTTTTGTTCAGTAGGGATTCTCTAATTTGTTGGTAAACAAGAAAAGTAAAAAACAAGTATTCTTTATTTATTCATGAGATTTACAACTGTATAAATTTGAAAATACATCAAGTAAACGTGCACACGGTAACAATACAATCACATGAAAACGCTTGCACTCTAATTCTTTATTTTTAATAAATTATTAACTAAAGATAGTCAATACGAAAAATACTTGTTTTGTAAAGCAATAGTTTTTTTTCAACTTTTCTCAATTTTATTCCATCAATATTCTTCTTGAAAAAGATAAGTCATATAGAACCAGAAGTTCGAAACATTATCGTGTGCATCAGCGGTCAAGGGAACCGGCAAGAGGTTATCGCCGATGCCATTGGGGTCTCCCAGATTTTAGTCTACCAAGCTTCAGATTCAGAAAAACCGCAAGAGCCTTAAAATACCTGTTAATGGATCTCAACACACTTCGGCACCAAGGGATGACAGAAATATTGGTACACTCAGTGTCAAACGCTAGACGCACATCAAAAATTGGTATCCCTACCCTTCCATCTTTTCAAATTACCCGTAAAGCAGTATTAAAATAATCTATCAATCACCTAAAGTTAATCAGCAGCCTGCTTGTATTTTTATTCTCAAACCAAAAATATATTAATTTTTTTTTAACCCGTCAAAATGTTTGACACGCTCCCTGGTAAAAATAAATAAAGCTCATTTTAATATTTCGTGGCCTTTCCACTACCATTTATTAATTAAAAAATTCTGGTTGGTAATGAATCGTACAATTGTTTGATTGTTTCTTGAGGTAATTGTTCCCATGAAGCCAGAATATCAGATTTCAAATCCTCGATTGTTACAAACTCTCAGTTATGGGGTTCCCAGTTCAGGTATGGGGAAACAGCAGGACAGTTTAATTTGGCAATTTTGTTGGGAGTAAACCAGTCTAATAATTTTTGCTGAATGTATTGCGGCCTTATCTTGCAGGAAAACTGGGTGTCTTCAGACATGTTATTAAAAGTCAGCTCTTGTTCCTATAACAAATTTTTTATTCAGCTTAGTTTACTCTTGATCAAAGAAACACCAAATTTCCTTTCTTTTTGTAACCAGTTGATACCCAAACTCTAACTTTTCCTCCTCCCATTTGACGCCTTCATAAATTTTTTTTCTTCTTTTCTTAAGTCATGAAAATAATACAAAAATCCATCTTGCCCATCGAGATTAAATTTCTTTTCATCACTAAAGATAATTTTCTTCCAATCCTCAGTCTATGACATCACATTGCGAGCCAAGGCCATCCGAGCTAATTTGTGACGGGTATTAAAAACTGGCTTTCTTTTCAATTCTTTTCTAACTATTGTTTTTGACTTTTTAAATAATCTTTTGACATTCCACAGTTCTGTTTGAACTCCAGCTTCCTCAAAAATTGCTCTTGCTATTTTACAAGATTTGGATGCGGTTCGAAGAATATTCCGTGTCTCTCATAATGTCAAAGCAGGGGACCTCCCAGTGGAACGGTGGGTTCCATATGTCTCCTTGTGCCAAATAAACTTCGCGACCGATGAAAAACTCCGCTTGATTCTGCGGGCTATTTCCCTACAACTCATCCCATCCTTCTAGAGTGAAGAAACCAAACTGCGCTTTTCTTCGAAGAAACACTTATTTTTCTCATAACCAACGTTCTTTTTAGGTCTATTTTGAAACAAATTTGAAACACCACACTGAAGTAGAAATGGTATTTTAACGATTTCAATTTCAACTCTAGAGGATTAAGAGAATAGTAAACAACAAGTGTGTGTATCATTTTAAGGCATATAAATGTCAATATTTACTGTATTGGATTTAAATAATCCTCAAGTTCAATATCATAATTTATACTTTTATATTTAAACTGTTCTTAAAAAAATAATATCTATCAAAAATAAAGAAAACTTAAAAAGTTTTTTTAATTTCAATGGGCGTGTCTAACATTTTGACACTGAATGTTTTACAGCAACGAGCAACCCTTTTCATATTGCCCAAGAAAACCTAAAAGAAGTGTTGCATGTTCTGCGCAGGCTCATACAGACACAAATCATTAGTAATCGTTTGTGGGAAGTTGGTCTAACATTTTATGCACTTTTAAGACGATATGCAGTAATAGTGCCTCTGAACATGGCAAAGTCCGGAAATTGTTTTTTCATCTTATTAATATTTCTTGTAATTCTTTTGTCATCAAACACAAACATCTTAAATTTCTATTCTTTAAAACGTTGTAGAGTTCATTTATTATTCACATATTTTATTACTGCCTTGAATTTCATTCTGAGTCAATTTCTTCTGTTACTTATATAAAATCCAATATGATTTAAAAGAATTATAGCGTAAATTAGTACTATCCTCTATACTAAGGTTTTCATAAGTATCTTCCTTTTTTTTAATACGAAGAAAAATTTTTTTAAAAGAGACTATAAAATCAAAGCCAATGTTCCCACAAAAAAAATTAAATGCACTGCCCCAAATTCCGTTCAAAGATGGCGGTCTGGTGGTTTATACTTTAATTAGTTTTTTGGTCACTGAGAATCAGCATTTGGCTTAATTCATAGTTGGTCTTTTATCAAAGCTAGATAGTCAGAGAATAAGAAAACATGAAAAAATATTTAAAAATAATTGACTTAAGCAATAAAAAATACCAGTAAAATAATTGTTTTCAACAAAAAAATTTCAAGTGGAAAATCAAGCGTCGTTTGTAATTGAACGGCCAATAATAACGCAAAACGTGACGAAATAAAACATTTGGAGAATATATTTCTCTTTCTTTGTAAAACATTTGAATCAGTTCCGGAAAAAATGCACTCGGCTTATTTGCTTACAGGCCTCTACCACACCATTTAAAACTCAAAATGGTTTAGTTATAGTGCTTCAATAACGTGTTTGTTACATTATATTGGTTGTATTAACGAACAAATATTAATGCAATAATTTAATCGTCCAAAAAATTAAACACTTTTTTAAAATTTTATTATTTTATTTTATTCTTTAAATTTCACTTCCTTTATTCTATACGGAGAGCGTTTAAGAAAATCTCTATTGTAAAAATGATATAATTATAATAATAAAACTTAATTCAAAAATAGTTTGCTGAATATCTTGAATTTTTACTTATATGTAATGGTAAGTATTGCGATCGTGAAAATTTTTGAATCTGAGTTTCAACGGAAATGCACGTTTTGGTGTCTCCCAAGTCCTGAAAAATGGTCTGTGTTTCTGTATGTTAGCAGTCTAGCTCAAAAACGAAAAGTCGTACGAAACTAATATTACGTATTTAAGGTAAGTATATGCCTTAGATGTGACGGCAACTTTTTCCTTAAAATCGACTAACCGGAAGTGCCACTTAATATCAGCGCTGAAACACATTTTTGTGAACTTGTAAAATTGTTAGCTGAAACACATGGCCCACCGTGTATGAGCCAACAATTTCACTAAGACTCTGGAGCTAAATTCAACCTTTGGAACAGGAAAACCAAAAGAACTTACTGCAATTTTTGAAGGATAACAAATTGTATAAACTAATTTAAATTATGTAAAAGCAACACGGTGCCTCTAACCTTTGCAGTTGTACATGGTACCTTAAATTGTAACCAAATAAATAAATATGGTAAAAATAAAATACAAATTCCAGGGATAATAAATCATACATAACTAACAATATTCCTATTAATTTTTGATCAGTATATTTTTACTTTCCCTTACCTATTAATGTAAAAATTTTCGAATGTGAGTATTCAATGGAAATTCATGTTTTGAGGTCTCCTGAGTCCAAATAACCAAGTCCCACTAAATGGTCTGTGTGTCTGTTAGCAATCTAGCTCAAAAACGTCTAGAAAGTGAAGTTCTAAGAAAGTGAATTTGCATACATAAGGTTTTTATATGCCTCAGATGTTACAGCAACTTTTCCCTTAAAATTGGATGATCAGAAGTGTCACTTTATATCGACGGTGAAACACTTTTTTACAATTTTCTCAAAAACGGCTCCAACGATTTTGATTAAACTCGGTGTATCATTGTATAATTAAGTGGTCTTTAATATCATTAAGATCGTATCCCCATTGATGTCACTTTACAGGGCTTAAATGCCCAATGTTCATATACGTATTCTCTAGAGTACCTTTAATATGGATTATTTAAAAAAATGTAATCTCTTCTATTGACAGTAACTATAAAAAATGGCTAAAAATGAAGTTTGAAAGAATGTGATAATCAGAAACTGGAGAAAAATAGAAAAAATGCTTATCCAGGCTGAAAATGAATCTCCGGAAATAATAGTCAGAAGGTATACGTATAATATATCGTTGAAAAGCGGAGAATTTAGAAAAAATAAAATCAAATAAATAAAGTTGTAGAAGGTAATAGAGAGTGAATATAAATAATAATTTCAGAAAACAAAAATTATTTAACGTAAATCACATTTTTCCAATGAAATTTTCCGATTAAATGTAAACTTTTAAATTTTTTTCCAAGTTTGAAAAAAAGTATTTAAAATATCGCGTGCTAATGCCATTGTTTAAAATATTATTTAATTGTATTTGTGTGAAAGAAAAAGTGAAATATAAAAATATTTCATAGATATGTTTATAACCTTAAATATATACTTTAGTATAATAACTCTAGATCTGATGTTATATTTAAATAATAAGGTATCTATCGTCCGTTTATTCGGAATAATCATCATGTAACCTTTTAGAAAATTAAATTAGTGAATAATTTGATGAATTTTTCCATTGTGATATTCCAAAAGTATCCACTTAGTTAGTCATTCTGTCAGCTGAAAGACTCAGAGAATGAAGTTATGTGGTTTATAAAACTGTATTCTTATTGCGAGAGACTTTTTATAATTTTAATGTTCTTTATGGTTTTTATCTGTAAGTTTTAAGCTTTGTCTCCGTTTAAAATGCACAGGTGTGTCCCACAAGAATTTTTTTTTATGCGAACAAAAAATATTTTATAAGAAACTTTGTCAACAACGAAACGTACTTTGAAACAGTTGTGGGACGACCGAAATCGATGAAATAAGCGGACAATCAGCAGATACGTCTGCATGCTTACAAACATACGTAGCCGGCTCGAGGTGAAACAAAGCGTGACCCGAAAAAACCCACGGCACGACCTAACATTTTGGCTTGGAAGCACAATTTCGTAGTTTTGAGGTTACGAATCAGTCACAAATCATTTTCGATACCTGACAGACAACGCCGTAATTTACAAGTTTTAAAAATATCTGTATATTAATTTAATTAATGAGCAATAGTAATGTATTAAATAATTATCGTTTAAATATTAGTTAAAATAGATCAAAATTGTTTATTCTCCAAAAATATATACGGTACATTTATTATATACTTATGATGTTAGTGCATCCAATTTCATTCTCAATTAATTTCTTCTCTTACTTTTCTTAATTTCAATATAATTTCAACGAAATATAGCGTAAATTATTGTCTCCCACAAGTATCCTTCCTTTTTTTTTTTATTCGAAGGAAAAAGATTTACCTATCTATTAATAACTGTAAATAATGTACTAATCTAAATTTTTAGTTTATAAATAAGGCACTTCGTATCATAAATTGAAGTTTATGGGAGAGTTGGCTGCAGTAGTGCCCATAGGTTCGAATAACAGTTTTATCACAAAATGCACACAGTAAAGATTTACAGATGCTGGGTAATGGAGACAAATATCAACATTTCTAAGCACCCCTCAATAAAATCACAATACTCTAAAAATGTGCACTCTTCACCTCCCCAAAAAAATTGATGGTTCAACTCGCGCAATACAGCCCCCTTTCTGGCTGGCTGTACCAAATTATTGAACAATCAACAAACATAAACAAATTGAACTTGAAAATTAAGCATGGCATCATTCCATGCTGTAGCAATTTGACGCACAAGGCTGCTGAATTCTTATTAGTTACTACCAAATTTATAATTCTTACTAATAAAAATAGGTTCAAATAAAAGTTTTATTACAAAATACACAGTGTGCAGATTTACAGAAATTTCTGGGAAAATAAAGGTCGATAATTTAAAAAACGAACATTTATTACAAAAAAATAACAAAAAATGATATTTACAATGAAAAAGTCAACGTTCTCTTTCATGATGGTGAATAACGTGGTGAATTCGAACTACTTGGGTATCGACCTGAAAGAAGAAATTCTTTAAGTATTGAAATTCATGAAAATTATAAATAAGATATGATTAAAAAAAATAGATCCTATTTGTAAAAACTAAATTTATAATACTACATGTGCTACATTGTATATAAATTATTTCACTAAAACATTTAATAGAATTACCCAAAGTTTTTGATAAATGCAGTAAATATTTGACTAGTGCCCCAAAGCAGCGTGAGCGGCAGCTTTGTGTGCGAGGAAAGAACTTCCCAGCCCGGAGCTGACGCCACCTGCATAGAGCCCAGAGCTGAAGCCGCTGCCATAATGTCCTGAACTAACACCACCGCCGTAGAGTCCGCTGCTGTACAGGCCTCCGCCGTACAAGCTGGATCCTCCAGAGATGACTCCAGACCCTAATCCATAGCCGGAGCCGAGACCATAGCCGGAACCAAGGCCGATTCCAGAGCCTAGACCAATACCGGAACCAAGGCCGATGCCGGAACCAAGGCCAATGCCGGAACCAAGGCCAATGCCGGAACCAACTGCTAACAATAGAAATTTATTTATTAACAATAGAAATTTTGAAATAATGTAAGGATTATATCGAATTGACTAATTCATACCAATCGGAGCAGCTCCAACTGAGACAGGTACTGCCTGTGGTACTGGAACAGGAACATTATTTACAACAGGTACAGGGACTGGAGATGGTACTGGAACTGGAACAGGTCTTGGTACTGAAACTGTAACTGGATGTGGAACTGAAACAGGCACTGGCCTATCGACTGTTACTGGATAAGGCCTGTTTACAGGAACAGGGTATGGGTGGTTGACTGGAACTGGTACTGGCCTATTGACTGGAACTGGGACCGGATGAGATACTGGAACAGGAACTGGTCGGTCTACTGGCACACTAACAGGCTGAGGCACTGGGACTCCAACATGGTGATGAACTGTGACTTGGCGAGATATAACTCCTCCACCATATCCAAGTCCAGATCCCAAACCAATTCCAGAACCCAAGCCAATGCCTGAGCCTAAACCGATTCCAGATCCCAGTCCGATTCCAGACCCCAAACCGATTCCAGATCCCAATCCGATTCCAGAGCCCAGCCCAACGCCAGAACTCAAACCAACACCTGATCCAAGGCTAGAACCCAATCCTATTCCCGATCCATAACCAAGTCCAAGTCCAGATCCGTATCCATATCCACCACCATATCCATATCCGCTTCCGTAGCTACCACCATATCCGTAACCTCCAGTATATAAGCTAGATCCTAATCCACCAGTTCCAAGTCCACCAGCGAAGATTCCTCTTTTTTCTGGTTTCTTTTTTTCTACTGCATCTTCAGCTAATGCGATTGCAAGAAAAGCACACAACAAAAATGTTTTCTGAAAAAAAAAAAAAAGTTTCACTAGGATGCTTTCCTTATTTTATGTGTCTAAATAATAATACACTGTATCATAAATGTTATTTATTATTAATATGCTTGCAGATATAATAATGATATATATTGTCTGTAGCGCCAACCGAAAAAAAATATGTATATATATATATATATATATATATATATATATATATATATATGTATATATAATTTAAACAAATTATTTGTTGTAAGAATTAAGATAGGCGGAATTGAGTGTATTTTTTTGAGCTAAATATAAATAAATAAAAAAATACGAAAGGAAATGATATTCCTAATTATATTGGCGTGGTGTTTAATTATAATAATAAACAATCCCAATACATTACAATATTACTTTTTAACCTCATTTATTGTTATTATTTGTTTGATCTATTTTTAATTTTATATATATCGAATTCAATGAGTTGTGAGTGGCTGAATTTTAATTTTAAAGTTTTCAAATGTTACTTACTATTTGGTTCATTTTGATTCTTAAGTTGCTCTTGTGAAAATGTTGGAAGGACTGATGATCCAAAGACCAAATTCGCTTTATATATACGCCTGGGATTGGTCCTGACATTTGGCCAGAGGCAAGAAGTGGACCTCCTCCTTTCAAGCTATCCTCCATTTATGTAATATCGGGGATAAACAAAAATTATGTAAAACTGCGAGACAGTCTTCATCTTGCCATTCTATGTGCAGCATGAGTGCAATTTTTATCTGCGGCCCATATTATTTAGGGATATTTACACCATTCAATTTACGAATAGCACCTAAAGATCGATGTTTTTAGTATAATGTTGTGACTAAGCCAACCATCGAGGTTTTATACTATCGGACGAAGAAAATCAAATATCTACCAATATATGTAAAGAATCTTTGTTAAAAATTTTCGAAATGAAAATTTTAATTATTAATCTTTGTTAAAAATTTTCGAAATGAAAATTTTAATTATTAATCAATATCACTATCCATTATATGCTGATTCAGACCAAGGAAATCATTCATTACTGAAATAAACTAATTGATTATTATCTATATTTGTATTACACATTACTATTATTTAGTATAGTTTCGAGTTTTTTTACCTTTTAAGGATTATTTAATTTGATAATTATTTAATTCATTTATTGTATATCTGTAGGTATTTTTAAAATTACTTATCTTAAAATAAAGAGAAACGACATTAATATATTTCATATAAATGTTTCACTATAAATCAGTTTCTAATTCAATTATAACGTAGTACAATAATATCACAGGTTGATCATAATAGGTTATCTTTCCTTAATCTCCATATTCCCATTAAACTGTACACAGATGTTTAATTTCTTCAAATGAGATTAAAATTAATTTTGAAGAAAAAGAACATTTTTTCTGTACTCACATATACAGGTCAGTGAACACTATTGAACCTTTATAATTTCAATTTAGATCTGATAGCTTTTAGAAATACCTGAAAAATAGTTAGTACCAGTAAACCTCCGAATTAAAAAATTATTGTCAATAGTGTGACAACACAGATTAGAAATTTAATAAAGAAATGGATATCATCACTATGGAAAGACAAAGTCTTCGCAACTTACGGAAATCATCGTAAATTCTGTAAGCTCTCACAGAAACACTTAAAAAAGAAAAATTCGGTCAGATTAAACCATGATAGGCTAATGTAGACTATGGAACAATAGTACAGATTACCACAGAGAAGTCTTGGACCGCACTACGATATCGACCCAAAATGATCTGATTGCCCAAAGAGAAAATTTCATGTTTTTTCTCCGAAAACATTGAAAAGTATTCTCATAAGAACTAAAAGAAATAAAGTTCCATGAATGGATATAATTCAAAACATTCTGCAAAATAACTTTCGAAGAAAGGTCTGATATGTCTGTCACTTATATACCACCTGTATTAGGCTCAGATATTTCCTTGCATCTTGGAAACATGCTATACTGTATCCTTTGCTGAAACCTGGGGAACAAGGAGATAAACCTGAGCGTGATTGTCCAATTAGTTTGTTGTCTCACATTTCCAAAGTCATTGAAAAAATAATCTTGAAATATCTACAAGACTGTTGCCAGGAAAATTGCATAATCCCTGACCAACAAACAAACTGGGTGCCGAAATCTGCTATGCAACAAGCAGCCTTTAGCAAAAGTTCAAAACCAAATTACTCAAAAACTGGAACGTAACCCTACCACTGCGATGATCTCGATTGACTGTTCAAAGGCCTTTGATTAAGTTTCGCATTCCATTCCAAGTCAAAATTTGAAGTGTTTGCAATGCCCAGAACAGTTGTATTCTATTTTGCAATCGTTTCTCAATGACTGAAGTCTTATTGTGCATGTTGGTGACAGTTACTCGAAGACGACACCTTTGATGTAGATTACCTCAAGGTGCGGTTCTTTCACCAACTTCATTCAACATCTACACTGCTGAAATATTTCTTAAAAATTATATGATGGCATCTGTGATCGCATATGCGAACGACATTGCTACATATACCGTATCAGTAGGGATGCTAAAAAAGCATTGAAATAAGCGAAACAGACCTGAAATATCATAGATCAACTCAAATTATTAAATATAAAAATAAATTCTTCAAAAACTGACTGTATAAGTGATGATGGTGATCGTGTTGTTTTGTGGCAGGAAAATCTTACCAACCAACAAGTGTTTTTAAGTAGTAATGAAGAAATTGAATTATTAGACCAACACTAAAAAATCTTCTTTCCTTTTGATTGTTTTTTTTAAACTATTGTCCAGCATAATTCATAATTTTTCCTAACTTGAAAAAAAATCAAGGGGTATTTTCGATCTTTATGAAATTCAAGTCTGCTATGATCGATCGCTGTGTTATGTGTTTCTTTAAATGGAAAAAAAAAATTATGATGATGGATTCATCTTTGAACAGCAAATTAGCTGCTTATTTCTTATGAAGATTCTCAACGCCCAATAAATACCTAAATAATCAAAATATTTTTTAATAATAATTTTATGAAAATATACTAAAACTACAATTTAATTTATACTTATTTACAAATATCTTTTATCCACTCATAAGATTTCCAGCAAATGTATTATTTTCTATCATTGTGATTGCAATTCCCTGTATACTAACATGTCTTACAAATAAAAGTAGCTGTGATGACTGTTGTGCTTTATACCAGAAAATAAAAAAATATCACCTAACTACTTGAATCAGTGTATAAGTCGAATATATTTTCAATAAGATAAGACTCATAAGATTTCCAGCATACGTATTATTTTGTAACATTGCAATTGTAATTTCCTATATAATTTCAAGTCAAATTTCGAATTTTTCAAACCAAATTTGGATTTTTTCAAATCAAATTTAGAATTTTCCAAATCAAATTTGGATTTTTTCAATTGAAATTTAGATTTTTTAAAAATCAATTTTAGAATTTTCCATTTCAAATTAAGCTTTTTCCAAATGAATTTAAGACTTTTTATAACACCAAATGAATAGGGTACTTTTGTTTTCTTATTAAATTCCTTTGACGTAGTACCTATTTTAAACAATAAGGTTAGGTATTATAGCATTTTTTTTAAAATTTATTTACTTATGATATTTATAACTGTATTAAAATAAAACTAAATCTAGTAAATGTGTACACAGGAATAATGCAATCACATGGAAACGCTTGTTGAGAAAATTATAGCATTTAAAGCCCAATTTTAGAAATTTTCAAATTAAATTTTTAATTTTCTCCACAACTATTTTCATGTGATTGTATTATTCTTGTATACACATTTACCAGATGAATTTTTAATTTAATACAGTTTTATATACTAACATATCTTACCAATAAACGTGGCAGTGATGGCCGTTGTGTTTTTTTGCTAGGAAATAAAAAAATCTCATCTACCAACTTGAATCAGTGTATAAGTGGAATAGATTTCCAATACATATTATACTCCCTTTTTTTAAAATATTCTTTTTAAAATTTAAGCTCTAATAGTTACCACAAATCCTCTTAATTAAGATAACGTATGAGGTCTACGAAATTATATACATGATTTAAAAAAAAAAACTTTATTCACACGTTCAAAATAAAAAATATAAACACTTAAAATGATAATTGCAGTCTTGGTTTATGATTAGATGAGTTGAGATGATCCTTCTCCATCTGGCTTTAAAACAATAATTAATAAAATAAAAATTGTACATGTACTTCAATAGATACAGTTGGATATTTACTACCAATGTTTAGAATTGTGATAAATTAAATATTTACCTCGAGAATATCACTAACGTCCATATGCAGCTAATTTGGCTGAAAGGAGTGATGTTCCTGATCCCAATCCTAAATTAGAGCCAAGAGAGATACCTGAACCGATCCCGCCAAAAGCTATGGAATCATATCGAGTTTATATCTTTTGCTTTATTATGTACTTCTTTATGGGTTTTGAAATTTAACTTACCGGCAGGAGGAGCACCAACAGGAACTAGAATTGTCTTAACGACCGGAACTGGTAGAGGAACAGGAACAGCTACATTATTGACGACTGGAACCGCGACTGGAGATGCAACTGGGAACGGCACTCGTTGTGATACTGGAACGGCTACTGGCTGAGGAACTCCTACTGCTACGGGTCTATCTACAGCCACTGCAACAGGGCGGTCTACTGGCACGGCAACATCCCGGTTCACGGCATATGGTACTGGCCTGTCGACTGCAAATGGAACTTTCTGAGGTACAGCGACAAGTATCGGCCGATCTACTGCCACCGCGATGGGCTGCTGAGGTGAAATTACCTGATTTGATTTCAAATCAATTCCAGATATGAAACTGGCTCCTGAAGACAGGGCTGTTCCTAATGACTGGCTAACGCCAGAGATAGAACCACCTCCAGAAGAGAGGCTGATTCCAGAAGGTTGTGTTGAAGCCGAAGACAAGTTAATACCGGAAGAAATACTCGTTCCCGAAGCAATACTTGTTCCAGGAGTTATGCTGTTTTCAGAAGAAAGGCCTGTACCAGAAGATAGACTGATTCCGGAAGAAACGCTTGTAGCAGAAGCTGTGTTAACTCCAGAAAGAATTCCTGGTCCTTGTAATGCACTATTTCCAGAAAGAAATCCTATTCCAGAAGGCAGACTGTTGGCTGAAGATATGCTGTTTCCCACAGCACTGTTTCCCACTGCAGCAGTAAGACCTATCCCATAGGGAATATTGATCCCAGAAGGAATGCCCAGAGAAAGCCCTTCAACAATACTCCTTCTTTCGGGTGCTTTTTTATCTCCTGTCGCAGTAGCCAATGACCAGGTGAATATGAGGCTGATCATATATTGGCACTAAAAAACAAATAAGCTTTTAAATTAAAAACAAAAATGTTAATAAAATGATTTTTTTAAAATTTAATTTAAGAAATTTTTTAATAAAAATATTGAAAGCAAAACATAGAAATAAATAAGTTCAGTTATTGTTTTATAACAGTAAAAACAAAACTTTTTTGGTAATTACAACTTAAAATAATACAATAAGGAAAGAGAAGCTGGATGACTTTTTCACAATCACTTTTTTCGGAAGAATAAGGTTTTAATCTGACCCATTGCCACTATATAGCTGTTAGTTTGATGAATCTCTCAGGTTTCGCTGTAATGATTCGATATCCCAAAAAAAAAAAAAAGAAATTGTGAAAAAAGGCATACACCAACAACTGATTAAATTTCTGTTATAGTCAAAATATATTTCAATTAATGAATTTCACTATAGATATAACTTATTAAGAAAACTACACTACTTACAAAGTTACCCATTATGAGATACTGTTGAAACTCAGTCGGGCCTGTAGCAAGGAATAATCAAATTGAAACCGAAATCAGTTTATATACACCCCATCCAGTTCTAAAACAGTTCCTGATACAGCGAGTACCCGTTCTACTGCTACTGGTGTTTTTATAATTACGTAAAAATAGTATTAAGAATTCCATTTCGGAATCCATGTGTGTGTAAGGTAAGGAAAGGCGAAATAAATAAATAAGAATGATTTGGTGTACCTCCCTTACCCTCTCTAAGCTTGTCCCGAGATTACAGGAATGTTGTTTTTAAGTATTTGTGTGCATTAGATGAAGCTAATGGTTATGTAGGGCCAACTGTAAAGTATTCTGCAGTTTCATTAAAAAAATAAATAGTAAAAAATTGGGTTTATACCGCTTTTTTAAAAATTTGTCTCGTTTGTAAAAGCGCTAAAGCGTAAATTATCGTAGAGAATTATTTTATGTACATAAAATGAAACATATTTTGTTGACTTTATTTTCATATAGAATTATCTCCTGAAAGTTACCGAAAAATTAAGGAAAAAGTATCTAGATTTTAAACATTTTTTTTTAATGAAAGGGGAGAAAAAATGAATTCCAGAAATTTACATCTACAATAAGCCGTAATAGATTTCCTTTATTGTCCACGTTTTGCGGCTATAAGAAAAGTTGAACGAAGGGACAGAAAATAATTTAAAAAAAAAAAAAAAAATATATATATATATATATATATATATATATATATATATATAGAGAGAGAGAGAGAGAATAAGAAAAACGAATAATGCAGTATTTGTTGACATGTTAACTTCTGTACTAGAAATAAATAACTGACGTACAATACTAACTATCCCAGTTCATATTAACTGAAATATCTTTTTAAGAAATAATAACCGATTGTCTATAACTCTACTAACGTTCTGCCTGAATAATTATTAGTACCTCTATCAAATTATTAATAAATTTATAGATACATCATAACTAAAACATAATGGCGATACATAAGGCAAATGATAGTTATGATTTTTAATGAATAATACCAACTGACGGGTTTGTTTCTGGTACTGTGTCCTTTTCTGTTTTCCTAGGGAAGAGACCTACCTACAGCGGATTGTCAATGAACATTCATCTCTACTACTGTAGTAGAGTACTTCTGCAGTAGAGATGAATGTTCATTGACTAAGTTTGACATGATAACTTTTGTAGTAGTACTACAAAAGTTATCATGTCAAACTTAATCGTAGAGTTCATTTTTAGTTGCTGCCGAGCAATAATCAAAAGATAATTTGTACTTG
The DNA here is from genome assembly GCA_928085145.1 of Nezara viridula. Lineage (NCBI taxonomy): Eukaryota > Metazoa > Arthropoda > Insecta > Hemiptera > Pentatomidae > Nezara > Nezara viridula. Next base: position 113,327,597 of record OV725077.1, read on the forward strand.
ATAAAAATTAAGTGAATTAGATACAGTTTAGAATAAAGAAAAACGTAACAAATATAATTTTTTGTTATACCTATTCTTGAAAGATATTCTAAGAAAAACGGAAAAAAACATCAGTATTTCTCTAAATGGTACTGTCTTCCATGGGAAGAACTTTTTGGAATACTTGGATCTTTTAACATTTTTTCAATAGAAAAAAAAATCACAACTGCAATAATTTTTGTAACCATTCTAATCAATTTGACTGAACCAATATGCTATCCTTAATAATTGATTTTAGATAAAAAAATTATGCTTCTTTATAATCTTCAGATCCAAGTATTATTTATCACCAATAAGGAGGGAAACAATTACTATTGAAACAAATAAATAAGACAATAAACTTCATAAGGTCTTATTATAAAAATTTAAATTACTATACATAGATTGTACACAGAGCTTGTGAATAATAAAATTATCCATTAAGAATTATCTTGGCCTCAGAGATGGCTATGGACAATAAATTGCTCTCTTCTCTTCTCTCTTTTCAAATTTTTATTTAACTCCTAACGGCGGACCAACCCCCATTTTACAAAATACAACTTTTCATTTAATTGTACTACTCATTGCTCAAATGGTATAACTGTAATTTACATAAAACAAACTGAACGAAATCACAATAAGGACAAATTTTTAATTTTAAAAATATCTATATATATTTTGCGCCTTATTGCCAATTTATGTTATTATATAGTCATAATTATTCTTATTGCCAATTTCTAACCATAATATATATTCAACTTCATATAAACCCAGCATCAATTTGAGCCTTTTGTTTATAATATTTTCATTGTACGTTATATTGTGCTTCTTTTTCTATTTTATAATAACTATAATTATATCACAATATGACACAAATAATATAGTAACCAATATATTATATTCAAGGATAAAATGTCTAGATCAAAAAATATTGCTGTTACCTAGGTAAAATCAAACCAACAACTCCAGATGAATAACATTTCCGGTATAAATGTTTAGTCTAAAATTATTTTTTATTAGGAAAGTAGGAGGTTACAGGAATTCAATATATATGTAATTAAATGATCAGTTGTATAATTTGGAAAATAATCGCCAAAGGAGAGCAACACTATCGAGTCTAGAGTAGGGCTAGAAAAATTGACTCCTGTTATCGCCTACTCTTCTAGTACTCAAATAAAATAAATATGAAAGTCACTAAAAACTGTTTTATATAATAGAGACATTTTATTTTTGTATGTATAAATTAAAGTATCTGCGTAACAGATGCATTTTGAAACATAGATTAAACTTAAGCGCCCATAAACACCTTAAATTACTTTTACCTTCTAATTATAAATACAAAGATAAGCTTATTACACTGATTTCTGATTTGATAAAGATATAAACAAATAAATAAATGCTAAATAAATCTATTATGGTTACTGTTTTATTCATCTTTGACATCGATTGCTTAGCATCTCTTACTTAAAAACTTTAACGATGTTTGAAAAATTATATTTTCAGTGTCTTTTACAGCATACATAGTAATTATATGACATGTTTATGGTGATGTATAAAACTTTTTTTTACTTCAAAATTATTCAAATTTACATCAAAAAGAATTTCAGAAACTTATACCTGTAACCAAGAAGCAATATTACACACTGACACAATTACTTTACCATTTTAATTAAATTCACAAAATTTGACTATCTAAACATTATTTGGAATACTTCCACCTACGAAGTACAGAACGTTTTTCCTATAATGAACAAACTCTAAAAACAAATAGTTGAATCAACACGTTTTATTATATTATAATATATGAGAACACAATAGAACAAATTTAATCAAGACTAATGTAGGAGATGTAAAAACTTTACAGTTTTATTTACTAAATACAAGAAGGAGTCATTCGAATTTGCCAAATCTATTGATCTGTAATAATAACCTACTGAGGAATACAAGGAAAACAATTCTTGTTCTTCTAAAAAACTTCGTAGAGTAAAGTAGAACTTAAACTTCGAATCTTAATTTCTCTTTTTATAGTGGTTAAAATATTTTATTTTATTTAATCCTAGTTTTATTTTGTAATTCACTTCTTTATCGATCACTTTTTTGTTATTTCTTTATACTTTTTTCTTCATTGTTTTCAATGATAATTTCTTTTTATATTTTTTCATTAAAGAACTTTTTCAATAACGATCATTTCACGGCTATTTCTATTTGTCAACACAGGTATTTAATAAATTTATTTAATATTGTAGAGATTTAATATTTCTTGAATGTTTCCTAAATTCCTATACCATATATTTATCCTAAGCTTGATTCGTATAGTTTTGAAATCAATATTAAAAACTAGAAGTTTGATTTTCTTAAAGACTGGCACAAGCGTGTTTTAACTGTTTTTAGAACGCATTCAACATTAATCTTTTGTTCACTTGGTCATTGGCAATCGTTGCTGGAGAAAAGAAAGCACCGGAACGAAGGAATATCTTAACTGGCTTCTATCCTGGTTTACCTTCCGGTATCGGCATTTCCGCTGGTAACAGCACAACTGCAATAGCAGTTGATCTAGAACCAGTTTTAGATTTAGCCGTGTGTTAAATAAACAATCTGCTTCATGGAACAGGTCTTTCTTCTGTGACTAATGTAACTTCTGGAGGATACTTTATATCTGGGATTGATTTAGGTTTTGGGACAGACCTTTCTTTCAGTACCAGTACATTTTCTGAAATACAAGTTACTTCATGAAGAAGTATTTCCACCGAAACATACTTCACTCAATACTCAGTCATCTAGAAGGAAATACCTTTCAGAGATTAATGAAACTTCTGAAATAGAAATTATTTCTAAAGCTAATGCAGTTTCTGGAATTGGTTTTACGCCCATCACCAACCATTCAGAAACTATTAGTTCATCTGAAACAAGCTCTTTTACAAGAGAAATACTGCATTCTGAAAGCATCCACTCTTCTGGAATAAATAACTTACCATATATTGGACAGTATTTACCCACCCACTCTTCCAGAACAGCCGTTGCTTCTGGAATAAATATTGTTGAAATATTTTATTGAAAAATTATTCAACCATAATCTAGAGCAATGAGTATTACGGCTCTATTTTTACATTCATACATTTTAAGAATATATGTAAAAAGACAAGAAGTTACATTTGTATAGCTCTTTCCAAACCAAATAGATCGCCACATTCATCCCCATGCCTCAGAAAATATCAGTATCCGGCGACATGCCAGTAACATTTTCTCTACCAGTCACTGTTCCAATATTACAACAATTACCAGTACCAGTGGCATCACCGTCTTCCATTCAATCTCCAGGTATATGTTCCACTATCAGTATCTATAAAAAGATCCTTTTATCTCGGGAATGAAGGTTCGGTTTTCTAGTGTAATAACCATTTTCCGCCAATGTAAAAGTAGGCAAAAGTGAATTTATAGTGTAAAGAATTTTCCGAAATTTCTTTCGCTTTTCCTCTTTTATCTCTTGAATTAGTGCTCGGATTTTCACAATTCCAATTATTCCGTTAAGAGGAAGAGGAATGGAAACAGTATTGATAAAAATTTTCCGAATTTTCTTACGTTTTTCCTCTTTTATCACGTGAATGGACGCTAGGTTTTTCATCGTCCCAACAATTTTACAATTGTTTAGAGTTGGACGAAAATGGGAAACGAGTGCAAAACTTTTCCGAATTTTCATTCGCTTTTCTCCTTTTATCTCGGGAATGAAGGTTCGGTTTTCTAGTGTAATAACCATTTTCCGCCAATGTAAAAGTAGGCAAAAGTGAATTTATAGTGTAAAGAATTTTCCGAATTTTCTTTCGCTTTTCCTCTTTTATCTCTTGAATTAGTGCTCGGATTTTCACAATTCCAATCATTCCGTTAAGAGGAAGAGGAATGGAAACAGTATTGATAAAAATTTTCCGAATTTTCTTTCGTTTTTCCTCTTTTATTACGTGAATGGACGCTAGGTTTTTCATCGTCCCAACAATTTTCCAGTTGTTTAGACTTGGGCGAAAATGAGAAAGAAGTGCAGAAATTTTCCGAATTCTGAAAAATTCTGATAATTTTCACCAATAGTGTTTTCATTGGCATATCTTTAAAAATTGGGAAAATGTTAGGAACAGTGAAAATCCGTGAACTCATTCAGAAGATAAATGCCTATCCTTAAAAATTAGAAACATGTTTGGAACATTAAAAATCCGAGCGCTCATTTAGAAGATAAAAGAGGAAAAGCGAAGGAAAATTTGGAAAATTTTCTACAGCATTTCGCTATTTTTGTCTACATCTACATTGCTGAAAATATTTTGGAAAAATGATAATTCGAGTACTCATTTTAGAGATAAATGAGGAAAAGCGAATGAAAATTCTGATAATTTTCACCAATATTGTTTTCATTGGCCTATATTTAAAAATTAGGAAAATATTTGGAACATTGAAAATCCGTGCACTCATTTCGCACATAAATGAGGAAAAGCGAACGAAAATTCGGAAAATTTTTTAAACCATAAAGAAGTCCTAAATAAAATATCACTTATCATACTATAGAAATAATCAAAGAAATAGAAACAAGAATAAGTTTTATTAATTATAATACGGCCATAATTTTTTTTATAAAGTAATTCATGCGTCAAGCTCGAATTTTCTCGCTTAAACAGTTCACTGCTATCTCGCTTGAATTTCTACTCTCTCGTTGAGGAGATATTTAGGAATTGACTGGGAAGTAGTGTTGTTGGGGCACCGCGCCTAGCTCTCTCGATTTTTCTCGCTCCGTTGGGGAGGCACTTGACGCACAGTTCGATTCCATCTCGCTTCTTGGTCAAGTCGTCTCGCTTCGAGTTCGAGTCTCCCTCTCGCTACGATTCCATCTCGCCTTGTTGGGGATCTGTGTAGAAATTTACTTGGAAGTAGTATGGTTGGGGAATTCCACATGTTTCGGGACCCTCTCGTTTCGAATTAATTCCAATTGCTATAAAAATTTGTAGGGTTTTTGTGGTGCGAAAAACGAATATAAATTTAGTTTCTCCATAAAAAAAATATGTACCCCCACATAGCTTGGTCCAAATTATACTAATACTGTAGCTATCAACCAAATGTAATATTTATTAAAAATCAGTCTTGTTTCAAGAGTAAATAATTTTTTAGGGAGGAAAATACCTTATATTCGTTTTTCGCAGCTCGAAAAATTTCGCGAATTTCTCGACGAAATTTTTGCCTCGCTTGAACGTTCAAAAATTGTTTGAAAAGAGGAAAAGCGAATGAAAATTCGAAAAATTATCTACACCATTTTTCCATTTTCGCCTACCTAAACATTGCCGAAAAATTGTTGGAGAACTGAAACCGACCCTTCGTTCGCGAGTTCAAAAAGGAATAAGAAATAAAATTCATAAAAATTTTCACTTTTTACACATTTTCACCAAAATAAAACAGCTTGAAAGTTGTTATAATGATGAAATACTGAGCATTCATTCACGTATTAAAAGAGGAAAAGCTAAAGAAAATTCGGAAAATTTGTACCACTACTGTCTCCATTCTATACAGTTCGCAAAATGGTTGGAATAGTGAAAATCTATTCATGAGAGGAAAGAGGTTTTTCCGAATGAAAATTCGGAAACCTTTCTCCACCATTTCCCCATTTTCGCTCATCTCTAAACTGCCGAAAAAACTCTTGGAAAATTGAGAAAACCGAAAGAAAATTCATAAAATGTTTGCACTTTTTCATTAATTTTCACCTAACTCTAAACAGCTGAAAAATATTTGAGACGATGAAATAAATACCGATCATCTATTCACCGAATAACAGAGGAATAGCGAATCTAAATTCAACAAATTTGTACCACTACAATTTCCGTTGGTCTACATCTAAACAGTTGGGAAATGGTTGGAACAGTGAAAATCCGAGCATCCTTTCCCGAAATAAAAGAGGAATAGTGAATGAAAGTTCTCTACATTATTTCATTATTTTCGCCTAATTTTACATTACCGAAAAATGGTTGGAACACTAGAAAACCGATCCTTCATTTCCGAGATGAAAGAGGAAAGCGAATGAAAATTTGGAAAAGGTTTCCACTCGTTCCTCATTTTCGCCAAACTCTAAACAGTTGGAAAATTATTGGGACGATGAATAACCGACCGTCCATTCCATTATAAAAGAGGTAAAGCCAAAGAAAATTAGGAATATTTGTACCACTACAGTTTCCATTGGCCTACCTCTTAAAATTTGGGAAATGATTAGAACAGTGAAAATCCAAGCATCCATTTCCGAAATAAATGAGGAAAAGCGAATGAAAATTCGGAAAATTCTCTACACTATTTCCTTATCTTTGCCTACTTTTTCGTTGGTCGAAAATGGTTGGACCACTAGAAGATCAATGATAAAAATCCTATCAGCTATTCACAAGATAAAAGAGAAAAATCTAATGAAAATTTAGAAAATTATCTACACTATTTTCTTATTTTCGTCTACTTCTACATTGCCGAAAAATTGTTTTAATAGTGAAAAACAAAGTCTTCATTCCCGATATTAAAAAGTATTAATATACATATATATTGTAGCTAAAATCGCACAGTTCGTCGAGTGCAAGTCTCGATTTTTCTCGCTCGAATTTTCTCGCCTCGTTGGGGAGGCACTTGACGCACATGACGCGTAAGTTAAGCTTGACGCACAGTTCTCCTCGAGTTTTCTCGCCTCGTGAGCGGAGTGCCTTAGTATGCCAAACGGAAGTGAGATTGACATAGAATAAAATGTAAAAAAGAGAGAAGGAATATGAAGTTACATAAAGGAAATAATAAATGTAAATAGCAAAAAACAATTATTAATTAATAAATTAAATTAATTTACTTATTAAGGTTAAGTTTATTATAACTACATGTTATTAGACTATTCCTTTCACCTACATATTATTATTTTCGTTTTGCTGTTAATAGTTCATAATATCTACGGCTTTTCTTAGCCGTGATGAAGGCCTGAACTTTGGTCCGAAACGTAGGTAAACGTAGCCCGAAAATAAAATTAAATATAATTTATTTATTTTTACTTTGTGTTTTGACTGAGCTTCCCAACCAATTTTTCTTCTACAATTATTATAGTTTGTGTTTGACTACACTTTGATCTTAGCCAATAGGCCGAGAAGCGATGAGAGAAGCTCTCAACATTCTACTGTTCAACAAGGACTCCGAGTTGTTGATCATATTTCCTCAGCCCTAGAAAACAAGGAATACTGTTCGGGTGCCTTTCTGGACATTGCACAGGCATTTGACCGGGTATGGCACTCCGGACTGCTCTTCAAGCTTAAAATCATTTACCTCAGTCCTTGTACCTAGTCCTCCGATCCTACCTCTCTGACCGCTCCTTCCGAGTTCGCTGTGGAACAGAATTTTCCAATATCTACTCCGTTAAAGCCGGTGTTCCCCAAGGCAGCGTCTTGGGTCCCGTGCTTTACATCCTCTTTACTGCTGACATCCCTGTTCATCCCGATACTTTTCTTGCAACATTCGCTGACGACACCGCAATCTTATCATCCAACTCTGATCCCAACATAGCATCCTTAAATCTCCAAAATCACCTCACCTTGATTGAGCACTGGTGTAATAACTGGCGCATTAAAGTTAATGAATCTAAATGCCAACATATTACCTTTACACTCCGACGCAGTTCCTGTCCACCAGTACACTTTAATTCCATCCAGCTTCCTTACTCAGACACAGTCCGGTATCTTGGCTTTCATTTAGACCGAAGACTAACGTGGAACCCACATACTAGACTCAAAAGACAAGAACTCAACCGACGATACGGCCAGCTATACAGACTACTAAACAGAAAATCCAAACTTTCTATTGAAAACAAATTACTTATCTACAAGACAATACTGAAACCTATATGGACATACGGACTTGAACTGTGGGGGACAGCAAAAGCTTCTAACATCAAACGTATTCAATCCTTTCAATCTAAAGTCCTTCGAACAATAGTTGATGCTCCGTTCTATGTAAATAACAAAATCCTACACCATGACCTTAATATCCCATTTGTCCTAGACCTTATTCCAGAAAAATTCTCCAAATTTCACCAGAACCTTACCTATCATCCAAATCCCCTTGCACAATCTCTATCCAGCACCACCCATCCTTACAATCTTCCTCGAAGGTTGAAGCGACAGTGGCCCAGAGACCTTTTGTAAATAAGCATCTATTGGAGTTTTGGCAATGGCCAGATCCTCCACTCAAGCCCGAGTGTGTATGATTAGGTTAGTTCTTTTGTTTATATACATTTATTTTATTTTATTGTATTTATTATTATTAAGTTTCTGTATTATTTATTTATTTTTTATTGTAAATAGAGTGTGAGTGTGCTTTCTCTGATCACTATTATAAATGTCCTTGATGTGACAGAATGTAATATTTCTAAATAAACAAATATATAAATATACTATTTTAAAAATTGTGTTTGACGGTGTTTTAAGATAAAAATAAAAATAATTAAAATAATGATTATATGGAGTAATACAGATAGTAGTTATAAATTGGAATCTGTAATTATACTATTTAAGAGATTTTTATCATTATCGAATTTAATTTATTGTCAAACTTAAAAATTCACAAGTTTAAACAAAGATACCTAAATTTTCTATATTTTATAATTTCGATGTCATATTCGTGCTCCTTGGCCTTAAAAACAAAAGTGTACCAAATATAAAGTTAATCCGACATCATTTACAAGTTCTAGGTCAATGTCCACGAAAACCTGTCTTTCATCCCAATGTCTGCTGTGTCAGTTGGTTTTTGAGCAAAATATATAGAGATGGCATTTTGGATATCATCCAAGTTCGTAAAGTTTCTGCCACTTATAAAGTGTTGAAGCGTTCGGAATAAATGGAAATCCGACGGTGAAACATCGGGCGAGTATGGTGGGCGAGGCCAGTACCTCCAACCCCAAATCATTAATTTTTTCCAAGGTTTGTCTTGTGCAGTGCACTATTGTGTTGTAGACCAACATCTTCCCTATTGATAATAGCTGGTCTCTTTTCAATTAAAGAATAATTTACATGATCCAATCATTCATATTAAAAATCTGCAGTCACAGTTTGTCCAGGTTTCAGTATTTCAAAATGAACAAATCCACGAATACTCAACCAAACACCTATAAGGACTTTTTTTGCAGTGTAAACCTGGCTTAGTTGTATATCGTGGCGATTTATTCGGGGAGAGCCATTGCCTTTTGCGTTTTGGATTATCAAAAATTACCAGTTTTTCATTCCCGGAGATCAAGCCATCAAACGCTTTTATATTGTACCGTTGAATCAATAACTTGCATGTAGTGATTTCCCAATCTGCTGCCAATGTTCTTGGATGGTCGATCAAGGTTGAATAAGATTGTTTGACAATTCCTCGATCTTCTGACACGGATTTGCTTCGACTTCTGCCCTTAACACTTCATTATCTAACGGTAATTATTAAAAGTCTTCCTGATCGACACTAGTCGGAAAGATCAAAATTACCGAATTTGTATTGCGAAACCACCTTAGGTATTACAAACGACTGATGCATTTGGATAAACATCGCAAATGTTTTTGGTAGCAATCAGCGTTACTACCCTTCCGAAACTGAAATATCATGCAATGTCGGATATTTAGCTCTTCTGCTCATATCCATTTGTCGTATCCACATTGCCAGTAAAATCAATTTTATAAAGTAATTCAGAAGAAGTTGAGAATTTAATAAAACTGGCATCAATAAAAACCAACTATTCAAATAAAAGGTGTCAAGAAAATCAACGAAAAAGTGGTAGAGTGGCCATTCTTCTTCCGATGAGTACTAAAAAATGGCATATTCAGGTACATATCAAAATCATTTATAGTGCAGATTTATTTTTAATTCCTTAAACAAAAAGAAAAGAAAAAGAAATTAAATTAGGTCAAGGATTTAATTAATTTAAAATTAAATTAATTAAAAATTAATTTAATTTAATATTTTAATTAATTTAAAAGAATGGTTTATCTTTAACCAGTAATATGTATTAGAGGACTCCCTACATTTTTTTTTATTCATTGTACCCTCACTGTTTGATATGGTAATGAAATGAAAATTTTTAGTACAGATACATTGGTCAGTTGTTAATAATACTTAAGTAAAGCCAGTTTTTGGTTTGATTTGTTTTTATTTTACTGGAAATAAAAATAAACTAGGGAAATTTTCTTATGTATATTTATTTTAGAACTTAACGAGGCTAATATAATCTTTGTAAACAATGTTGTTGTTTAAAACACATTCTATCTACATGGTAGTGATTAGAATTAGTCTTCCTGCCTCATTAAATTAAGAGTTAATGAATTATATTTTCCTGAATTTTACGTAATTTTCTTATTTCAGCCTTATTACTTCTTATTTATGTAACTGTCAAAGAACTTGCTGAGGGAAGGGGGGTGAATACAGTACGGCTACGACTCGTTGCTTACATATATATAGAAAGGAATAATTTTCTAAGCAGGCAGTCGAACGAGCAACTTCTCTACTCACATTACAGCTTCTATCATAATGAATAAATTAGTAAGTATCAATCAATTTACAATTCTTTTTACAAAACGAACGGGAGCGAAATTAGAATTTCAATAATTAATGATTTTAAAAGTTTTATATAAAAGTCATATTACCCTCTCTTTACAATTAAATGGTGTTTATTTTTGAGATTCCAAATTCCCGAATTTACGATTAATTAATTGATCACCCCCCTTCCCTCAGCAAGTTCTTTGACAGTTACATAAATAAGAAGTAATAAGGCTGAAAAAAGTTGTCTTGTGACTGTTAGTCTTGTGAACACCTCAATCAATCTAAATGCTTTTAAAAATTAGGTGCTAATCAATTTTCACGTATTTTTATTTCAAACTGCAAATTGTTTGAATTATTTGCTACTCAAAAAATATATGAAGTGAAAAAATTACTAAACAGAAGATCTATAACTATTTTGATTCACAGATCTACCATTTTTTAGTTGCCTCATTATTCGTGCTCTTTTATTAATACTAATATCAATACCACAAATATAACAAAGAACATTTATTTATTTTGAATTAGATAGTTTTTTATTTACATTATTTTTATTATTTTTTTTTTATTACTGAAAATGTCGGTTCTAAAATAATAAGATAAATAGTAAAAACATAAATATTATAAATTGTGAAGTATTAAACAGAATAATTAGTTGGTTTATATAGAAAAAAAAATCAGAAATGGAAAATTATTGGCTGTTAAGAAGTTTCTATTTAAATGGATGATAATTATTAGAATGTAGATTTTCATGGACATTTCTTTTTATTTCAGCTCTCTTTTGCTGTCTACTTTTTAACGACCTACTCATTAGCAGCAGAGGCTAAAGAGAATAAACAACCTGAAAAAAGAGGAATTGTGGGCGGTATCCAAGAATTAGCATACGGATCTGGAATCGGACTTGCTTCTGGAATAAGTCTTACTCCGGAAACGGGTCTTGTTAGCTCTGGAATAAGCCTTCCTTCAAATATTGTTACATCTGGAGCAGGCCTGACGAATGGACTTCAACTTTCTAGTAACACTCTATCTTTAGGAAATGCTGCATCGTCTGGAATCAGTCTTGCATCAGGAATCTCTTCGATTGCCAGTCTTCCTGCGGCAACTACTTTAGCGACAGCAAGTGGTTTATCTTCAGGAATAAACCTCTCCGCTGCGAATGGCCTAACTTCTGGAATAAGTATCTCTTCTGGAACTGCCATTCCTTCTGGAATCAGTTTGCCTACTGCAACAGGTCTTACTTCTGGATTAGATTTGAAATCTGGATTAGCACTGCCAACGCCTCAGACAGTAGCGGTTCCTGTGGATCGCCCAGTGCCGGTTTCGGTTTCACAGGCGGTTCCTGTTCCAGTCGACAGGTTGGTACCTGTTACAGTGAATCGTGCAATTGCTGTTCCGGTCGATCGGCCTTATCCGGTAGCAGTCGACAGACCAGTCGCTGTTCCAGTACCGCAAGTAGTTACGGTGCCAGTTTCCCGCCCAGTACCAGTTCCAGTCCCATCACCTTTCCCTGTACCTGTTGTCAGAAAAGTTTTCGTTCCAGTTCCACACCCGGTCACCGTTGTTAAAACTGTACCAGTACCTATAGATACTCATCCGATTGGTAAGTGTAAAGTAGAAAATAATATATAATATAAATTTTCTATTTTATATTGACTTTAGTACAACCTATCGATTGTATATTTTAGCTAACCATTATGGAGGTCAGTACGGAGTCAGCTCAGGATACGCTACCGGACCACGCTTCGCCCCAGGACCTTACGGCAGCTTGCCGTTCTCAGGTAGGGAGTATGGAGGCGGCTACAACGGGTACTCCGCTGTTCCAGTTAGTCTCGGACTCTCACATGCGTTACCTCCTAAATATTAAATGGATAGCTACCTTTCGTTGATGTAAAAGTATTAAAACATTTTATTTTATTGTTGTTAATTAGGAGTTTAGATGATAAACTTAATTTATAATTTCAAGACTAAAGGTTTAATTGTAGGTTTAATGAAACAATGTCTTTTGTATATATTTAAGTCTTTCAAGCATTGTTACTGTTGTTATTGAATGTTTTATTTAAGATGTTATTGTTATTGATTGTCAATTTTTAATACATGTTTTGAACTAATTGCCTTGTTTCTTCTATTTCTATATTTATATTTCGTATCGTAAGGAATATAGGTAGTTATACTTAAGTAAAATATTTTAAAAAAATAAATAAATTCATACCTAATCAAAAGTATGGGTTACTGTATTGAAAATTATATGAATTTTGTTTGTTGGTCCTTTCAAATCAATGCATAACTTTATCGTACCAGCATCATAGCTAGATTAAAACACACGATTGAATAAGATTGCTGCAAATAAGTATACTGTAATTTATAGATAGAAAAGGATACTTATTTATTGTTTACATGCCATATTTGTGGAAATTAAATACGTTAGGCATTACAGGTTCGTGTATGACTGGTTCTACTATGTGATAATTGTTTTATAAAAGTTTTTTTACTATCCGATAAGATTTTTGGAGTATTCAAATAAATGTTCAATCATCCCTATGAGTAACATTAAAATCATATTTACATTAACATTAGGATGGAAATAAAAATAAAAATAAAATATTATATTTTATAACTTCCTAGTTAAAAATTAAAATACTTCTTAGAATCTGAAAAGTGAATTTAAAATTTAAAGAAATAATTTGGTTCATTGCGGTATTGCTTTAAATTTTATCTAGGGTTAAATTTAATTAAATTTTTGAGAGTCATAGCGGTCATGAAATTTATTTCTGAAATTTCTTACTTATTGGTAATTTGTAAATAACTGTAACTGAAATTACTTATTGTCCAACCCTGTTTACTATCTCCATAGAAGTTTGCCGTCCTGATACACCTATCAATCCAAATTCCTCTATGTTTTAGAAATTTTAATTAATTCCTAATTAAGGACTAGTCATATTTTTTTTCAATTACTTGTCGGATTAACTATGCATGCTTGTTATATAACAAGAGCGCTGTTTCGTTCTTAATGGCCGATTGGTTTTCATGGAGTTGGTTGAGAGCCATACTGGACTGACGCTAAGTTTAGTGCAGATTGTGCGAATGCTAGGAATCCCTAATTTTTTGAGGCACTCTTCTCATTAGATTCAAGTCATCTTCACACCCTTACTACAATCCACTGCTATCCTAGAGGGATGGTTAGGGTCAGAAGATGGTTCCCCATTTTTGTACCCCGTATGCCAGAAATGGCCAGGCAGGAAAAAAAAAAAAAAAAAAAAAATGTTCTCTCCATTTTTGGAATATCATAGTCTCTCACAGCAGCTCATGGAAGAATCTTTACAAGGATTGCCAACCTATGACCTTACCTCACTTCTGTATTTGTAACATCTCTCCAGGAAGAACAAAGGAACATAAGATTCAGATCCATCTCTTTATTGAATTTCAACAAGCCTACGATTTTGTTAACTGAAAGGTATCATATCAAACCATAATTGAGATGTCTGTGCTTTGAAAGGTTCTCGAGGATGACTATGCAAAAGAAAGTTATTTGTGACGAACGAAAAAAAAAATTGAATAACTCCAACAACCTGGCCTATCAAATATTACTGAAAGATAGTACTTAAATTATTACATACTCAACTTACATTTTATTTGCGCTTGTCTCAACCTTGGAATTGAAAAAAAAACTAAAAGTGTTATTCATTTACAAAAAGTGTGCCAAGTAAGAACAGAACAGCTTCCTCACTGTTTTGATTGGCTAAAAAATATCTATATTACAAGGTATAACATTTTCGTATGAGAATAAAATCTCTGGGAAAAGCCGATTTGGAAATACAGCTATCCTTCAACATTCGCGTGGTTGAAACCCACGAATTTTGTTCATCAGTGAATATTAAAATGCGAAAGAGTTCCGTATTTGCAGATTTCATATTTAATGAAAAAAAATACAACTGCATACTGAACATGTATATCTGTTAGTGCAAAACCAAAACAACGTATGTCAAAATTGAGTGTTTTACAAGAAATACGAAAACTAATTATTTCCGTATGTTTCATTAGTATAATTTCATATTTCATTGCCCTCTGCTATTTTCCATAGTAGCAGATTACAAAATGTCACCTTTAGCACAAATATAATAAAAGTTGAAAATTTTTACATATGACCTTTTGCACTATTAGTAGTGATAAATTCTTAATAGGTACGTTTTCATTTGTAAAATGGATGAAACAAAAAATCCATTGGAAAAATTCAACTTTTTGTTTATTTAGAATTAACGAGACCAATATTTTCTACAGTGAGAGCAAAACTAATTCAAGCTGGAATATAAAATATGATTGAAGTTCACGCAACTTTGATATTTAAGAAGGAAATTGAGACCAGCTGGTTGAACTTCAATAGAAATAAACACAATAACAAATAAGACTTTTTTTTTTTATTTATTTTTTTTTTTTTTTACGAACTTAGTGTAAAAATTACTTTTAATTTACTAAAAATTACACGAAATCAAAGTAGCGGTAGGGAGCCAGTAACGTTTGGAATCGACAAACCAATACAGTACAAATATTTTTTTAAATAAAATCTAAAATTTTATAACCTCACAAAAATATTGTACTAACTTTTCATATGATCAATGCCTTCCACATTTCACAGCTATTATATTAGGAACATTTATTTATAATAATTTTAATTATTTAATGGAATTCAATGAAATTGATACTAGGCAATTCCCATGCCATTATCCAAATTTCCTCCAAAGTTAGGGTCAAATCGAACGAGCCGTTTTCAAACTATAGGCGTGTCAAATAATACCTTTCCTGATCTGGAATCAAAAATATTTTCTGAAAGAAGTGGATAGAATTTGATAAAATTGATACATACTTGATTATCTGAACGTACGGTTTGAGAGATATAGACGTATCAAAGAAAATACGTAAGCTTTTGTATTAAATAAAACTATTTATTAATGTTGATTAAAAATGTTTTTTACATTTTAAGTTTTTGTACCTTTAACTTTAACTCACAGATATAAAAAAAATCACTTTCCATCAGATATGAGAATATTTCTAGAGCAATAATACACGGCTTTACTTTATCCTACGAAAAGTGAAATCATTTGACATCATGTGTCGGTCGAAATAATCCACCTTGATACTGAGTTAAATATCGCTAAACACTCTACAAATATTTTTCCAAGAATGTTTTCTTTAAACTACAGAAGTTAAAATAAATGAACGTAATAAATACAATTAATTGCTACGTAGTAAATCACATCAGAATCTACATTCCATACTACTTAAATAGTTCCAGATAATGTTTGTTTTATTCCCTTCTTATGTGAAGTAGCCATGTTTTGGAAATATTGTTCAACAAATCACATTTTAATATAAGTTAACATTTTATCCTCATAAAGACTGTAAAATATTTTTTACCTCGTCTTTAAGGCTATAGGGGATTTTACCGGGCCAGAGGGTGTGGGCGGGGATTTGAAAGACTCCCCCGGCATTGGGACGCGAACTCGTGACTGATTATTTTAAATCCATTATCACTTACATCTAGTTGCAGGGCAACGGCGGTGCTGTACACACATGTTAGCTCGTTCGGCAACCCCGCCCACACAATATTTTTATATGTCAATAATATTTATAAGTTGACATTATTGTTGTTTCTTTATTTGTATCAATTTCGATGTTGTTTTTTTGCTTTTATCGTATTATTCGCTAATCTTGGGACTTCCTGTCTTTGTTTTCTTTTCAGACATAGCTTTGGCTTAATAAAAAGAACTACTTAATGAAACTACCTCAATCTATTCCTAAAACTGTGATGAACGAGTTTGTACCATGCCAATATATATTTTTTTAATAATATTTTCTTCCACCAATTTGCCTTTTAGCGTTGGAATATTTTTAGCCATTGGTGCCACGCGTTTCTTTCCCGTGCAAGATTTTTTATTTATCACTAAGTCTTCCCTCTTCGTTTCCTTATACGTTTTTATATGGAATGTTCTTGACCGATCTCACCGCTAGGATTTCTGTGATGGTCCGTGCCTCAGACATATCCATATCATCTGAGTGGCTTATTCAGTAGGATTTTACTTCCATTTACCTGTATATGAAAGATACAGATATTGCGACCGTGAAAAATTTCGAATCTGAGCTACTTCATAATAAACATGAAAAATTCATTCAGCCGCATTACTGTTATTTTGGTCTGAGCTTATTAAATGCGTCTACTAATGCGGTGATATGAAGTATTGGGAATTCCCATAACCCTATTGACCATAAGGCTATCTGATAGTTATTTAAATACACTCACAGGATAGAATGGACCTCTAATCAAGACTTGAGGGACAATTACAGATTTCAAAAGGCCACTTTCTCACAAACCTCCTATAAATATCCCAGCGCTGGCAGGTGCATTGAAGGAATTTGAGACCGCTGCAGCAGCTCGAGGTCTGCGAATACACGAGCAAAAGACGATGTACATGAAGAGTTCAAGACATCGTCCTAATCAAGATCGAACTCTAAACATAGGCCAACACGAGTTCCCAGTGTGCAGAGAATTCAAGTACCTGGGATCCCTTATGACGGCAGACAACGATGTAGGAGCTGAGATAGGAGCCAGGATTGCTGCGGGAAACCGATGTTTTTATGCCATACAACGACTACTCACGTTTCGAAGACTATCAAGGAATGCCAGAGTGACAATCTATAAAACATTGATTCGTCCGGTAGTCACATACGGAAGCGAGACGTGGATTATCTCAGAAAAACATGAGAGGGCTCTTGGAGTGTGGGAGCGTAAGATTCTTAGGAAGATTCTTACGGGCCCGTATGCGAAGGTGTTTGGAGGTCAAGATACAATCGGGAGTTGCGACAACTCTACAAGGACGCAGATCTCATAAGTGTCATTAAGGCAGGGCAAATAAGATGGTTAGGGCATGTGGAAAGGATGGTAGCGAACCGAGTACCGAGGGCAATATTGTATGGAGGACCTGGAGGAGCAAGAAGGAGAGGAAGGCCACCACTCCGTTGGCTGGAGGATGTTGAGGCGGATTTGAGAGAGCTTGGTGTCAGGCGGTGGAGGGATGTCGCATTGGACCGAGACGAGTGGCGACGTATTGTTGAGGAGGCCAAGGTCCCATGCGGACTATAGCGCCGAGGAGTAAGTAAGTAAGTAAGTAATAAATTAATTATTTACAAAGTCCCCATTAAACCACTTTGGACATATGGCATCGAGCTATGGAGAAACAAGCTTTGACGCCAAATATAAAAATAATTTAGTCATTTCAGTCAAAATTTTTCCGGAAAATTGTAGACGCAGCCTTTTATAATATTACGTTACACAGTGATATTGACATTCATTTTATCACAGCAACTGCTACAAACAGTTTTAATAATTATCATGACAGACTGACTCTGAATTCAAATCCACTAACTAAAGCTCTACCTACTGCTAGAAATCCATATGATCCGGCCAGTAGACTAATGAGGCGTTGGCTAAGAGACTTACTGCATTTAGTTACTTGCTGTGTTATCTTATGTTTTTGCGTTATTATGTCATGTTATTTTCATTTTTTTTTTTAACTAATTCTTGCTTGTACTTTTTTTTTGTTATTTTTTTTGGTTTTGTTGCGTTCTCCTCAATACCACATTTTCTGAAAACAGTAGTGAATAGCAACTTTATTGTATGTCAGAAATATGTGTAACTAATAAAAAATAAAATTATATAAAACATTTTTTTCTCGGCTCCTAAGATTCAATGGAACAAACGCCGGGAAATGCGTCGCCTTGGAAATATTTTTCAATGTTGAGTCACCACAAAAAAATTGGTGGAACACAATACCTTGTTAGTAAGACTAAAAGAGGGGAAGTGATAGCTAAACTAGCCAATTCTCAGCACAAACTGGCCAACGGTTATTAAAGTAATAGATCGACTCAACCATCAGCTTTTTACATTACTACTTTACATAGTTAATATAAAGTTTGTTACTTAGTTTACGTAATTGTAAAACGGGCATTTAATGAAGCTGGTCTAGTCAGGAAATGTCCCACCCGTCCTAAGTATATATACAGTGACTTGGACTTTTTTCAGGACAGTCTTAAGTAAATTTTCGATAAGATCTAGCTTTATAAGAATGAATATTTTGGTAATTATATTATAATATAATCTTATAATTAGCATATTTTGTTTATTTTTTAAAAATGTGAATTAATAGGGTAAATTAGGCATTAATGAAATTTATTATGCAATTAAAAATAAATTTAATACAATTTTTAAAATAAATATAAGACCGGATTTAAGAGGTGGGCAGATCCTTAGTCGATTTAACCACAGTTTCTTCACATCCACATGTCTTTTGGTACGTACAATGACTAAAATAGGGGTACTATCGGAACTTTAGTTCAGGAATAGAATAAATAATAATGTTCCATTATGAAAAAGGCTTTCATTTTGATATAAACCTTAAACTATATCCTTATTTCATAGGCTCTAACTAATCCTGATGTATAAGCCACTTTCTGATATTTTCATACTTATTTCAAAACTTTTTATGTTTAGTGATTCAGATAATGTACATAATGATATTCCTGGAAGAAAAAAAGGTTGAGTACTAGGGTTGCTTGCGAAAATATATTTTTATTTTAGGGAGATATATTTTTAAAACAATATACCATTTTTTTTTTCACGGAACGGCCATAGAGACCACGCGAATATCATGACATTTGGCTTCTTTCTTGTTTTTCCTTTCTTTCCACTTCTCTCTCATTATCTCCGAGTGCCGCCGCTTTCTCTCTTCCGTCCACGCGACTCCCTTTCTCGAACTTTTCTTCTTCACGGTTCTTGTGATCTCCTTTAGTCTCTTACCATACCCCTGTCTGTCCAGACAGTCCCGGTCCGTTATTCCAAGTCTTTCCGTTTCTTCCTTCATCTGCCTGATGTATCCTCCCAAGCTTTTGTATCTACGGATTTTTTGGAATATTTCCTTGTTAAGTCTTTCTGAGGCCTTTCTTACCATATGTCCGTGGAATTTCAGTCTCCTGATCCTAATTTCCGTTTCTAGATCTCTTTTGTCCTTGTATATTTCCTGATTCGATCTTAGCCTGTATCCTTCTTTTGTCTTTTTGGGGCCGTAAATCCTTCTTAAAATTCTTCGCTCTATTCTCAACAATTTTTCCAGACTGGGGAGGAATGTGGTTTCCGTCCCGTATAGTATCACAGTTTTAACAACTGTATTGTAGTGTCGTATTTTCGCTTCCTTGGACAGGTTTCTCTTGTTGTATATGTTACTGGTTGCAAAACTTAGTTTTTCCAATTTGGCTATTCTTTCCTTGATACTTTCTTTTTCGGAACCATTATTACATATAGTCTCACCCAGGTATTTAAATTTATTTGTTACATTTATTGACCCGTATTTGGTTTCCACTGTTTTTTTCTTGAAGTCTGCGTCTGTGGTAATTAATTTTGTTTTTTCGTAGGAGATTTGGAGACCCGCTTTTTTGGCTATTTCCGCCAGTGTATTTATTTGGTCGATTGCCTCTTCTTCCGTTTCCGCTAAAAGTGCAAGATCGTCTGCGTAGGCAAGACACCTTACCTTGACGTGGTTGTTTTTGGTCCCTATTCTTGCACCCACATCATTGGTTTTCCACAATTCCTTCATTATCCTATCTAGTACCACGTTGAACAGTGTTGGGGAGAGACCGTCTCCTTGTCTGAGTCCCATTCTTATCCGGAAAGATTTGCTGGTGGTTCCTCTGAATCTTACCTTGGATTCGGTGTCAGTTAGTGTTAATTTTATTAGTTTCCTGGTCTTCTGGTCCACTCCGTATTCTCTGAGTATTTCCAGCAGTGTCTTTCTATCCACTGAGTCGTACGCTTTTTTAAAATCAACAAACGAGATGTAGAGGTTCTTTTTGGGCCTTGTTTTGTAGTATTTTATCAATAATTTTAGGCTCAGGATTTTTTCTTGACATGATCTTCCCTTTCTGAAGCCTCCCTGATATTCTCCGATTTTAGGGTCTATTTGTGGGTTTAGTCTGTTGAGTAGTGCTTTGGAGAAAATTTTGTAGCTGACGGTTAGTAGGGAAATTCCTCTGTAGTTGTCAGCTTCTGTTTTTGTTTCTTTCTTATGCAGTGGATGTATCAAGGCGGTTTTCCATTCTCTGGGGATTTTCTCCTCTATCCAGATGTCCATCATCAATTCTGTGATCTTCTTCCTGAATTCATCACCTGTTACTTTCCACATTTCCGCCAATACTCCATCCTCTCCAGATGCTTTATTGTTTTTAAGTCCCGCGATTATTTCTTCTATTTCTTCTTCGTCGGGTGGGTCCGATTCCATCTCCAGGAGGGTGTTGTCATGTGGAGTCATTCTCTGTTTGGGCTCCTCGCAGTTCAGCAGTTGTTCGAAATAATCCGCCAGTATGTTGCAATTTTCCTCGTTTGTTTGTGCCAGTGTTCCGTCTTTTCTTTTTAGCACTATTCCTGAGGGGATGTAGCCTTTGACTCTTTGATTAAAAGCCTTGTAGAATAGTCTACTATCGTTTCGTCTGAAATATTCTTCCATTTCTTCCAGCTGCCTCTCTTTTTCCTTCTTAGTATTTGGTGCGTAATTTTTCTTTCCATTATATACTTTTGATAGTTCTCGACTGTTTTGTTTTGGTTCCAGCTTTTCCACACTGCCAGTCTTATCCTTACTGCATCTTCGCACTCTATGTCCCTCCATTCCTTTCTTTTATATATTTCTAGCGGTGCTATTTCTTCTGCTAGGTCCGTCATGTTCTTAGCCGCTTCTTCCCAGTTTTGTGGGGTTTTTAACCTTTCTCTGTATTCCTGTTTTTTGTCTCTTACCAGGATTTGTCTATCTATTTGCTTTTTCTTAGCGTTTTTTGTGTGTTGAATCTTTTTTGCTGGTACCAATTTTATCTTTATTTGTAAGGGGAAGTGGTCAGATTGATTGATTGTCATTGATTGCTCTTTTTACTCTGACATTCTGTATTTCCTTTTGGTATCTTCTGGAGATCGCCACATGGTCCAGTTGGAACTCTCCCAGGAGGGAATTAGGTGATACCCATGTTTTCTTTTTGCTGGGTTTTGCTTTGTAATGTGTGGACATGATTTTTAACCCTGCGTTTTGGCATAGTTGTATCAGTCTTTCTCCGTTCCTATTTGTCCTCTTGTGTGCTGGATACTCTCCCACTATTTCCCTATATTTCTTTTCTCGTCCTAATTGTGCGTTAAAATCTCCCAGTAGTATTTTTACATTGTTTTGAGGTATTTTATTAATCTCGTCTTCTAGACCTCTCCAAAAGTCCTCCACCTTCTTCGGGTCCCTCCTGTTATCTTCATTTATGGGTGCGTGAGTATTTATTAGCGTGTATTTTTTGTTAGTTGCTTTTATTGTGAGGAGTGATAGTCTGGAGTTGGTGCTTCTGAAGTCTGTTACTGTGTTTAAAATCATTATTTTAATCCAATATTATTTACATCGATAAATTGATTTTTATGTACCTATATACATATATTATATATACAGGAACTTTTTTATTTTTTATTTAATGGTTTATATTTAAATCAACATCGAGTACGCCACCGATACAAACAACTATAGGACATCCCTACTATTTCAATTTTGGTACTCGTGAGCGACGCGACTGCTATCTGCAGTTATCTTGTTATTTAATGTGTTGTTGTTGTTTATATTTCTTATTATTAAATGTTTATAACCTGAACACTGATAATTGTTATAAGATTTCGTGTACGGATGGAAGGAATTTATGGGGGTTGATTATCTCAACTTTCTATAATGAAGACGAGCGAAGAGTCAGAGTATACGTGGTAGAAGTATCGAGCTATTACTATTAAACATCTATGTTACCTAGAGACATGAAAATAAATAAATAAATTTAGACAATTTCAAGGCATAGAACCGTAAGCATTACGATTGATTTCGAAAAAAAGTCCTTATATTTGACTTTGATAACTTTTCCCAATTAGAATAAAATAAGATTGAATTAATTTTTGCATATATCTTGCCTTATTTAAAATTTTATAATTTTTCTGTTATAATTGTACCAAAACGATGCCCTTATTTAGAAACAGAAATATCTCATATCTTTACATAGAATAACAACTTTTCAAAATTAATTTTCTTAAATTTTCGGCAAACCGGTATTATATTATTTTGTATTTCCTTTCGAATTATTTAGTAGGAACAATGGTCCCTCTTACACATTCCTAGGTACGCCCATCCACATTAGGCTTATTAAGTTTATAATCAGTAGACAAGAATGAAATCGTTAATAGTTAATATCCTATTTAGTTAACACTTTTAAAATAAGATTTATTATAATAATTATGTTAATCGATCATTACTTTAATTGATGATATTTTTTTACAGGCTGAACGACTCGTTTATATCTTATTAGTCACTTCGCTGGCAGGAGCGGTATCCGCCATTGCTGGAAAAAGAAGCATCTTCGAAAGCCTCGTTCCCGGTATTAACATTCCACCTCCTGAGTTTGGTTTGAGTTCAGACATCGCAGTACAATTTCCTTCTCAAGCAATTGCTGTCCACGTGCCACACCCAGTTCCAGTTCCAGTTCCTCATCCTATCGTGGTTCCAGTTGAACGACCAGTTCCCGTCGCAATCGACAGGCCAGTTCCATATCCGGTTCCTATCATCAAAAAATATTTTATTCCTGTCCCATTCAAAGTTGTAAAGCCCGTACCTGTTCCGGTTCCGACTCCAACTATCCGTAAGTGCAAATCATAATCATCTATTTTTATTATAATGATGTATTTCTTTTATACGATATGATAATAATAATGTTACAGAAGATGGGTCTGGAAGCGATAGTGGTTCAGACTTAGATGCCGGATCGGAAATTACTGCAGAAACCAATCATGTTTACACCAACCGAGTTAGTCGTACTGAAATCGACAGTTTGGCCTCAGGAAATAATAGTGGAACCACTACTGCTGTTGTATCTACCTCACCTGCAACCAGAGCTGCTAAACGAAACAGTTCCTTCAGGATACACGTTAAAGAAACTTAATTAAGAATGTAATACTTTAAACCTTTTTGAAGACTGTTAATATTAATGTAATTATTTTATAAATTTTGTTCAACTATTATTAATTTAAACAACAATATGTACCAAAAGAATTTGTTTCGTTTTACAATTTGATTTTCTATTATTTTAAGAATGAATCAAATTCTTTTACAAATAATGCTGAATTCATAGTATATTACAAAGAGGAGAAGTGAAGGGGTCACGCAGTAATTTTAATGTAGATATTGTTATTTAAAGTCTTTAAAAGTAGTCGAGTGCCACTAAATTAATTTTTTTTAAAAATGTATCAAAATAAAGGCTCAATAAATTTCAAAATCCCATATTACGCATGCGATTCCTAATTAATTTTATAATAAATTGCAAAGAGAAAAAGTGACGTCCCATTTTTCCACAACTTTTCAATGAATGTGAGGCTGCTTATAAAAATAAGATTGTATTTGAAGATAGAGATTCCACTGTTTTGTCTGGAATTCAAATAACGGTTAACAATTCTTGTCAAAAAAAATGCTAAGACAAAAGAAAAAATATCTGGAGTAAAATATAGGGTGCTAGTGGGATTCTTTGATGTTTCCGCTTCGGGAAAATGGATTTCAAAATATAGAATACCTTATTATTTTAATATTAAATAAATCTTGTTTCGCTTAGGATACAAATTAGATTATCTATCTGAAATTAATTTTATTTCCTTAGCACTTCTCATTGTGCAAGTTAAGAAAACTTGGGTTCGGACTCAGAACTCTGACACCATCTGAACTTCCACCACGCTTTGTTTTTTAATTTCCTTATATAGGTTAATAAAGAGAATACAAACTACTCTAAAACTTGAGAGTTTTATTTCATAAAGAGTATGCAGAATCGAAAAGCCAAAATTACAAATATTTCATACTCTGTTATTTTAATAAAATTGATTTAGTACATTATTCTATCCTTTTTTAGTTCAATGGAATAAAAGTTGTTTATTATAGAAGCAATTCTCTACATTTAGATCATTGTTCATGTGGTTATAATTAAAGAAAAGAAATACAGAAATATGTTGTTATTTTTTTTGTCGAAACAACAACAGAGTAAAAGTTTCAAAAACATGTTTTAATCACCTAATGAAATATACTTCCTGACATAAACAGTGTCAAATTTCTTTGTTTACACTAAATATATTTTTTACCTTCATGTCACACTGCTAGTTTCTTTATTTTTCAACTGATGGCAATACAATTCATTAGGACCATAGATAACATTGTTGTGAGTAATTTATGAATGGTTGGTAAATTTTTCCAAAGTTGTTAGTTAGAACCTTTTCAAACCAAGTCCACGATATGACATGTTACCTATTACTATCGCTGTTTAACATATCAAAAAATATTTTTTACATTACAGTAATTTTCCGATGAATATTGAATGATGAATGATCTTACTAGTACTATCTTCAGTTCCTTTAAATTAAAGACTCCATCAATTATATTATTATGAAACATTACTAAAGTGTACTGTATAGTTATTAGTGTTGATAATTGATTATACATAGTATGATGAAGAACAACACATTCCCTTAGGGTTATTCATTCCCCTACAATAAACTTAATTATTACTTTCTCACTTGACCTATTCCACATCATAGCCTGAAAGGTCAGAAATTGTAGTCAAAAGCTAACAAAATAAAATATTTTTTTATAAATTATATATAAATATTATATATTATATAAAGTATTTCACGGTACACACACAACCACACGCACGCATAATAAAGATAATTGTAATGGATGTGTTGCAGAACTTTTCTTTGTCTACTTTGTGTTTTACCGGATTATTTTTTTCCAAATCAATGAATATAACTTCAGAAAGTAGTCGTTTTTGTTGATTGGGAACTGTGGCAAGTATGATTGGGTTTTCAGAATCAAATGTGTGGTTGAGGGTTATGGCGTGTTCGGCAAGTTTCCAGGCGAACGGGTTTCGTGTGGAGATGCTGTATTTGTGTTGATATATTCGTTTTTTTTTTGTTTTTTTTTTTAAATCTGTAACCATAAGAAATAACTTACGTGTATGCCTGAAAGATCAGTATAATAAAAATTATAATTAACTTTTGATAATTATTTATTGGTACGTTTCGAGGAATCTATGTGTCACTCTTCAACCATCTAAAATAAAATTACACCAATATATTTTAGAAGAGAATATTGGTTTGGGTGTTCAGTTAAAAAAAATGTAAAAAAAAAAATAAATTATGTTTACTTTTATTTTTGCCGAAGTTTCACACTGAAGTTCAGACCTTTATCAGAGCTAAGAAAAAACAGATAACAATGGGTATGAGAAACTATTAACATTAAAAAAAATAGTAATAATATGTAGGTAGAATAAACGTGAAATAAAATAAAGTAGGTAGAGTAAGTAAAATAAACTTAGAGAAAATATAAAATAATGATAACAATGTTAGGGATAGAAAGTAGCGGGAGCAAAGTTAGGATATATAATATAACGGTAACAAAGTTAGAAAATTATGGATAAAATAAAAACAGTAACAGAAAACTATGAAATAAATAATACCGGCAATAAAGTTAGTGACTACTAAAATAAGGTAACATAAGAAATGAAGAATGAATTAGCTATAAAATGTAATGGAATATATAAGATGAAAAACGTAAATTTAGACATAAAATAAATGGAGTGACGTAGTTGCCAAACTATAATGTCAAAGTAAGCAAAAAAGGAAATGAGATAAATATACTGACTATGTATTGACAGATTTTACTGTGTCTTAATTCTTCTATTTACATCAGTTATTTTCTTTATATAACTTCATATTCCTTTTCTCTATTTTAGATTTTATTCTATGAAGGTCTCAGTTCCTTCATGTTTTAGACATCATGTTTTAGCTACTGCGTCACTCCATTTATTTAATGTCTACACATTATATTTTATGTGAAAAAGGAATTAACAAAAAAATTAAATGGAATACATGTGATAAAATACATAAGTGTGGACATAAAATAAATGGGTTGACGCAGTTACTGAAATAAGATGTCTCAGTGTGCTAAAAAAGGAAGTGAGCTAATCATTGAATAAAATGTAAAAATGAGAAAAGGAATATGAAGTTATATAAATTCAAGGATTTACAGTCAAGAATTTTTATTAGGTTTGCCAACGTTTCGACCCAAACATGTGGATCATCCTCAGTGCTATATTTTGAGAGTCGAGACAAAACCTCAATTGTTCATCCTAATAATCGATCAGTCGACTAATTACCCATCTCCATGATACAATAAGCCTGATGCAATGTCTGATTTCCAACTAGAAGGATTATGGTAACATGGTAACAAATAGGGTTAAAGGTAGAGGGGCTTAAGATCTTAATCTATGATTCAATATAATTAATTGAATATAAAAAGAAGATTCGAGATTCATATATTCATTTATATCATTTTGAATCAAACCATAAAATAACATTTAAGATCCTAAACTCAGTACAAAAATATTAGGCCGTTTTTCCTATACAACCTCGTTATTTTGGGGGTTGTAGGTCACGCCAAACGGCTTATTTTTTTTGAAGGCCACCTTTTTTTCTCGGTTTTGTGCTCAAATTACCGTACGGTCCAAGTGGAAAGCAAATGGGTATTTACGAGTTTTTAGTACCTAATGAAATAGACAAAGTTTGTCGACATCAAGATTGAAAACGCCGCAATTCCAAGAATGTTTATCAATAAAATATTTGTAGGTTTTGATGAGATAAAGGTTCATCTCATATATATATATATATATATATATATATATATATATATATATATATATATTTTTTTTTTTTTGTTCTTCCCTACCTCGTCTTTTAGGCTATACGGGGTTTTCCCGGCCCGAGAATAGGGACAGGGAGGGAGGTGGAGGCCGAGAATTTCAAATCCCCTCCTCTCATTATTTCGGTTATCGGGTTACCGGCCTACTCGTGGTGCTGTGCACACTCATTAGCTCATTCGGCCACCCCGCCCTCAAGCTTAATAGTCTGTGGGCAAGACCCCCCTAACGTGCACGGCCCTCCCCGTTGGGCGCGTTTTTGGTGCATTATATTGATTGGCTTAACCAAATATTAATGCAATAATTTAATCGTCCAGAAAAATTAAACAATTTTTTTTTAATTTATTATTTTATTTCTTTTAATTTTTTAAAATTTAATTTCCTTTATTCTATACGGAGGTCGTTTAAGAATGCTTCTATTTTAATAATGATATAATTATAATAATAAAATTTAATTCAAAAATACTTTGCTAAATATCTTGAATTTTTTATTTAACATTTGCGATTCAACACTTTGTTTTATATATTTAATGATTCTTAGAGGTAATTTAAATTGTATGTACTTCCCCGGAAATAAGTCATACTAATACCTGTTTTATAAACTAAAATAATATATACCTAATCTGAACTATATATAATGAATAGCTACCGTGTTGTTTAGTAAAACCCATATCACTAAAAAAAAATTAACTTTTATGTTCTTTATTTTGTTCGGAAGTTGGAACATATCATAACAAAATAGGAAATTTTCATATTGAATGCATTATTCTTTCTGCACAAAGAAAGATGGAAAGGGCGAAGCTATAAGTTCTTCTACGTAACCGAAATTGATTGTTAGTATTTGGTCTCAAAATGATGAAAAACTCAAAATCGAACCCAAACATTGGAAAAATACATTAAGCGCACGAGAAAAGAAGTGCCAAAATCTTGAAAAAGAATACAAGGATCAGTATACATAATATGACTAAACGAATATATAGTAGACAGATGAACACAATATTTCAATATCCTGCTAAAAGGAGATCAAATGCTGGAGCAGTTTGTCTAATAATAAGGGGGCGATGCAGGTTTATTATAGTGAAGACCATTTTATCAGCAAGAAAGATTTGTTCGAAGCAATTGGCAAGTCTGCAGGTCTGGACGGATTAAAGTAGGTTTACTATGGTGAAAACTTAAATAGTTATTTCAAACGAGGTTTATTATAGTGAAAACAACTTTATTTGCGATCGCTACTGAAGTTGCACATTGGGACAATCTTCACTTTGAAGCAGGTTATAGAAAGATATATTGGGAAAGAGAAATAGCTCTCCTTCTGTTTAGTGCATTTGCAAAAGATTTTTGAAGGAATCTGAAAGGAAAACTAACTTTTCTGAAAGATTAGTAGATATTAGAACAAAGGGGGCGGGGTGGCCGAATGGGCTAAAGCGTGTGCACTGCACCGCGAGTTGCCTGGCAACCGGATAAGAGATTTAAGAAGATTAAAATTCCCCGCTCTCACCCTCCGGCCCAGAAAAATCCTGTATAGCCTAAAAGGCGAGGTAGGGAAGAACAAAAAAAAAAAGAAAAAGATATTAGAACAATAAGCGGGGTGGTCGAATGGGTTAACGATTGTGCACATCACCGCCGTTGCCACGTAACCTGACAATTGATTAGTAGATAAAAATTGTCACAAGTGGTGCCGGTCTTTTAAATACCCGCCCTCACCCTCTGGCCCGGGAAAACCCCGTATAGCCTAATAGGCGAGGAAAGGGAGGAGGCAAAAAAAAAAATAATAATAATAATAAAATATTTATTTATATATATATATATATATATATATATATATATATATATATATATATATATATATATATATCCAAAGTGTGAGGCACTAAGCAGATAAATAGCTATTTTCTTTTCTTGATGGACTTCTGTCTAACCTGCTAAAGTGAAAACATTCCCAATTTGCAAATTCTGTTCCAATGTGCAACTTGAATCCATATCGCTCTGGCAATCGACAATATTTCTTATTTTAGCTTCTACTATTCTTGAGTAAAGTTTCTTTGGTACACTAAACAGGAATGAATCTCGATGGTTATTACATTTCCTTTCTTGTAAAGGGACAGAACTACACTTCTTTCGTATCATTTTCTAAAACATTGATTGCCTATGTAAGCCCAGTATTTCGGGTTACTTCGTCCACACCAGCTGACTTGCCAATTGCTTCGAACAAATCTTTCTTGCTCATAAAATGATCTTTAATAAACCAAAATAAACCTTTATTGTCCCCTTAATATCATACAAAGTGCTCCAGCATTGCCCCCCTTGTAGCGGCTTCTTGAAATATTCTGTTCATCTGTCTAATATACATTCGTTTAGCCATACATGGATACTGGTCCTTGTTTTATTATATTGTTGTTCTCTAAGAATCAGTAAATACATAAATCGCAATCGTTAAATGAAAAATTCAAGATATTCATTAAAGTATTTTTGAATTAAGTTTTATTATTATAATTATATAATTTTTGTAATAGAGGCCTTCTTAAACGACCTCCGTATAGAACAGTTAGTTTTCCTTTCAGATTCCTTCAAAAATCTTTTGCAAATGCACTAAACAGAAGGAGAGCTATTTCTCTTTCCCAATATATCTTTCTATAACCTGCTTCAAAGTGAAGATTGTCCCAATGTGCAACTTCAGTAGCGATCGCAAATAAAGTTGTTTTCACTATAATAAACCTCGTTTGAAATAACTATTTAAGTTTTCACCATAGTAAACCTACTTTAATCCGTCCAGACCTGCAGACTTGCCAATTGCTTCGAACAAATCTTTCTTGCTGATAAAATGGTCTTCACTATAATAAACCTGCATCGCCCCCTTATTATTAGACAAACTGCTCCAGCATTTGATCTCCTTTTAGCAGGATATTGAAATATTGTGTTCATCTGTCTACTATATATTCGTTTAGTCATATTATGTATACTGATCCTTGTATTCTTTTTCAAGATTTTGGCACTTCTTTTCTCGTGCGCTTAATGTATTTTTCCAATGTTTGGGTTCGATTTTGAGTTTTTCATCATTTTGAGACCAAATACTAACAATCAATTTCGGTTACGTAGAAGAACTTATAGCTTCGCCCTTTCCATCTTTCTTTGTGCAGAAAGAATAATGCATTCAATATGAAAATTTCCTATTTTGTTATGATATGTTCCAACTTCCGAACAAAATAAAGAACATAAAAGTTAATTTTTTTTTAGTGATATGGGTTTTACTAAACAACACGGTAGCTATTCATTATATATAGTTCAGATTAGGTATATATTATTTTAGTTTATAAAACAGGTATTAGTATGACTTATTTCCGGGGAAGTACATACAATTTAAATTACCTCTAAGAATCATTAAATATATAAAACAAAGTGTTGAATCGCAAATGTTAAATAAAAAATTCAAGATATTTAGCAAAGTATTTTTGAATTAAATTTTATTATTATAATTATATCATTATTAAAATAGAAGCATTCTTAAACGACCTCCGTATAGAATAAAGGAAATTAAATTTTAAAAAATTAAAAGAAATAAAATAATAAATTAAAAAAAAATTGTTTAATTTTTCTGGACGATTAAATTATTGCATTAATATTTGGTTAAGCCAATCAATATAATGCACCAAAAACGCGCCCAACGGGGAGGGCCGTGCACGTTAGGGGGGTCTTGCCCACAGACTATTAAGCTTGAGGGCGGGGTGGCCGAATGAGCTAATGAGTGTGCACAGCACCACGAGTAGGCCGGTAACCCGATAACCGAAATAATGAGAGGAGGGGATTTGAAATTCTCGGCCTCCACCTCCCTCCCTGTCCCTATTCTCGGGCCGGGAAAACCCCGTATAGCCTAAAAGACGAGGTAGGGAAGAACAAAAAAAAAAAAAAAAAAATATATATATATATATATATATATATATATATATTATATATATATATATATATATATATATATATATGAGATGAACCTTTATCTCATCAAAACCTACAAATATTTTATTGATAAACATTCTTGGAATTGCGGCGTTTTCAATCTTGATGTCGACAAACTTTGTCTATTTCATTAGGTACTAAAAACTCGTAAATACCCATTTGCTTTCCACTTGGACCGTACGGTAATTTGAGCACAAAACCGAGAAAAAAAGGTGGCCTTCAAAAAAAATAAGCCGTTTGGCGTGACCTACAACCCCCAAAATAACGAGGTTGTATAGGAAAAACGGCCTAATATTTTTGTACTGAGTTTAGGATCTTAAATGTTATTTTATGGTTTGATTCAAAATGATATAAATGAATATATGAATCTCGAATCTTCTTTTTATATTCAATTAATTATATTGAATCATAGATTAAGATCTTAAGCCCCTCTACCTTTAACCCTATTTGTTACCATGTTACCATAATCCTTCTAGTTGGAAATCAGACATTGCATCAGGCTTATTGTATCATGGAGATGGGTAATTAGTCGACTGATCAATTATTAGGATGAACAATTGAGGTTTTGTCTCGACTCTCAAAATATAGCACTGAGGATGATCCACATGTTTGGGTCGAAACGTTGGCAAACCTAATAAAAATTCTTGACTGTAAATCCTTGAATTTATATAACTTCATATTCCTTTTCTCATTTTTACATTTTATTCAATGATTAGCTCACTTCCTTTTTTAGCACACTGAGACATCTTATTTCAGTAACTGCGTCAACCCATTTATTTTATGTCCACACTTATGTATTTTATCACATGTATTCCATTTAATTTTTTTGTTAATTCCTTTTTCACATAAAATATAATGTGTAGACATTAAATAAATGGAGTGACGCAGTAGCTAAGTTCAAGCCTGTACATGCCATTATTTATAATTTGAGCATATTTACTAGTTGTATTTGTATACAGTTGTAAATTTAATTAAATAAACAAATAAAACATTAAAAAAAGATAGGCGTATGACCCAGATATTACAGCAACTTTTTCCATAAAATCGCCTAACCGGGAAGTGTCATTTTGTATCAACGCTGAAACAAATTTTCACAATTTTCTCAAGAACGGCTCTAACGTTTATGATTCAACTCGGATTGTATAATCTTTGTATAATTAAGTGGTCTTTAATACCAATTAGGTCTTATCCCCATTGATGTCACTTTACAGGGCTTAAATGCGAAATGTACATATACGTTTGCTCTATATGTTCATGTACCTTTCATATGTTTTTTAAAAAATAATTAATCATTTCACATTATTTATAATTCGAAAAAATGCTAAATATAACTTTTGAAAGGATTTGAAGAATAATTGGATAAAGGAGAAAAAAATGCTAATCCAAGACAAAAATGAATATCTAAAAATAATAGCTAGAAGATATACGCATAATATATCGTTGGAAAGCGGAGATTAAAAAAAAATATAGAAAGTTTATAATTATCATATTTAAATAATGAGGTATCAACGTCCGTTTATCTCGAAAAATCGTCATGTAACTTTAAAAAAAATTAATTTATTGAATAATTTAATGAATTTTTTTTTTTTGAAATCAGAACATTATTATGTCTTCCTCTAAATTGCCTTTAATTTCTTTTTTTTTTAAATAATAACTATTACTCATTGTTAGGAATTATGGAAAAATGCTAAATGTAAGTTTTGGAAGAATATTATAATTGAGTAAAGGAGAAAAAAAGAAAAATACTTATCCAGGTTGAAAATAAATATATGTATAATATGTCGTTGGAAAGTGGATATTAAAATAACAATATAGAATATAGAAAGTTGTAAAAAATAACAGAGAGTGACGAAAAAAAAATTTAATAATTTCTAAAATTTAATATTATTTAACTTAAATCAGATGTTTTAAAGGAAATTAAATGACATTTTGTTACTAAATGTAAACTTTTAAAATGTTTTTTAAGTTTGAAAAAGTATTTAAAACCCACGGATTCAATGCAATGTCATTTTTTAAGATAATATATTTCATTGTACTTGTGTGAAATATAAAAATATTTCATGGAATCGCTTATAACCTTACTGTAGAAAACGATCTAACATTTGAAATTCCATAACGTTTGAAAACGTTCTAACTAACAAATTTAGAAACATTTATCAACCACTCATAATATATATACTATAGTTTAATAATTCTAGATCAGATATTATATTTAAATAATTAGTTCTCTATCGTCCGTTTATTCCAAAAAATCATGTAAACTTTTAGAAAATTAAATTAGTGAATAATTTGAGGAATTTTCTCTTTGTGATATTCCAATATTATCCACTACTATTTCATTGTACTTGTGTGAAAAAAGAAGTGAAAATATTTCATAGATATGTTTTTAACTTACTTACTGTAGTTAAATATACTTGCAATTAGTGTGACAACTTTTGTACTGTCTACAAAAGACAACTCCAATATCTTAATTCTATTTTGGTAAACTTTTCAGTAGAAAATAACAATTTAATAACTAATAGTCGTACAATCCATAATCAACCGGTGATATAATAAATAGGACTTTTGTTATTTTAATAGTATTTATGATTTGTTAGCTAAAATCGTTTAGTTTTAAAAATACAATTCACAAATTTTATCATAGCCCAAATCGCCAGAAAATAATTTCTATTCATAGTTGAGCGTTAAGTGTAAGTTGTGTGTTGCGCGCACCAGATTTTTAAATACCTTTTTATTGATATAATCTAGTACTAAAATATTTCGTTTTTTTTTAAGTTAGATTTTAGCGTAGGTATTCAATTTATAATACTCGATGTATTTAAACTAATCCAATGGCTTGGTACCATATATGATTTCAATTGATTTCGTAATACACAAGTAGCAGAGATACGAAGCTGTTTCGTTTCAAGTTCTTTATATAATTATTGTATCTTTGATGTGGCCCCCACCTAGCATGAATCTAACTTAGTACTCAGATATAAAAACTGAATTCGATACCAAGTTGGTCAGTCGTCATTTAAACTTCAAAGAATCATTAACAATAGCATCAACATGAATAAATTGGTATCTATCTGATTCATACTTTTATAATTTAATGATTAATTTATAAATGGTTAAATACTAAAGTGTTAGTAACCACTAAGTTGGATCGGATATTTTAGAAACAACACTTTTTCTGGCTACGTAATTCTTATAAACGTATTTAAATGAAATACAATTTATTGTTACAGTTATATACAATTTGTTGAATTTTGTGAATGAAAATTTTAGTGTAGAAATGTTTTTTTGGGATGGTTTTAAAAATTTTCAAAATGTTTGATGCGTTGTTTTTGAAATAATCAATTTACTTAATTGGCTGCATTGATCTTTAAAGTTTATTTAATTATATCTGATAATTTTGAACTATAGAAATGTATGACGAATACCGTTGAAATTTTTCCGGTTAATTGAAATTGATTTTAAATGTTTTATTATAAATATTACTATGATATTACTTAATGCTCTATTACCACTAAAATGATTTCAAACAGGATTAATTTTTTTTTCAGTATGAAACTACCATCATGTTATCAGTAACGATGTCGATGGTATTGGGAGCTGGTTTAAAGAGACCACACGAAAAACGAGGTGTACTTGAAGGTATCAATTTGGGCACAGGTCTCTTCACGCCAACACTCTCTGGAATCAGCCTTAATTCAGCAAATATTCTCACCTCAGGACTGAACTTGCCCATTGAAACAAACGTTTCTTCCGTAATTAAAACAGATTCTGGAATAAATCTTTCTGGACTTAATTTAACTCCCGGGATCAATCTTCCGTCCGGCATAACATTGAGTTCTGGCAGCGGCATTTTGTCTGGTGTGAACCTTAATTCACAGATCGGTTTGCAATTAAGTCAAACAGCTGCATCTCAGAAGCCCATCGCAGTTCCAGTGGATCGGCCGATATATGTCGCTGTGCCTCTGCAAGTCCCTGTCGCAGTTGACAGGCCAGTGCCTGTTGCAGTAAATCGAGCGGTTGCTGTGCCAGTGGACCGTCCCGTTGCAGTAGCAGTAGATAGACCCGTTGCTGTAGCAGTTCCTCAACCATTCGCTGTTCCTGTATCACAACAAGTACCGGTACCAGTAGCATCTCCTTTTCCGGTACCAGTAGTCAATAACGTAGCTGTTCCAGTCCCATATCCAGTTCCAATTGTAAAGACAATTCCAGTTTCAGTTGGCGCTACATCAATTGGTAAGGAAAATGTAGATATAGCCTTACAAATTCACAAATAATAAAAATGATGATTTATGTTTTTTTTTTAGGAGGAACAGGTTCTGGAATATCTCTGGGTTCAAACCTAGGCTTAGACGCTGGAACATCACTGTTTTCAAATAAATTAGGTGCTTATGGGCGTTAGTTCTACTGTTCTACTTGTAGAAATTTCACAAGAATGCTCGTTAATTGTTCATATTATTTGTGCCACATGTGTATTTAGAAATATTATGTATTATCGCCTGACTCACTTTAAAATCGTAATGATATATATATGGGTAGACGATAAATACATCTCTTGATGAAGACTGACATTTATTGTGCTAATGTACTTATTGTTATGTTTTATTTTATTGTTTTTATCAAATAAATAAATATGAAGAAATTAACCTGTTTTTTAATTTAAATATTTTTGTAATACACATGGAACCAAATAGTACCACACAACAAATCGAAGAATATATGCACAACCAATGTAAAATCCTCATTTTTTATATTTCGCTTTTTCAGTATGAAATAGGTCCTTAATGGTAGTAAATTGTTTATTTGTTGTAAATTTAAGGCAAAAGACAAGAATTAGAGCTCATCTTAGACTAATTGCATATTAACAAGTTAGCCTAATATAAAAACTCCATGAAATTCTAAACATAATAATTGAAATAATTAAATTTATTGTATTTTATATTCTACAAGAAATCGCAACTTTTAAAAATCTTCAGCTCATCCTAAAAAAAAAAAATGATTTTAGAATGATGCGGCCGTTTTCCTTTCGATTTAATTATATGGTAACTCCATTGTATATAAAAATATATTTTTCATAAATTACACCGTCAGGGCGGTCCCTCCACGCCCAGTGGTATAATAAAAGGCCTCTGGCCACAGATGTCAAAGAACGCATACAGCGTGCAGAGCCCTCTTACCTTAAAATGCCCTTGGGCAATAAAAGGAAATTGAAAATTTATGTATATATACATTTATATATATATTGTATTTTGTAATTAAGAAATTCCTGGGGGATAGAGAAAAAAATAAATAAAAAAGTAAAAAATAAAATAAATTACACCGCATGCGATTAATACTTTGATACCCCAAACTTATAACTATTAACCATAAACTTAATAATATCGTTCTTTGGTAATTCTATGTCTTAACAGTAGAATTGTTTTTATTTTCTTTTACTTACGAAATATTTAATAAGACAAGGTATTGTGATTTTGAAAAAAATGGAGTATAAATTTTAAAGATAAATACACATTTTAAGATTCCCAAATACCAATATCTTGCAATATCGTCTTGTTTATGTAAACCTCCTTGCTCAAAAACGAGAGTCATGCGTTTTTATTTAGAATTGACGGTCAGAGCAACATTATTTAATAGATTTTCACTTTATTATAATATTTTCGAAAATGGCTCAAACAATTTTGAACAAACTGTGTAAAATTAAATATTCTGTAATCTAAGCTAAGTTTTATCTTACTGATGTCGCCTAATAGATTTTAAATGTCGAATTTTCAAAATGGCTTTCTAATAAACCACATTTAGGCTTAAAAGCTTATATAATTTCCTATTTTATATGTTCACAGCCGCATTCACACCGCACCACCATTTTATTCATAACAATTAACCATTAATTGGAGTTGTTAAATGTAATTTGATGACATTGGACTGGACTGTTTGTAAACTATAGGCACTTTCTGTTTACTATTTAGAACTTGTAGATTATTTCTATTTTTCTGCCAAATTGAATGAATATTTTATTTTTTCTGAATCGCAATTTTATGTATGAAATGTATAAAAATATTTTTTTTTATAATTCATTATTATTTTATCAAATCATTAAAACCCGTCTGAAACTTCTTGAATGGATTCCTCTTACCGTAACCTACAACTTTTTTAATTTACGAAAATTCTCAGAAATGGAGCGTTTTACATTAAATTAATTACTTCAAT
The DNA here is from genome assembly GCA_928085145.1 of Nezara viridula. NCBI lineage: Eukaryota > Metazoa > Arthropoda > Insecta > Hemiptera > Pentatomidae > Nezara > Nezara viridula. The sequence continues at coordinate 113,365,136 of OV725077.1, forward strand.
GAGATACTAAAAACGATTGAATAGGCAAAGGCGGGCTAAGATGACGAATTCAGTGTTCGTAAAATTACAGAAAGCAGAGTGTCCTAGCCTGTATAGGCGGACCTACGGGGAGTGATGGGAGCTTTCGGATTGAAACCCTCTCCCAAATGAAAAAATATACTCATGTCTCACGAAAAATATACCAAAAACTTATCTCTTAAGGTATTATTGTTGGTATAGTTAAATTTTAATAGAACTTCAAATCAATTAAACGCCATTTCATACATGTAGTAGATGACCTCTAGTATTTACTCCTTTAAGTGACATTAAGTGGGGGAATGTTTAGGAATGTAGGGTTGCACTATGAATTGTACTCAATTATGCAGTGGACAAGATGTTCATTGAAAAATATTTAATCAATAAATGATCGACTTAAAAGGTACAGATCAGAGAAAGGAAGAAAGTTGGAAAAGAGTTTCTATTTCTTCCAAAGAAATAATCGTTATATATATAAAGCTTCTGGGCAGAAGCCTCCCCCAAAATTAAATCTTGGATACGCTAGTGCTTTTTAATTTTTAATATTTGTTTTTAATTTTTATTTAGGTACTCTCTTCTTGTTAATTTGGAGTTCTTTCATAAACACGTGTGGTCCCCTGGTGCCTGTACTAAATAATCCCTTAGGCAATTATTTCTCATTATCGATGGGAAATTAACAATCTCAAGTTATGTGCCAATTTATGCATGAGCAAAACATTGAGATATTATCGAAATATAAATTTTCTAAGACTTAATAACGATTTATAGAAGATAATATAATATAATATAGTAATTATTCATAATTAAAAAAAAAGTTAATTATAAAAAATACGAGGCTATAAAATTTATGTTGTGATAAAGTTTGTATCCACGTTGAGATAAGTTATGGCCAAAAAGAAGAGATAAGTTGCAAGGAATCAGAACTGTAAGGTAAGTTTTTGAACTTTCCCACTAAAATATCCTGAATGTACAACTCTACACAACAAACTCATAGGATACCTATTTCTTTTAAAATAGTTGGTTAACGATAAATATTAGTTTGGCCAAAATTTCATGAGGGGAAAAGATGAATTATGCATCTTGTAAGGCAAGGATAAGCTGTGGTACCAGTGCTGTATGCCAATGGTACTATGCGCTTAGAGTGAGCTCTTTCTGACTGTTATGGATGTGACAAGAGTAACACCAATCACTGAGTCTATAAATGCAACTTCCGCATTTAAATGTGGTTCCTTTTCTAGTTTAATATCTTTTGTTTACATTATATGTCAATAAAGTTTGAGGGAAGTTCTTGGTTAAGTTGTTTGTTATGATGTTTTCAAATCACTAATCTTTTTATCATCTTATCTTGCATCAGATGAAAAAAGTTCACGCTTTAATCCCTTTGAAGAGGAAAGAGATGATAGAAAAAAGTTAAGGTATCTGAGACCCCAAAATACGCCCCCGAAAGGAGCTGATTTCATCGAGGGCCTAGGCCATAAAGGGTTGTAACGTAGATAATAAAATAGTGAAACCACGTTATTTTCAAAACTTCAAAAATGAAAAGTCTAAAAAATTAAATTTTTATGAGAAATGAGATGTTTTACATTACGAAAATTTACAATAAGTACTAGGTTGTTTCAAAAGTCCTTGTGCATGAACACAACCCTTATCCAATAAATTATAATATAATTAATCCAATGAGATTGTTTTTGTTCTAACTATTATGTTTTTTTCTAACTATCAATGTTTATTTTGACTAATCCTATAATTATATCTGACGTGAGTTGGTTTTATGGGATCATTTGCATTTTAATAACGCACGTGCAATGTCAGAAGATAATTTAATACTTATTTTATTTATTTATTTATATGATATTTACAACTGTATACAAAAAATACATCTGGTAAATTCGCACATGGATATAATGACCTGAAACATGTTGAGAAACTACCCATTGGTAGCACTCTAATAATTTAATATAAAGTAACAAATTGCTATTTTAGCAAGAAAGAAGAAACGAAAGGAAATTTTATTATGGGACATTCAGTCCACTAAGAATAATTATAATGAACAATTTAGTGACTTTTATCTGGCATAGGATGTTCATCTTCTTGTTGTTAATTATATTACATTGCTATCGAGTCTTGAAATTAAATTAAAAGAAAGGCACAAGTTAACATTTAAGTAATAGATAGATTTGTATGAGTGTGTTCAAATATAAATGATAGATAATCTATAGGTATCTATAAAATAACAGTAAAATGAGGCTGAAAACTCTAAAATCAAAAATATTATTCTTACACACATTCGGAAGATTGCTGGCTGAGAAGAGAAGATAAAAATAAATGTTGTTTAAATGAGTCAAGAATGAGAATTTGCGTATGGAAGTAAGTAGGGAATCCCAAAACAAGGTAGCACGTATTAGAAAAGATTTTTCAAAGGAAATAGTTCTATGAGAAAGAATAAACAAGTTTGTGGGCTGGGATGCCTTGTTGATCGAATGGAACAGGGAGCAAAAAGATCAAGGGTTTTTGGAAGTAAAGGTTCTGAAAAGGAAAACATCTACGAAATATTGCCGTATTGATTTTTGGATAATTCGGGGAATTATCATAGATAATGGGAAAACCATTGAGGTTGCGAAGGGAATAATAAGGATAAAAGTATTGAAAAGATGCTTGGAACTAATGAGAATGGCTTTGGTCTTCTCCACATTCACCTTTAAATCTTTGTTGGTTGCCCAAGTGTTAACACTATCTATATCTTCCTGTAGCCTTTCGAATGGGCTCAAGCTATTCATTCTCTGTAGGATGGAAGGAAAGGTAGATTGGAAAGTCGTCAGCATATATGTGGTATAGTGAATGATGGATGGAATCAGGAAGGTCGTTGATGTAGATGAAGAAAAGAGTTGAAGAGAGCTAAGATCCCTGAGGAACATCACGGAAGCAGTTATATTAGAAGTGATGGGTATTTGGAATTTATGATAACGGAAGGACCGGAACCACTTTAGCACGCTATTTGATATGGAAAGACTTTGTGATTTGGAAAGGAAGATTCCACGATTAACGGAACCCAAGGCTTTTGAAAAACCAATGAGGGACGGGATAGATATATTATGTTAGTCTATGAAGAATTGAAGATCTTGGATGATTTTTAACGAAGCAGGTTGGGTAGAGAACTGGAATCGGATTCCAGACTGGAGGGAATTGAGGAGAGCGTTTTGCTGAAGAAAGGTGTTCAGCGGTAAATGGACTAGTCTATGAAGAGATTTTGAAAGGTTGAAGAGAATAATTTTACATAATTAAATAAATATATGCTAAAAATTATAATTATATAATTAACTCAAGTTAATCATGTTGGACTATTATAAAATTTTTAAATTGAATTTTTAACCGAGCTAAAGCTTAAAAATTGCAGCTAATAAATCATAAATTCCATTAAAATAACAAAAGTTCTATTATATCACCGGTTCATTATGGATTGTACGATCCGTTGGTTATGGATTGTACGACTATTGGTTATTAAACTGTTGTTTTCCATTGTAAAGTTTATTGAAACGGAATTTGCATAAGAGATTTGCATTGACTGTCATAGACAGGTCAAAAGTTGACACACTAATTGTGACTGGATACTGTTGGAATATCACAAAAGAAATTTCATCAAACTATTCACTAATTTAATTTTCCAAAAGGTTACTTGGTGTTTTTTTGGAATAAACGGGAGATAGATACCTAATTATTTAAATATAATATCTTATATAGAGTTAATACTCTATAGCAAATATATTTGAGATTATAAACATATCCATGAAATATTTTTATTTCACTTCTTCTTCCACACAATTACAACGAAATAGTAGGGGATGCTGTTGGAATATCAGAAAGGAAAGATTCATAAAATTATTCACTAATTTAATTTTCTAAAAAAATTACATGACAATATTTCGGAATAAATGAACGTTGATACCTAATTATTTAAATATAATTTCAGATCTAGAATTATTAAACTATAGTAAATGTAATTAAGGTTATAAACATATGCTTTATGCATCCATGAAATGATTTTATATTTTACTTCTTCTTTCACACAAATACAATGAAATAGTTTTTTAAACAATGCCATTGCCTTGATTAGATGGATTTTAAATACTTTTTCAAACTTAAAAATATTTTAATAGTTTACACTTAGTTAGTAAATTTCATTTAATTTCCTTGAAAACATGTATGTGATTTACGTTACATATTATTAGTATTTTTTTTCCACTTTCCGCCACCTTAAACCAACAATATTAGATATTTTTTTTTTTTTAGTTTTCCACTTTCCAATAATATACTATACGTATACCTTCTGACTAGTATTTCCGGAGATTCATTTTCGACCTGGATAAGCATTTTGATTTTTTCTCCTTTATTTAATTTATTAATTATTTTAAAAGTTATAATTAGCATTTTTTTGTAACTCTTATATATCAAATAATGAGAGATATTTGATTATTTAAAATAAACCGTATTAAAGATACTGTAGAGGAAGAAGCATATGAACATTGGGCATTTAAGCCCTGTAAAGTTATATCAACAGGAATGAGACATAAATGATATTAAAGACCTCATTAGAAATCGTTAGAGCCGTTTTTGAGAAAATTGTAAAAATACCATTGATATAAAGTGGTACTTCCGGTTAGCCGATTTTAAGGAAAAAGTTGCTGTCACAACTAAGGCATATACCTATCTTAAATACATAATATAAGTTTCGTACTTTTCGTTTACGTATACCTTCTGACTAGTATTTCAGGAAATTCATTTTCGACCTGGATAAGCATTTTGATTTTTTTCTCCTTTATTTAGTTATTGAATTCTTTCAAAAGTTATATTTAGCGTTTTTTTTTGTAACTCTTAATAATGAGAGATATTTAATTATTTAAAATAAACCGTATTAAAGATACTTTAGAGGAAGACACATATGAACATTGGGCATTTAAGCCCTGAAAAGTTACATCAACAGGAATGAGGCATAAATGATATTAAAGACCTCGTTAGAAATCGTTAGAGCCGTTTTTGAGAAAATTGTAAAAATGTGTTTCACCATTGATATAAAGTGGCACTTCCGGTTAGCCGATTTTGAGGAAAAAGTTGCTGTCACATCTAAGGCATATACCTATCTTAAATACACAATATCAGTTTCGTACTTTTCGTTTTTGAACTAGACTGCTAACATATACACACAAACCATTTTTCGGGACTTGGTTATTTGGACTCATCGCATCCCCAAACGTGTATTTTCGTTAAAAACTCAGATTCAAAAATTTTCACGATCGCAATACTTAACCTTACTATAAATTACATATATACGTAAGTGAATGTAAAAAAAAATTAATTGTATTGAGTGTTTGATTTCTACCGCAACGCCAATTATTACCTACTTCATTTAATTAACGTCATAGGTATATGTTTTGAAAAACAAAACTGTTCGAGTTACCTTATTTTTTATTTCCACATATGAAGAATTGTTATTTTTAATATACTATCAGATACTGGTGGTATACATTTATTAAATGGTTTCTTTTTAAATTCTTAAAATCTCACATGATTATTTTATTTCAGTAGCAGCTTATATTCAATTATACAATACTAGTTAGGGTGGTTTAATCAGGAACTGTCTTATTCCGGTGAGTGTATATATAAACCGCATTGGCCCTTAAGTGATCAGTTGCTCAGACGACTGTATCAGAGAACCAGCTACCGTTAGAATGACTAAGTTGGTAAGCCGTTAAAATCTAATTCAAGACCTGATTATTAGGGCTGTATACAAGGAACATACACAAGACATATGCATGTTTATTTATTTTTATTTTGTTGGCTCTACCGAGGAGTGTCATTGACAACATATTTATCTTAAATATTTTTTTGTAGTATTTAAACTATTTCAATAATTCAAATATTTTTTCGACCGTCTGTTTGTGGTAAAGTAAATTCTGTTTTTATGTTAATGGATGATCGATTTTTTTCTAATTTAAAAAAAATATAAATACAAGAAATCCGTTATATTTTTCTGTTCATTATCAGACCTATATCATTCTTATCGAGATCAAATTATTAAAAATTCAAAATTCTATATTTTCAGAGCACATACATCATCTGCCTGTCGCTATTATGTTCGTGCCTTGTAGAGGCTGAAGAGAAGAAAAAAAACGAAAAGAGAGGAATCTTCGGAGGACTTATAGCACCAAGCTTAGCATATGGTGGAGGATACGGATATGGTTTAGGTACTGGCCTCAATTTAGGAGTTGGCCTTCCATCAGGAATAACTCTTACAACAGGAGGAGCTTTAAATTCTGTAATGAACGTTCCTTCTGGTATTAGCTTAGGTGTTGGGGCAGCACCTAATTCCGGAATAGTATTACCATCTGGTATTAACCTTTCCGGAACCAATCTTCCTTCTATAATTAGTACCTCATCTGGAGCTGGTCTGACTTCAGGAATCAGTACGTCCTCTGGTACCAGTCTGCTCAATGGAATCAATACGTCTTCTGCAGCCAGCCTGCCTAATGGAATTAACTTGGCTTACGGAACAAATCTTGTAAATTTGGTTTCTGGAGTAGGCCAGGCTACTCCCCAAACGCCACAGACCATCACTGTCCCTGTCGACCGCCTAGTACCTGTAGCAGTATCACAGCCAGTTCCTGTTCCTGTCGACAGGCCAGTGCCTGTTACAGTCAACCGCGCAGTCGCCGTTCCAGTAGATCGGCCAGTTGCTGTAGCAGTCGATAGACCAATTGCCATCAATGTTCCTCAGCCAGTCTCAGTGCCAGTGTCCCAACCGGTACCCGTAGCTGTGCCATCTCCAGTTCCTGTGAATGTTATCAACAAAGTTCTCGTTCCTGTCCCTCAGCCCTACACAGTTTTCAAGGCTATACCCGTTTCCGTGGGCTCTTCTCAAATCTGTAAGTTTCTATCAAATCTAATTTTTAAATATTTTCTAAGCTGTGAATAATCATTAATTGAAACTCTCAGCCGCAGGAGGACTTTCTGCTGGAGCTTCTCTTGGCAATGGCTTAAATTTGGGCTCTGGTTTCTACAGCAAAGGCGGTATCATAGGTGGTTCCTACGGCGGTCTTAATCTTGGTCCATATTCTCTGGGATCATCACCATTTCTGGGAGCAAAAACACTGTTTGGAAGATAGTAAAAACCTATTACAGTACTTGCCTTGTATAGTATTATTGTTATTGTTTTAATTTTAAGTGTTAATAAATGTTATTGATTTTTTATACAACTGAGAAACAATTTCTTAATCCTTCCACAATATTAGAATTTACCGAAATCCTTTGATGAAAATTCTTTATTTAGATTTAACAAGAACTAGGCCCAATGAATGTTGAGTTTATCGAGAAATGGTATAATAAAAAATAAATAAACATAAATTACATTTATAAATAAAGAGAAGGATGGTTGGGGTGATCACTCAAATTTAAATGGTAAAAAATAAATAATTTTTTTTTTACCATATAGATTTGTCTAATCACTCCAACCATCCTTCTCTTCAATTATTCACTACTGTCAACCATAAAACAACAATTATATTTATAAATGTTTGAAAAAGGAGAAAATGCACAATTTACTCAACATCATAAACATAATCAATTGATATCACTACTGTTAGTGTAAAAGATCGTAAGTAAAAATTGATTGTTTTGCAAGAGTGCATAAAACTCATTATTTCTTTATTTATTAGTATAATTTCATATTTTATTGCTCTCTGCTATTTTTCATAATAGCAGACTAATTATATCAGTTGCAGAATACAAAATGTCACCTTTAGCACAAATAGAATAAAAGTTGAAAATCCATAGGAAAAAATTCAAGTTGTTGTTTGTTCGGGGTTAACGTGACCAATACTTCCCTTCTGTCAAAACAAAAACTTTAAGGTATAAAATATAATAATACGGATGAAGTCACATAACTTCGATATTTAAGAAGGATATCGAGACCAAGACGAACTGATTGAATTTCAAAAGGAAACAAACACAATCACAAATAAGACGTTCTTTTTTCTACAAACTCAAGAGTATAAATTACTTTAGATGTATTGAAAACTACATGAAATCTAAGTAACGGCAGTAAGTGTCATGCTAGTAACGTTCTGAATCGACCAAACAATACAGTATCAATTAATTTTTTGAATAAAACCTAAAATTTTATAACCCCATAATAATATTGTAATAACCTAATTCCCACTACATATGCTCAGGCTAAGTGCCTTCAACATTTCGCAGCCATTATATTGTTAAAAATTATTTATATTAATTTTGATTATTTAATGGAATTCAATTAAATTGATAATAAGTAATTTCTATACAGTTCTAAATTTCCTCCAAGTTTGGATCAAATCGAATGGGCCGTTTTCAAACTCTAGGCATACGAAATAACACATTCCTGATCTGAAAGCGGAAGTATTTTTCTAGGGGGTGTAGATAGAATTTGATAAAATTGGTGCCTATTTCATTTTACAATTGCCCATCCCTAAATTCAAAATTTGAGCCAAATCGAACTTGCGGTTTTAGAGTTATAGGCGTATCAAGAAAAACGCATTTGGGCATATACAAGAGAAAGGAATGGATAGAATTCGATAAAATTGTCCCTACTTTATTTTTTCACAAATAACTACCCTTTATCCAATTTTGAGCCAAATCAAACGAGCTATTTCTGAAATATTGGCATACCTACAAAAATGCGTTTTATCGTGCGTAAGCGGAAGTGCTGGTTAGAATTTAATGAAATTGATATTTCCGCATAGTTGACCAATCCGTATAATTCCTGAAAATTTCATGAAAATCGGATGATGGATACTAGGTGATATGCCCGTCACATCCATTTGACTACAGACAGACAGACACGAACCAAATTTGATCTTTGATGTCTGAAACCTAAAACGCACGTAAGTCAGTAAATTTTCGATTCTGAGCACAAAATTGTTTTTAACCCCCGCACCTTCGGTAGTGAGGAAGCAAAATACCCATATGGTTTACATATCGAGTACTTTAATCACTACTCGATCCGATGATTGACGAGTATAAATACTACTCAGCTGTTCTCCTGATTACTTACAGGAGTAGAAAACTTTATATTTCTTTTAAATTTATGTCCATTCTTATGCTATGGGGTTTATAGTCTTTAAAAATGCTATCGACAATTATGTGAATCAATAAATTATCGATTTATTAAAATAGTTAGGATTTATTCCATATTAGGATCCATAGTTATATTGCCAGACCGCCTTTTTTGATAATACTGACGGATTTTAGAATGCCCAACCGCGCATCAAGTTTTTGTAACTTTTCAGATTTAATTGATATTGGAATCCACTGTTATGTTATCTGGGGCACTTTTTATGAAAACACTGTCCGATTTTATAATGCGCAACCGTTGTATTGCATAAAAAGTGCCCCCCGACAGACCCTAATGTCAATTAAATTCGAAAAATGACCAAAACTTGATGCCTAATTTCGCATTCTCAAATCCAACACTATTTTCATAAAGAGTGATGCTGATAACATAATAGTGGTCCTAAAATTGATTAAGTGGGCCATACATTAAGTCAATATGGACGCTATTATTTAAGGAATTGAATGAAAATACTGCAGTAGTTGAAAAATAAAAAGTACTCGGAGGAATTTGGCTGAGTAGTTTCTGTAATTGGATATAACATCGCGAGTACTTTCTGTACTTAACTAACTGTGATTACTACTCTCAGTACTCGCCGCGGTTGGGGTAAGTACAAAAACTACTCAATACTTTTTAAAAATAAAAGTACTCAAATCGTGAACGTAATCGAGTACTGCTCATCTCTAGATACCCATGATTAATATCATTAGCGAATACAAAAATGCGAAAGAGTTCCACATTTGCGAATTTTATTGTTCTTGTTAAAGAAAAAAATCACGAACATAAACTATTCCGAATATAGTATGAATGTTTATATTGTATGTAATATATATGTTTTCACTCGTAAAATGTATGAAATAAAAATTCATTGAACAATCCAATTATTCCTTGGATGTACCGATATTTTCCATCAATCGAAACAAAATTAATTTAATGTGGAATGTAAGAATATGAACGACGTTTACAAATTAAATAAAAAGAGGGCATATGCATACTTGAAATTTGACGTCCATTCAACAATAACTAGTTAAAAATTCTGATCTTTTACTTCTTTCAAATTAAGTAGAGAGATCGAGGTTACAATGAGTTGGTGGTACTTCAAAAGAAACAAAATCACACATAAGACGTTATTTTTTACAATCTGGGAGCAAAAAATAATTTAGATGTATGGATATATGAATGGCTTAGTATCAAAGACGAAAAACTGTCACTTTGTCACTTTTAGGAAGTGGGAGGAAAGCATGTATTTTTTAACTTTAATTTTTTTATTCACATCTGTTAAAATGGTAATGACAATCACTGAATGAGATGATAGATTGCAAAATATGTTTACATGAAAGGCACGAGGGGGGGGGGAGCGGGGCAGGGGCAGATTCAGGAATTTTCTCAGGGGGAGGGAGGTCGCACCTTGTACCAGATACTTCTCCCCCTACCCATTCCCCCACTACTACCCATCTCCCCCACTCCTAAGCTGATTTTAGCCGCTCAAATGTCTTCTTTAAATGGTTTTAAAAAAAGCAAACTCTATTTTTATTAAAGTAAATTGTCTAGTAAAAGGAAGCAATCGTTCATTACTTAAATTAAATAGTTTTTTAGTTACCACTTCCTATTCAACAAAAAATGTGACTTATGTAAAAAAATCACAAAACTTTCATTTCCTTCCTTCCTGCTGAAAATCGAACCATTGTTTATATAAACATTTTTGGATTTATTGAGTTCTGCTATCACTCATTTAAATATGACCCTCTACTTACAGGACACCCTGAGTTTAAATATGTAAAAAACAAAATTGCTAACACGGGTCACCAAGAGAAAACTTTTAGCATCCAAAAAATCCAGATTTACTGGATCTTTTATTTTCATGTATTTCTACTACACAGCCGATCAAACGTATTCCTTGAGAAATTAAAGAATGTCAAATTGTGCTTCGAACGAGTACCTAAACTTAACAATTTGATTAAGTGGCATGGAATACTAATTTTTACCTGCATTGTCAAAATCTGAGACAGAGACTACAAATGGCTAATAAGCTTGGTAATGAGTTCTCAAAGATAAAAACTCATAATTTAAAGTGAGATTTAGATCACATGGGAGACCAAATAATTAGTACCTTCCTTCATAAATACGTTTCAAACGGTAGCTATTTTAAGAAAAGTACAACACTTTCTAATGAGAAATATACAAATTATTATTGTGACCAGTTTTATGAACCTCATGGATTCTGCAAGCAGACTATACTCGTAGTTGCTGGAGGCTCCAATGCTTCCAGATCTATTGGAACTGAATAAAAACTGGGTCGGGGAGAAAAACCGTATTTCATGTGCTCGAATAAAATATTTTTTTCGAAAGAATAAATGGAGCTCATTTTTAAAAAAATTAATTTTCCTCCATTATGTATTTTACATGCGAGACTCAGTTCGGAGTCAGTAGGTAGGACTCAATTCTACATAGGAGTAGGAAGGAACCTCTACATCCCACGAGCCAACTTTTGCTGCTACATTCCATTCTTTGTTACACAAAATCTAGTCGTGCGCCGAAGGCCGGGCCCAAATTAGCCCCTTGCCTGATGAGGTAACATGATATGACAAACCGAAAGATTAATAAAAATGGTCATGATAATAATTTTTTAAAATATTACATTGGAAAAATCGTTTCTGAGGATTAATTTTCTCTATATTTCTCTTTTCATTAAACAGTCCCCTGCTGGAATACTGTTCACGATATTTTTTTTTTTTTTATATCACATTAGAAAATATGTCTTAGAGGATGACTTTTTCCTATATTTCTCTTTTCTCTAAATAGTCATTTTTTGGAACTTTCTTTCCACCACCGAAGGGAGGCCGCGCCCCTTGCAGAATTCTCTAGTGCTGGCTATTCACGATAATAATTTTTTTTTAAATTTACATTAGTAATTTATTTTACATTACATTTTTTTATACTAACGTTTATCCCGTTTTCATGAACTTTTCAGATCTTGGTGTCTAAATCGTTCCATATTAATTTTATCAAATATCATCGAGCACTTCCGCTTGCACACGCATAAATGTAATTTCTTAGATATGCCAATATTTCAGAAACGGCTCGATAAATTTGGCTGAAAACACCTATCCAAAACATTCACTCCCCACCCCGAACTCCATTCCACCCTCACTGCTGAAATTAAAGAATTCCTCTCTTCTCCTATTCCTCTCTCCTTGCCTCCTATAGCTGTCAATCCGTCTGAGGTCAAATTCCTTATAAGCAACCTAAAACCTCGAAAATCCCCTGGACACGATCTCCTTACTTCTCAGATCTTAAGACAACTTCCCAAAAAAGCAATTATATTCCTCACATACCTATATAACTGTATCCTCCGCACAACACACTTTCCTCTGACATGGAAACACTCAATAATCATCCTCTTCCCAAAACCAGGTAAACCTGTAAATAATACTTCATCCTATAGACCAATAAGCTTGCTCCCAATCCTCTCCAAAATCTTTGAAAAAATCCTTCTCAAACGCATCCTACCCATACTCGAAACCCACAATATCCCATCCCATCAGTTTGGATTCCGCTCAAGACATTCCACTGTTCAACAAGGCCTTCGCGTTGTTGACCATATATCTATCCTCTGCGCTTGAAAACAAGCACTATTGCACCGGTGCCTTCCTGGACGTAGCGCAAGCTTTCGACCGGGTGTGGCATGATGGCTTGCTTTTCAAGCTCAAAACTCACCTATCCCAATCCTTGTACCTAGTCCTCAAATCCTACCTCTCAAATCGTTCCTTTCAACTCCGCTGCGGCACTGAATTCTCCAATTATTATCCAATTGAGGCTGGTGTTCCACAAGGCAGTGTCTTGGGCCCAGTCCTCTTCATCCTCTTCACCGCTGACATTCAAACCAATCCCGATACCCTTCTAGCAACTTTCGCGGACGATACCGCCATCCTGTCATCCCACCTAGATTCTGAAACTGCATCCTTAAATCTACAAAGACACATCTCCCTAATTGAGCAATGGTGCAACAATTGGCGCATTAAGATCAATGAATCCAAATGCAAGCTTGTCACCTTTACCTTCCGACGCAGATCCTATCCACATATCCTTTTCAACTCTGTACCTCTCCCCGTCTCAGACACAGTTCGGTATCTTGGATTCCTTTTAGACAAAAGACTAACTTGGAACTCACATACTAGACTTAAAAGACAAATACTTAACCGACGATTTGGCCAGATATACAGACTACTTAACAGAAAATCCAATCTATCAATAGAAAACAAACTATTAATATACAAGACCATACTCAAACCCATCTGGACCTACGGACTTGAACTGTGGGGGACAACTAAATTTTCGAACATCAAACGCATCCAATCCTTTCAGTCTAAAGTCCTCCGTATGATAGTCAATGCTCCTTATTACGTTACAAACAAAACCCTACATCATGACCTTTACATCCCTTATATCCTTGACGTTATTCCATCCCGATTCTCAAATTTTCACATGAACCTAATCAACCATCCTAACCCTTTAGCACAATCCTTATCTAGCTCCAGTCATCCCTACAACCCTCCTCGAAGGTTGAAACGGCAGTGGCCTCGAGATCTCTTGTAAAGACGTCACTGGAGTTCTGGCAATGGCCAGCTTCTCCACTCAAGTCATGAGTGTTTGTGGTTTTAGTGCCCTCTCTCAGTCTCCACCGGACTGGTAATGCCGGCGACGCGGTTGAGAGAGAAGAAGCGCTGGGATCTCTTAGAGTCTCGCTCGGAGATCTCTTACCTAATTGTAAATATTGTATTTAAGTATGAATGTTTTTCTATTTATTTCTATTACTTATAATTTATTTAATTTCTTTACGAATTTCTGTATTTCATTTAATTTTAACTCTTAGTTACATTTCCTAGTTTATTATAGTTTTTGCCTTTGTTATATAGATTTTTATATTTTTTTATTTATTTACTTATTTATTATTATTTTTTTTTTATTTTTTTTTATGTATTGTATATATGGTATGAATGTGCCTCTCTCAGCCTTAATACTCAGTGCCCTTAAGTGTGGCAAAATGTATTATTACTCAATAAACAGATAGATAAAAAAAAAAAAAAAAAAAAAAATTGGTTGAATGTTGGAAAAAAGGTAGGTAGTAAAAAAATAATGTATTATATTTTTTTTAAATTCCATCCACTACTTTCTCTTATATATGCTCAAACGTGTTTTCCTCGATACCTCTGTAACTCTAAAGCCACACGTTTGATTTGGAATGAAGTTTGAGATTGGCAAGCAGATAATCGAGTATGAATCAATTTTAACAAATTCTATCCACTATTTCCAAAGAATACTTTCGTTTTTAGGTCATAAAATGTATAATTTGACACGTCTATAGATTGAAAATGGTTCGTTCTATTTGACCGAAAGTTGGAGGAAATTTGAAGAATAGTATACAAATTACCTATTATTAATTACATTGAATTCCATTTGATAATTAAAGTTAATACAAATAATTCTTAACAATATAACGACTGTGAAATGTGGAAGGAATTAATCATATGGTATGGGAGATGGTTAATATAATATTTTTATGGGGTTATAAAATTTTAGGTCTTATTCAAAAAGTTAATTTATACGTTAAAGTTTGGTCGATTCCAAACATCAATGGCATTATACTTACTGCCGTTACTTAGATTTCATCTAATTTTTAATAAATTTAAATTAATGTTACTCTGAGTTTGTAAAAAAGTGAGTCTTATTTGTTGTTGTGTTTAATTCTAATGAAGTTCAACAAACTCGCCGTGATCTTGATTTCCTCCTTAGAATGTGGAAGTTTTCAATTTTTATTCTATTTTTGACATTATATAGTCTGCGATCGATATACGTAGTCTACTACTATGAAAAATAGCAGTGGACAATAAAATATAAAATTTTACTAATAAATTTTATTCATAAATTTATACGGTTATATTATATAAATATAAACAGAAAAGATTAATGAACAGTTGCGTGAGATTTGTAACTGGTGCCCCGAGATATTACCATGTCTCTCACCACTACACTGAGTTACAGTGGCTCTTCCCTTCCACTCGAAGACAATATTTCCTAGGTACATTCCTCTATTATATCATCAACAATCATCGTCCTTCCTACGCCTACAACCTTCTCCAATTCAAGTCCTCAGTCCACTCCCTCTCCACAAGATCTCGACCTTCCGACCTTTACATTCCTTCTCACAGATCTGCCTCGATCCAAAACTCCTTTATTGCTCGCTCAGTTAGTTTTTGGAATTCCCTTCCTATCAAAATTCGACATTCTTCATCCCTATCTACATTCAAAACCCTCCTATTCCAATTCCTGTCCCAAAAACAGTCAGATACCAGCTAACCTTTTATGTAAAATTAGATATTATTTATAATAATATATTCACATATAGCTCATAACTTAAATACTCATTATAGATTCGACTTTCTTTTTTTTTTTTTCTTTTTTTTCAACAGAAACACAGATTATACTGTTAAGAAGAATTTACATTTATTTTTTTCTGTATTTTTTATTTTTTCTAAAAGGATTTATTTATATTTTACCATTGTACATAGTTTTAAGTATCTTAGTATGGTTTCAAGAGTTTTGTGTATAGATTTTTTTATTTTATTTTGTATATAGTATGTATAACTAATATATTTTTTTCTTTACTGATTTATTTTTATCTTAACTTTTTATGTTTTTTTTTTTTTTATCGGGCCAGATATAAAATTTTAATTTCTGTACTTTTTTGTTATTCTGAAGGGACTTCGTCCCAGAATAAAATTATTTTTCTATTCTATTCTATTCTAAATCATAAAGAAATAATGCTCCCTGTAAAACATTCAATTATTACATACGACCTTTTGCACAAACCGTAGCGATATACATATTCAGTGTGTACTGGAATTTTTAATTACTAATCATCCAATATGCAATCTGCAAATGCGGAACTCTTTTCCATAATAGTATGTGTTGATAAACAAAACTCGTAGATATCAAACCCGTTTTAGTTGAGAGATTGTATTCACATACAATAAATTTTAGACCTTGTAATATAGATATTTTTTAGTCAATGGAAACGGTAAGAAAGCTATACTGACTTTACTTGGAAGACTTTTTTTGTTTGTTTAAAAAGTAAAAAAAAGCTTAAAAGAAGAAGTTTGTTTAGGTGAGTCTTTTAAGCTGTTCCAAACATCAATGGTGCGTAAGTCCAAACAGGTTTTAATAAGCAGTTGTATGTGTTCAATTTCCGTTTAAGTTTTAGTATTGAATGTTTCAAAAGAAGTGAATTGAGAATTCTTAGTCTTTGATTTAGTCTTTTTCTCTTTCGTTGGCTCCAAGTCATTATTCGGTCAAATGTCACACCACGCTAGTGAACGGTGTCTGTCTGTGAATAACGTTCAAGTTAAATCGAGAAAACAATCATTAGAATTAGATCAACTGTGTTGAACTTTGTTTACATCCTATGGTATTATTTAGATAATCCTTACTTTTTTTATTCTCTTTTTCTCGCCTCTACCCTAAAGGGTCATTGGCGCATTCGATATAATTTATACTCTATTATAGTTGTTGATAATCTTTAAAAATTTAAACAGGATAGAGACTCTCTCTTCATTTTCTTGTAGTATTTCGTTTGGTGTTCTTCCTAATTTTATTTTTTCTCTGAGCCTTTCGAATTGGGAACATTCTACTAGAAGGTGTTTCACAGTTTGCGGTGTATTATTACATTTTTCGCATGTAGGAGCTTCTAGGCCTCTTAAAAGATAGCTATGAGTGAACTGGAAGTGCCCAATCCTTAGGCGGCACAGTATAATTTCTTCACGCCTGGATCTTCTGTTGCTAGTGAGCCATTGATCGCAATTGGGTTTCACTTCTTTCAACTCACACTCTTTGATCCTCCACTCTTTTTCCCACTCTGCAAGTTGTTTTTTTCTTTATTTCGTATACCCGGTCTTCTAAAGTGATATATTTCACTCTAGTCACTTCCTCTTCTTCTCCTCCACTTCTTGCTAAATGGGCTGAATTGTCAGCTTTTTCATTCCTTAAATTCCGCAATGAGCTGGTACCCATAACCAAGACATCCTTACTTCTATCAGGTTATTTTCTTTAAATGTCAGGGTAATAATCTCGATTAGTTTGTATTTTTCTTTCGCTCAGTTAACATGGAGTGGGGTGATAAAGAAAACCGAATGACTGTAATCGGCTTACACATATTTGGAAAATGTAGGTTAGAGATTTTCAACACTTTTAAACCTTTGGGAATCAGCCGTATGTTCATGTACCGCACTATAAATAGATATAATGAGACCCTATCTGTATGTGACAGACCTCGACCGGGTCTCGCACTGTGAGAACGGCAAATGCAGTGCAACAGTGGCTGCTCGAATCAGAAGATATCCCATTCGAAAACTACAAATCATGTTTCGGGAAATGGAAGAGCGAAAAGAGGTCATCACCCTTCAGTTTTACTCAAAAAGTTAATTTATACTTTAGTTTTTGGTCAATTCCAAACATTAAGTACATGAATCTAATTACTTCATTAATCGATTATTAAGTAATGAATCTAAGTACTTAATGCCGTTACTTTGATTTAGTCTAATTTTCAATAAATCTAAATTAATTTTTACTCTGAGTTTGTTAGAAAAAAAGACTTATTTGTGGTTGTGTTTATTTCTAGTGAACTTCAACCAGCTCGCTGTGCTCTTGATTTCCTCCTTAAATATCAAAATTCCTTGTTTTTTATTAATATTATATATATATATATATAAATTTGTAAAAGCTTGCTCAAAGCAACATCTCCATCAAAAATTGTCTTAGTGATTTTTTTTCACTAGTTCATGAAAAACGCGCCTCTGAGTTTCAGTACTCTCATTCAGTGACAATCATATGAAATCTAAGTAATGGTAGTAGATGACATGCCTGTCACATAGACATTCCAAGAACAATTAAATTAAATTTTTGAATAGACTGTAAAGTCGTATAAAACTAACCTCACAAATATTTAATACAGATTTAACTTTCACATATGTTCAATGCTTTCCAAATTTCAAATCAATTATATTTTCCAAAGTTATTTAAATTAATTTTAATTGTTGAATGAAAGTAGTAATAGGCAATTTCTACAATATTATCCACATTTTGTCTAGCTTTGAATCAAATTGAACGAAATTTTTTCATAAGATACTCTTGTCAAAAACAATACGTTTGTAGATTCGAAAATGGAAGTATTTTCGGAGTGATCTCGTGTATTACGCTATCACTTCTTCTTGTCTGGTGTAGTAATGAATTCTGCTTTATATAACAGATTTTCCATTGGAAACCTAATCGGACGGTTTGCCAAGCCTTAATAAAACTCTCTAAGGCATTTGTGGGACCATAATACCTGATTTGTGCTTGTACGGGTCATTTCTCCAAGAAAACACGTCCTAGGGAAAGAGTAGAACACTCTTCCGCTTAATATCAGGAATAAAACATATTGAGTCCAAGCAGCTTGTAACGCCGGTAGCCTGAAAAAAAAGTGAATTAAATTTGGTTCCGTTAATTGGATCGGATAACATTCCAATGAGTCTGTTTATTCACATGTGTAGGCAACTCTCGGAATTAGGAAACTCATAAAAAAAAAGATGTTTTTTACATGTATTATACATGAATCTCTCGATCTAGAATAACCTGATATCAAATTTTTAACTTTATCAGTGTTTTTATTTATTTAATAATATTGACTATAAAAAAATGAAATTTTAATTGATTTATTTCCAATATAGTGAACTAGTATTTGATGAATTTCATTAATTTTTATGAACTAGAATGTTGTTTCAAGAACGTTAAAAAGATACATTTTTAAGGTTCCCGCCAAATACCTGAATGAACTTTAATAGTTCCATGAAATACACAGTATAAGGCAGTAATATGTATCATGCAACCGTGGATCATGCTATTATGAAAACATATGGTGTTATTTTATTTTATTTTTTTTAAACTTATTTATTGAAAAATATTACAATCTGTTTCAAGGATATTTATAAGAGTGTTCAGCTATCACATTCACACTCTATGTATAATAAATAAAATAAATTATACAGAAAAATAATATATATATACAATAAATAAGAATAAAATAACCTAAAAATAAATAAATAAAATGTACACATACATACCTATATACAATATTTACATTTTTTACATTATATTATTAACAATAAACAAAATATAGTGCGCGTAACACACAACTTTCACTTATCGCTCAACTTTGAATAGAAATTATTTTCTGGCCATGTTGGGCTAATATAAAATTTTTGAATTACCTTTTTAACTGAGCTGAACCTAAAAAAATTACAGCTAAAAATCACAAATACCATTAAAATAACAGAAGTCCTATTTATTTTATCACCGGTGATTATGGATTGTACGACTATTAATTATCAAACTGTTATTTTCCACGGAATTAAGAGATTCGCATTGTTTGTCATAGACAGGTCAAAAGTCGTCACACTAAATGTAAGTGGATACTGTTGGAATATCACAGAAGGAAATGTCATCAAACTATTCACTAATTCAATTTTCTAAAAGGTTACTTGTTGATTTTTTGTAATAAACAGACGATAGATATCTAAATATTTAAATATAATATCAGATCTGCAGTTATTAAACTACAGTAAATATATTTAAAGTTATAAACGTATATATGAAATATTCTTATATTTCACTTATTCTTTCACACATGTACAATGAAATAGTAGTGGATACTGTTGGAATATCACAACGGGAAGATTCATCGAGTTATTCACTAATTTAATTTTCTAAATAGGTAGCTGACAATATTTCGGAATAAACGGACGTTGATACCTAATTATTTTAACTAGTGTTCGCCCAGTGGTCGAAATTCGACCATAGCCATTAAAAATTTGAGAAAAGGATATAATTAAATAAAAAATAAAGTAAATAAATATAAAGAGTAAATCACGATTCAAAAATCCTCATTTATTAATACAAACAAAATTTCAATTTCAATTAAAAATCGTGCTTAAATCATTTAAAATTATTTATAAATAATACAAAATATACTTATTCAAAAATATTTAATTTTCATTTTAATTTATGTGTGTTATTATCACTATTAATTAATGTTATGATTAAGCAAGTAAAAAATAAATTTAAATTAGCAATTTAAATTTACTTTAAATCCATTTCTAATCAGAACTTCTATGTAAATAATGTTTTTTTAAATATTCCGTTATTGTTTAGTGCATAGCCATCCCTATTGTCATTGAAAATATAAATTTCAATATTTTAAATGAACGTTCTCTAATTGCTGTCACATATAATTGTCCGTGCGAAATTACTGGACGTCACAATAATCTACACATTTTTCCAAAACTTTTATCTCGTGATTTGATTATGATCATATCAAATGCAGCTATTAATGGGAACGTTGTTCTTTGAAAGTCGAATGTATGTATAGTGTCAGAAAATGTTAAATTAATTCTTGGAATTAAAATTCTGTAATTTAAAGTAGCCCCTGTTAATACTTCAGTCTCATTCCTGTTCCATTAACTAATGCTTGTGCAGTATTTAAGTTAACAATGAGTATAACTATAGAATATATTTTTAAATTTAATTTATTAGGTATCATTCCACTAACATTACATATCATCTTTTCAAATAATAGACTCAATTACCTCAGTAAATGAAAAGTTTTCGATTTATCAAACAACAAATAAAAGAAATCGAATTTGGAAGGGAAAGGAAACGTACTAATGTTTAAAATGATATATTTCTGCAACAAATAGTCCGATTTCGCTTATTTTTTTTATCATTTTGCAGGAAATCAAGACAGCTTTCAAATAAATATTGGTATTATCTGTGAACAAATGTGTACTTTCTGAGTTATTCGCAAATAAAATACTGAATTCATCATAAAAATGTATGCAGCTTGTTTTCGGGAAAGTATGTTATATACATAAATTATAAAGTTTTCAAGGGGAAGACTTTAGCCAAGTTTCATTGAAATCGTTGAAGCCGTATTGGCGCTACATTCTAAAGCGAACCACGTTTTTTGGCCGCCATTTCGAAAGGAAAGGCCCGATGATAATGAAACGTATACAAAAAAACTTCTAAATATTATTGGGACGTTGTGTCAAAATTTAAAAGAAATCGGGGAAGACTTTTTGAGATAAGCCGTTTTGAACAAACTACCATTTATATTTTTATTCACATACTATTTAATATTTTTATTTATTGATAACACTAAAGCTCGTCAATATCTATTAAACAAAAACAAAAGGAAAAAAATCGGTTGAATAATAGAGGAGTAAAAGGGGCTGAACCGATTTGTGTTTGCCTGTTTATATAATGATGTAATATCGGATCTTGAATTATTAAACTACAGTAAATGTATTTAAGGTTATAAACATATGCTTTATAAATCCATGAAATAATTTTATACTTTACTTCTTTTACACAAGTATATGAAATACTTTTTTAAACAATGTCATTGCCTTGATTAGGTGGATTTTAAATACTTTTTTTCAAACTTAAAAATATTTTAAAATTTTACATTTAGTAAGTGATTTTCATTTAATTTCTATTTTTTTTTTGGTACTCTCCGTTACCTTCTACAACTTGCTATATTAGATGTTGTTTTTTTCTAAAATTGTCCGCTTTCCAACGGTATGTTCTATGTATGCCTTCTGACCTGTATTTCCGGAGATTCATTTTTGACCTGGATAAGCATTTTTATTTTTTTTTCTCCTTTATGAACTTATCATATTCTTTCAAAAGTTATATTTAGCATTTTTTCGTATTTCTGAATAGTGTGAAATGATTAACTTTTTGATATAAACCATATTAAAGGTTTATTATTATTAGGTTTATCCTCTAAAGTTAGAGGAAGACGCATATGAACATTGGGCATTTAAGCCCTGTAAAGTTACATCAACAGGGATGAGACATAAATGATATTAAAGACCACTTAATTATAATTATAAACTTACAATTATGATTATAACTTAATTATTGTCTAAACTTACAATAATAAACCGAGTTTAATCAAAATCGTTAGAACCGTTTTTGGGGAAATTGTAAAAATGAGTTTCACCGTTGATATAAAGTGGTACTTCCCGTTAGCCGATTTTAAGGAAAAAGTTACTGTCACATCTAAGGTATATACCTATCTTAAATACATAATATCAGTTTCGTACTTTTCGTCTTTGAGCTAGACTGTTAACATACACACACACTGACACACAAACTATTTTTCGGGACTTGGTTATTTGGACTCAGGGCACCCCAAAACGTGTATTTTCGTTAAAAACTAAGATTCAAAATTTTTCACAATCACAAAACTTACACTTACTATATATTTCATATATAGGCAAGTGAAAGTAAAAATCGATTCAATGACAAAAAAATGCTTAAAAAATAAACAAAGCAAAAAAGTAAATACCCCAGGAGAGTTGAATGTGAAGAAGACAAATAAATAAAATTAAATGTAACTCTTGAAATTCGTGTTTAAATGAGCATAGGTAAAAATCTTTTGCCAAGTAAGGTTAGTAGTATAGATTCCTCACAATTTTCGTTGGTTACACAATGGCCTACAGTGGCTTATTAATAATAATAGCTTAATTATTAAGCCACTGTACAATGGCCTATATTGCAAGGTCTATAATTTTTCATTTGAAAATAAAATCTTGGGAAGACGTAAAAGCCGGATTATGCCTTTGTGAGTGTGCAACAAAGATCTTCACATAGATTTCGAAATTGTTTACGTCAAATTGTTGACTCGGATCATTATTAATTAAATTACAAAAGCCAAAATAGATTTTCACAAAAATAGTTGCTTCATACGATTGGATTCTGCTCTCTGTGATGAAAGACTGGTAAAATTGTTTATTTAAATAATAACTCAACTAATAAATATTTTACTAATATTAAAACAATCCCCTAAAAAAAATACTCTAACTCCAGTATACTCGACGAAAGTAAACTGTACCAAAATACAACACTCTATAATCAAGGTCATATTTTAGTTTGGTTAATAACTATTAAAGTAAAAATAATTTCTTCACCTTACAGTTATTATCCATCACATGCAAATGTAATCAAATATTATATATTATAATATATATATATTATATATTGTATAAATATAAACAATTATTAATTCAGGACAACGGCGGCAGTCATTGCCGTCAGTTTATTATTGATGCAGACATCTCAAGTATATTCTGGCCATTGCTTATGGAGAAAATAAAAAAAACTTTTTTCTACAAATGATACTTACAAGGGGAAATCAGTGTGAACGAATTATAGTTAGTGGGTCACATATTTCAACCAATTTTTGTCTTTAATACTTCATCGAAAATTATTGCACTCATGTCCCAATTAAACAAGTTCGTTTTTATCAGTCCAACTGGTATGTAGAATTTAAATTAAAGTAAAATTAAAGCTGACAAAATTTGCAACTGAAATGGATATATTCACTTTTTTAGCTGTCTTCAATAGTTCAATAGATTATCTGTTCTCGTAATTCATTAACTTCTAAAAAAATTGTTTTTGCATTGCATTGTTATCATTATTTGAATCGCTAACTCTTTATTTTATTATTTTAAGAAAAATTCATAAGGAAGAAAGTTGTTTACCACTAAATTTTCTTTAAGAATATATTACTTTCGAATATTCGTTTTGTATATATGTATTACTTATTAATTATATAAACCAATGTACGTTTGCTGATAAAAAGATTAATAGCTGTATAATATCGAAAATTACCAAAAATTACGTTTTTCTGCATGGGTTGGGGGTTTAAACATGAAGTTATAGCTTTTGAATGGTTGAAGATAAGATTGTAAATAAAATAAAGTTTAATGTTAAACAACACTTTTCCTTATGATTTTTTTTTTAAATGTAAAGATAAAGAGTTACCAAGTAATGAATAATATGGGAGGCAAAAACAATTTGTTTTCGAAGTTGGTGAATTACGAGGACGGATATCTCAAAAACTATAGAATATAGCGAAAAATAAATATAACCATTTCTATTGAAAACTTTATCTGCTTAATGTTACATGGAACATTATTAAGGTGGAACACATAGGTTCACTGATATGAGCGAAAAACCGATAAAAAATGAACTTTTTGAATCATAAATTCATATTTTCGACTTGAAATAGGATAACTATTATTTCATGTCTTAAGAAAGCAAATACTATCAATTTTAAGGATTGGCAGCTTTCTATATTCTATAGACCCTCTCTCTATATATGTTTTCTAGCCATATAGGGTCTCCATCTTTACCTTGTCGCCATTTTGTATTCCAGCGGCTTTATGTTGGCAGATGTGCATTTTTCTCATTAGGTATGAAAAAGGTGATCTTAGGTACAGTGTTATGTTTGGCCCCAAGAATAATGTTTTTATATTCATTTATTTCCTCAAATACTGGGGTCACTCCGATAGGCCCTTAAAATAATTATTAAGTATTTGTATAGTATAGAGATATGTTCGGCAAAAAAATTATTTTTTTAAATTTTAGCGAATGTCTGTGGCTCCTCCAGTATACTCCAAAAATAATTGTTTTACATTTTGTATAAAATTTAACAGCTTCTTTCAGTTTCACTATATATCATTCCTTTTGTGCAGCTGATTTGCACACCTTTGTACTAGAGATTCTCGCCGTAATCCGAGCAATAATCTACGCAATAATTAGCAGATGGTCTATCTGATTGAATGTGCATCCATCAGGTGATTTCCATGTGTCTCTTTGGATTCGTCGTCCCAGGAGTACTGTGCTTCTTATGATCATGTTTCGAGATACAGCAAAATTTATAACTCTTTTCCCATTATCATTACACTCTTCGTGGCTACTGTAAAGTCTAATGGTTGATATGTATATTTCCTCCTTCCCGATTTTAGCATTAAAATCCCCCAATAAGATCTTTATGTCACTACTATGGCATACATCATAAGATCTTTCTAATGCATGGTAGATATTCTCCTTCTTCTCTCAAAATTTCAGTGTTACAAATGTTTGACATAGGAAAAAATCGAGGAGTTGAAATATTCAAAACAGTTTTAGAAAAGTAAATTTATTTATTAACAACTAAGTACAAAACAATATTTACAGAAAAAAAAATAACAATATAACAATACAATTGGTCTGGTGTACTGAGTATGAATTGACTAAAAGCTGCATTACACCTGCAAAAAAAAGAAAAAAAAAAAGTTGAGAACAGTCTTTGTAATTGTGAAAACAGTAGACTTAAAAAGACAAACATACGAGTTACATTCTATGAAAAAACCATGTTTAATTATTATTGATTATTGAAACTACCTTGAGAGTACATTATTTAATGCCCCAGAGCAGCGTGAGCGGCGGCTTTGTGTGCGAGGAAAGAACTACCCAGGCCTGAGCTTATACCACCTGCATAGAGCCCAGAGCTGAAGCCGCTACCGTAAACTCCAGAACTAACACCACTGCCGTAGAGCCCACCGCTGTACAGTCCTCCGCCGTACAAGCTGGATCCTCCAGAGATGACTCCAGACCCTAATCCGTAGCCAGAGCCTAGACCATAGCCGGAGCCGAGACCATAGCCGGAACCAAGACCGATACTGGAACCAAGGCCAGAGCCTAGCCCAATACCAGATCCAAGGCCAATGCCGGAACCAAGACCAATACCGGAACCAACAGCTAAATTTAAAAAAAACTAATTGGATTATCCCTTAAAATTAGTGTAATCTGATTACGTAAAGGTTATTTCTTACCAATGGGTGCAGTTCCTACGCTGACAGGAATAGGCTGTGGCACAGGGACAGGGACGTTATTGACGACAGGTACTGGAACTGGAGATGGTACTGGAACTGGAACAGGTCTTGGTACTGAAACTGTAACTGGATGTGGAACTGGAACAGGCACTGGTCTATCGACTGTAACTGGATAAGGTCTCTCTACAGCGACTGGGTATGGGCGACTGACTGGAACAGGTACTGGTCTGTCGACTGGAACAGGGACCGGATGGGATACTGGAACAGGGACTGGTCGGTCTACTGGCACACTGACAGGCTGAGGCACTGGGACTCCGACCTGGTGATGAACCGTTACTTGGCGAGAAATGACTCCTCCACCGTATCCAAGTCCAGAACCCAAACCAATTCCTGAACCCAAACCAATTCCAGAACCTAAACCAATGCCTGAACCCAAACCAATTCCAGAACCCAGTCCAACACCAGAACTCAAGCCTATTCCTGAACCAATTCCAGAGAGGCCGATTCCCGATCCATATCCAGCTCCAAGGCCAGATCCGTATCCATATCCACCTCCGTAACCGTAGCTTCCGCCGTATCCATAACTACCACCATAGAGGCCTGATCCTAAACCTATTCCACTACCAAGAACTCCTCGTTTTTCTGGCTGCTTCTTCTGTTCTACTTCTGCCAAAGCAGAAACAACAAAGCCGCAAATGAAGAGTAAATTCTGTAACAATTACATTTGTTTTATTATTTTATATTAATTTTAACAATTATATGTCCATACATAAATATAAAATAAACTTTAAAATACTTCTAGTTTAATTCAACTTACTTTTGTAATTTTTTTTATCTTACCATCAATTTTTATATCATTCGTATATTATTTGTCTGGTTTACTAATTTCATTATATGTATGAATTCTTGAAGTAAAAGAATTAAATCATTGAGAAT
This sequence comes from Nezara viridula, assembly GCA_928085145.1. Classification (NCBI taxonomy): domain Eukaryota; kingdom Metazoa; phylum Arthropoda; class Insecta; order Hemiptera; family Pentatomidae; genus Nezara; species Nezara viridula. Next base: position 113,391,977 of record OV725077.1, read on the forward strand.
CATAGAGTGATAAAAAAATTTTTCAAGTGGCTCTAATCAACTGCCATTTCCTGTTCCTTGTTTCGAGGTGTGTAACAGGTTGTGGTTCACCGAAGTTAAAGATCTTCTCAGGGCATCAAATCACCAAAATATTTCGTAAATAGTGGTTAACGAAGATTTTATGGTGTCGTAGGATGCTTTTAGTAAGATAAGTTAAATTTCGCAATTAAATTAAAAATAATACTTCAATATTAGTAACGAAATTGAAAAAAACATATAATAAGTTAAAATAATACAGATCGAATTAATAATGAAAAAGCCAAGATAATTTTGGCCTTTTGCATTAACATACTGATATTCATTTTCAATATGCCCTGGAATTTTTTGTTTAGCACGATTTTGTCTGTAATAATCACGAATTATTAAATATACAACTTGCAAATGCGGAAAACTGCGCATTTTAGAATTTGCTGATGAACATAACTCGTGAATATTAAACACTTATATGTTGAGGGATTACTGAATTTCCGAAAACAGCTTCTCCCAGAGATTTTATTCTCATGCGAAAAAATTTAGATCTTGTGATATAAATATTTTGTAGCTAATGAAAACGGTGAGGAAGCTATACTCACCTTACTCAGCAGACGTTTTTTTTTTGTTTACTTCGTTAAAAACGAATGAGATCACAATCATTAGAACTCGATTAATATAAAATGTATTTAAGGGAATTTGCTTTGCTTATGTTAACCTGTAATGTAACTTACCAATCGGTTCATGTTGTTCCTTGTTGAAGTTGTCCCAACGTCTGATGTCCGAGGAACCAATTTGACTTTATATATATCTGGGCTGGGTCCTGACCTTTTGCCGGCCTCCCCCTCTTGTTGACCATCCTCCACTTACATAAAGATGGTAATAATTATATAAAAGTCTTCCGTTTGCGAATCTTTGTAATTATATGAGCCAAAATGCAGTCAACTGTTTGAATAAATTAAGGAATAAAGACATTCGCTGTAAAGTTTTATTTGATGCAATAATTTAATAATAGTTTCTCCAAATTTGGTCATCTCATCGGTAGATTCTCTAAGCTCGAATTAATTAAAACACACTACTGATCTACCAGTTTACAAGAGAAAATTGATTATGAGATAAACTTGAGCTAAATAAACTGTTAAGAAAGTTCGTTTACATAGAAGTAATTTTTGTTTTATATTTTGTATTACAAAAGAAAAATAATATTGTAATTTGGTATTTGCCGTAGTATGTTTTCGGATGTGTGGGTAACATTTTAAACAAGTAAAAAAAAAAATATATCAAAATTTAGTTTCTTTTTTTTACACAATTCTATTTAACAAAATTATATATTCACATATAAATTAAATAATGGAAGGTTTTTATTTAAGTAAAAATAATTATGAGGGCGCCGCACGGTGGTTGAAAATCTATTTTTTTCGAGAAAAAAAACCTAGTAATACCGATCTGTAAGTAAAAAAAAAAAAAAAAAAAAATAGTTTTGATAAATAATCACAAATAAATTTTCTTTAAAATATGTACAGTATAACCCCGCTTAACCGACTCCTCGGATTAACCGGTGGTAAAAAAGAAAAACAGGGAAGAATTAATTTTTATTTCTCTCAGAATAGACTAATTTCAGGCAACAAAATTATTGAAACAAATGAGATAGTTGTTTTTTTAACAGCCAATCTTGACCTGTGAGCTTACATCAAGAGCAAGCTAATAAAGGGAAAATTAACAGAGTAACACGCAGCAAAAATCTTGCTATAGTGCGAAAGAAGAGATATTATGTATTTAACGTTTTTGAGAGCCTAGGCAGCAGCATTTCCAATTTTATTGTAATTGATGAAAACACTTAGGTTCGAATAAGCAAAAAAATAAATAATTAACAGACTATTAAACAGCAACCAATCGTTTATACGCTAAACTTAAATCATATATTCAAGAAAATGTACAATAAGCTGGTATAATCAATTTAAATGTATTTTATATACAACAATTTTGCAGACTTATGCAGAAACTTTTAATATTATTTTGTATCGGATAATACAAGGTAATATAATACAAGAAATTGTCAGTTTTTCTGTAAAACACTGGAATAACATGCTCAAATTGCATTTTAACCGATCAGGACTCGACTCTGACTATGACAGATAAGTGAAATACTATTGTGCTAAAAAAAAAAAAAAATTAAATAAACTGTTTATTAATTTTATAAATTAAATAATATCAGTATTATAATTTGGTGAAATGGAAATTTGAGATTGCTATTTTGGGCTACCAAACACCAAAAACTCATTCTATGAAAAAACATATTATTTTTTAACAACTAATTATTTTTAAAATTCGAATAATTTAAATATGTACTAACTTATATACTACATGATAAGAATACGATGGAGTTTCTCTTTTTTATCCGAAATAAATATAATCCGAAGAAACATGTTTATAATTCAATTATTGTTTCATTTTTGTATTTTTTAAACATCTAATTATATCTAAGGGAAAGATTTTAAATGAAATACAAAGATATAATCATTTATATATCATATTAAAAAATACGGCAGGGTTTTGGTTTTTAATGCGAATAAATAAAACCTAACCAATTTTTTTTTTTTTTTTAACAATTGATATTTTTAGGGCTTAATGGCTCATTTTAACGCATCAAAAAAGATACATTAATTTATAAAATAAATAACAATATACTTAAAATTATATACTTGTTTATTTTAGAGTCAATAATCTTTTCATTTCAAATAACGTTTGTTAAAAAATAAAGTAATAAGTTTAATTCAATTTACTAGATTAGATTACGATTAAATTACAGACGCAGGTGGACGCAACTGGATTTTCTTATTTAATATTTTTTACGGATTCTTGCAAAAGATTGTAAGCTTTCTGCGCGATGAAAAATGTCTGATTGCAATAAATTATGAAATCATACTAATAAATCATAACGAAACAATTACTTGTTATGCTTTCCTGTAAAACACTCAATGTTTTTGCACTAACAGTAGGGATATCCAGTTTCGCACTACGCACTTTCGCAGTACGCATTCCTTTTTTTTATTTTTAATCCCGAGTCATTAAATATGCAATCTGTATATGCGGAACTTTTTCGCATTTTAGTATTCACTGATGAACAAAACTTGCGGAAATCAAATCAGTATATGTTGAGAGATTAAGCCTCGAAAAATGCTTCTCCCAGGGATTTTATTCTCATACGAAAAATTTTATAACTTGTAATATAGATATTGTATAGCCAATGCAAACGGTGAGGAAGCTATACAGACCTTCGTTGGCAGCCTTTTTTTTCTATTTGTTTTGGTACTTTTTCAAAATAATATTGTGGACTTGAAAATGCGAAGAAGTAATTTTTTTTTTCTCACTGTGAATCGTTTAGAATGGCTGTTCATGATTATAAAAAGAAATCGTACCAAACATACAAAATGAGAGTGGAAAAAATTAAGAAAATGTCGAACAATTTTCGTTGTAAATCTAACATTATTTCATGGTCAAATTTAAAAGCCTCGTACAAGTTTAAAAGTCAATTTTTAGCCGATTTAATTAGTAAATAATCTTAGACAACTAATCTTTTTATTATTAAGGAAGAGTATTTCTCCAATATCTTAAAAAAATAGTTTGCCGCCTTTCAACCACTGTGCGCCGTGGTTGAAAATGCATTTTTTTCCCCCAAGAACAACCCTATCAATCCCCATCCGTCTGCCATGCAAAAATAATTCTATTTCTGACATGTTGGTAATTCTTCATTAGTTAATATTTATTTTAGTAAAAATTGTATTACATTGGTAATAATGAAAAATTTCAGATATAAATATATACTATATACATCCGTAATAGGTATACTGACGGTCAAGTATACCTGATACTATGTTATACAGACACTACTGGGTTTGTGATTTAAGTAGAACATTTTTTTTTTACCTATATTAATTTTTAAAAGCAATAATTATAAAATTGAAACCGTAATACAAACTATACTATATTATAAATTCTATTATAATATTTTTTAAATCAAATATTGGTAACTTAATGGCCAAAAATAATCCTTTCATTTCAAATAAGCACATCCTAAAAAATAATCAAACACTAAGGGTATTTCAACACACAATACAGACGTATGTGGATTCAGCTGGGATTCATTTTAATATTATATTAAGATAATATAAATATTTTAATGTTTGAGGCTATCTCCTTGTCTTAATTGGCCCTTGTGATCGCGAATGATTCTGGCAGTTCTCGTTGTATCTTGACACACCGATCGTATCATCAGCACCTATGTAAAACTGATCAATTGAAAGGGAATATTCATTGTTTCCATAGCCTCCCACAACTTCTTTCTAATGGCACTGACAATTGCACTGCTGAAATCTATGACTAGATGATGAGTGGTAATATTCCCTTGTTCTTTCAAACTGGATCATCAAAGCAAAGATCTGATCAGTGGTAGATCTCCCCCTCATGAAACCACAGTTAGTAGACACCTACCTTTCTTTCTGCATGCGAAAGTAGCCTCTTATATATGATCGATAAGTATTTATGTGTAATTCAGGAGAGTTAAAGTAATAACTGAAATTAGTTTCATCTCCATTTTTACTGGAGAAGGATGATGACGCTAGTGTGTGCCTTAGTTATCGACATGCTTTGGAGAAGGTCACGGATAAACTTAGGTTCATTGCTACCCCTCTTTAGTGACTCCGCGACTATGTTGACAGATCCTGATCCTCTCTTGTTCATCAGTTTTCGTCTGGTCGAAGCCATAAAATAGAAATTACACCTTCAACAGCGGAATCCTGGAAAATCTGGAATCTGGAAAACAACATTTTCGTAGAAAATCAAACTTTATTTCTTGATCGGATTTAAAATGCTCGCTACGAGTATAGAATCAAAATATCGCTGTATTGGTTAGTTGTCTTAAAGTAACTAATATATTTATCGAAGAAATAATTTTTCCAATACCTTAAAATATAGGCATTTTGCGCCTTTTAACCATTGTGCGCTGCGGAACTTAGGTATTTCTAGCAAAATGTATTTCTAGCAAAAAAACCAGGTTTATATATAATTTAATATAACATGGTACATATGAATAAAAAATATTTTTTTATAAACCAAACTCAACAGTTGGCGATGACGTTATTAAGTCATTCGATGAATTTTTCCTCTGTGGAATCATAACACGATGGAATGAGGGGTATTAAGGATTCTTCATTAACGGTTTATAAATATAATATTAACGGTAATAAAAATTTGGTTATTAAGGGTTTGTGTTCTTTTAAGGCAAACGATGAGTATTTGTATTGATATGCAAGATCTATATATATATATATATATATATATATATATATATTATATATATATATATATATATATATATATATATATATATATATATATATATTGGATAATTTGTTGTCATGAGTAAAATAAGTTGTTCCTTAATAAATTCTGAAATTCCCTATTTTTAAAGAATAATTTATTACTCAATAAATACTGGAATTTAGTTTTCTGTTGGAAAAGTATCTTGCGCCAACGATCACCAAGGTTTTACTGTTATCACAATTTTCTTTGAACGTTGTGTTAATATTAAATACAAAAATGAACTTCGGTAACCAGAATGCTTGGTAATTAGTAATTATCTGAAACATTCAGTCAACAAAAAGAAAAAAGGACTAGATGAAAATCTTATCTATGCATTGATCATTTAATACATAAAATAATATATTCCATTCTTCAATAGAAAACTGGAGGGAATAAATAGAAATAAATAAACTGAATGAAATTGCAAAGGAACAAATTCAAGAGGAATTCAAATAAATTTTATGAATCATTATTGATACCTGGATATTGCTTTCAGATGAAGTGTATTTTGTTTTATATTCATTTACCTGTGGGCTGATTTTGCTCTGCTTGTCTTATAACAGTTTTTGTTTTAGTCTATCCTGAATTATTATGTCATGCATATTTTGTAAAAAATATAAAATGAATGGCGTCTTAAATCTAGAAACATTGTATTGTTTTTGTTTGAAATAAGTCCTTATACTAACAGAGGCAGTCCCAACTCAGAGGAAATGATGGGCGAACACTTTGAGGCGGGGGTCTCTGAGTGACTGGATCTAGAAATTGTTGATTCAATTCCCACCCAAATCGGTTATTATTTATTTCTGTCGTCGCATACTGGCGCGAGCTAACGCTATCGTTGGACATTGGAAGACAAAATAAAAGTTAAAATTTGGAATTTCCCCACCATTACAGAAAAACTAGCACCTTTTCCACTTCGTTTCCGGCAATTTTTAACTTAAATAAAGCTCATTAATAATGTCCTGATGTAAGATAATAGAAGAAGGAATGAAAACCATCTTTATTGTATTTAGAGTTAGTTTGCCGGTATTTTTCATTCAATTAGGTACGTTTAGTGAATCTTAAGATAGCTAAAACATCGGGTTTTTATTAATAATGATAGTTTTTAATAATCGCAAGCAATTTAGGTCTAGCAAATCACCCGAAATCGCCCTAAAAACTAGATAGACGATATTGTTAACAAAGGTTTTATTGATATTTTAGTATAATATGTCCTTATGAAATAGGTAATAAATGATGAAACATCTTAACAATGTAATTTTTACAATACAAACTATGAATACAAGACATATTTCATTACATACAAGACATGAATTTTAGCTTCTTGTGTTTTATTTATTTCTCCTATTTCGGCCCTCTTCCAAGGCACTTCCATATATATATATATATATATATATATATATATATATATATATATATATATATATATATATATATATATATATATATATATATATATATATATATATATACATATATATAAGATAAAGACCGGAGACCGGCGATATCAGCCTTAATACCGTCCTGAATGTAAATAAACATATGAAATGTATATAAGGAGGATTACTAAAGGAATAAATCAGTATCTTTTCTGAAACCGTGAGTGTTGCATTTCAAGCCCTTTCCTTTCTTTTTTTTTATTGTTAGAGTCCGCCGACGCTTAACTGGTGCCGAAACCCGGGACTACGACAGGAGAACAGAGAAGTAATTTTTTTTTAAAAGTCATTTTTTTTCTCTTGGTTTTTTTTTTCTTCTCCTAGTCATAAGGAAAGAGTGAAATGCCAACAGAGGGCTTAATCAGGCCGGGAGTGTTGAGCGCCCCGGAAATCCCTCAACCTCAAGAAATTCCGCAGATACCTCAGATCGCGCAGGCCCCTCAGGTGCCTCAGATACCTCAGGTACCGCAGATTCCGCAGATCCAGGAGATCCCTCCCTTACCGAGGGACACATTGGCAGAAGCGCACGCTAACGCGCTGGAATGGATGAAAATAAGAGCGGCGACCACGCAGGACCTTCGAAGAGCCATTGCGGACCTGGAACGCTTCGGTGGCGAGGTAGGTGAGCTCAACCATTTCCTGAAAGGCGGAGACCGCCTCATGTCTAGAATAAAGGTAAAGGTGGCGGAGGACCTGGTAAACCTAGGGGACGCGGAAGCGTTGAAAGCGGCTCTGGTGTGCCGAGTAAGGAGGAGCATCCTGAACCAAATTCAGGCGGACGAGGAGACACCATGGCCGGTGATTAAGGAGCGACTGAAGAAGGCCTTCGGAGGAGGCAGATGGACGCCGGAGGAAGACATCTTCCAAATGTTTAGGGAGCGCCGGTCCCAACGTCAGACGAGGGGCCAGTATGCGGGGGTACTAGTGGCAAAGTACAACCGCATAACGGAGAAAATGCGCGAAACAATGAGTGTGGGAGAGGTGGAAGCCAGGATGGAGTTCCTCTCGACGATACTCAAGGTCCAGTTGGCGAAGGAAACGGGAAGGAGAGACGGATTGCCCAGGGAGAGATCATTCCTCGAGTGTGCCCAGGAAATGATCGACCTAAGCGCAAGGGAAGAAGAGACTCGGATGGACGTGGAAGAACCAGGGTGGATCCGGGTGAATGACAGACGACCCCGGACAGCCCCGATGGGTTGGAAGAGGAGAGAAACGGTACAGCCGAGCGGAGAAAAGGTCAGGATGGGTGAAAAAAGATCCGGACAAGTGAGGCCGAGGAATGGACCCCGCAGGGAAGACAGGAAATGTCATGGGTGCGGAAAGCCAGGACATTTAGTTGCACAATGTCCGCGCACTAGATGTTTCGAGTGCGGTACCGAAGGGCATATTGCTAGGCAGTGCCCGTACATATTCCGGAGGAGAGAAAGAACTCAAGACGAGCCCATGGAAGTAAACACGCAGAAGCTGACAAGACGGGCTAGGATGCAGCGGAAGGACGGATCTTCGGGAGAGGCAACCGAGGAGTCGGGAACTTCGGGGACAGAGACGGACGAACCAGGTAGCAGTGGAGGCGAAGGAGGCAGGAGCAGCCAACGGACCGAGCAGCGACGAACGGCGGCGGGGAGGAGGAAGCTGGGCGGCATCTGAGGAGTGTGGCAGCAGAGAGGCGACCGCACAGCAACATGCAACAACATCCGAGGTAAGCCATGCTGGTTGCCAATTATCGAGGTAGACGGGGGAGTAAAGTGCCTCGTGGATACCGGGAGCTCGAGCACTATTATGACCAGAGGGGCGTTAGGGAAAGTGTGCGGGAGTGAGAGGGCACTCCGGATCCAAAAATGCGATTGCCAACTAATCACTCTGGGTGGCCCCTGTAGCGTAGAGGGAGAAGCGACAATAAGACTTGATCGGTGGGCAGGAAAAGAGGGCGAACTGAAGGTACACGTAGTAAAAAACATGACTCGGGAATACCAGGTCATAGTGGGGTGCGATTTGTTGGGGCAGGTAGGAGCGAGCATTAGGAATCGTAGAGGAGCCTGGAGTGTTAGGTTGGGAAAGAGGAAGTTCGGATGTATAGGGGTCGCGAGAGAAAGAAGGGTGCGGATAGGGGCGGTGAACAGAGTGGAGGACTGGAGGAAGTTGCTACAGGAGGAGTTTAGGGACATTTTCTTCAGGGAAGGTGAGGTATTAGGGGTAACAGGGAGGACGGTGCATGAAATCCCACTGAAGCAGGATAGGGTAACTTACGTGAAAGAGAGAAGATACCCGCAGGCGTTGAGGCAGCATATTCGAGAGGAGCTAGATAGTCTAAAAGAACAAGGGATCATAGTTGATAGCACCTCACCATTCAATAGTCCCCTGTGGGCGGTGAAGAAGAAGGCAGCACCGGGGGATAATAAGGAAAAATACAGGGTGGTAGTAGACTATCGTAAATTGAACGATAACACGGTAGACGAGAAGTACCCGATCCCCAGATTCGAAGATATACTGGATAGGTTGAGTGGAGCCGTGGTCTTTAGCACGTTGGACCTTAAGGCGGGATATCACCAAATACGGATGCACCCGGAAGACCAACACAAAACAGCGTTCACATTCGAAAGGGGGCATTATGAATTCACAAGAATGCCGTTTGGTCTGAAGAATGCGCCCATAACATTTCAGCGTCTGATGGACGAATTTTTGAGGGGTATCGATGACTCGGTATGTCAGGTATATATGGATGACCTGCTGATTTTTAGCAGAACGGAAACCGAACACGTGGGACATCTGAGGTCAGTATTCGAGAGGCTCCGGAAATTCGGGCTGAAATTGTCAAGCGAGAAGTCTCTGCTGGGACAAACGCGGATTAATTTTTTAGGCCACACTATCTCTAGCGAGGGGGTCAGACCGGATGCGGCAAAGGTGGAGGCGATCACAAGGATGGCGGTACCACGGGACGTGAAGGGGATCCGTAGGCTTCTTGGGACGCTGAACTACTACCGGAGATTCGTACCTGAGATGGCAGAGTATTTGGTACCCATTAACAATTTGCTGAAGAAAGGCGCGAAGATTGTGGTGACACCAGAGATGGAGAATAATATCCGAAAATGTATGAATAGGTTGCTGACAGAGCCGGTGTTAGCGTTCCCGGATTTTGAGAAGCTCTTTAATATAACCACCGATGCGAGCGAATACGCGTTAGGGGCCGTTTTGTCCCAGGGGGGGAGTGAGGGTGAACGACCGATAGCATACGCGAGCCGTCGGCTTACGGGTGCGGAATCGCGATACAGCGCTTTGGAGAGGGAGCTACTCGCGATAGTGTGGGCTATCGACCATTTCAGGCCATACGTATTTGGGAGGAAGTTTCGAGTCCACACCGACCACAAACCCCTGCAGTGGGTAGGGAAACTTAAAGAAACCTCAGCTAGGGTCACGCGATGGAAGGAAGTCCTTAGTCAATACAATATAGAGGTGGTGTATAAGCCGGGAAAGGAGAACGTGGTGGCGGACTGGCTCTCGAGGGCCATCATGATCAACGCGGTAGAAGAGGACGGGGGAGGACCATCGCGAGACGTGCGCCAATTCTTGAGTGAATGGACTCCCGACGGCGAAGGAGCGGAGGATATCGTCGGTATAGATGACAGGGGAGAGTCCCCGGAAGAGGAGAGCTCAGCGGAGGAAAGAGCAGTGGAAATGGAGGAGATAGACGACATCATCAATGACAAGCATCGTCAGGTAATCTGGAAAACGAGAGTAGCAGGGATGATGAAAATAGATTATCGAAGATATGGGAAAAGCAAGATTCGCGTCATCTGGTCGCAACCCGGGGTGAGTGAAGAGCAAATTTGTACGGCACTGAAGGACGCCACGGAACCTGGAAAGACGCACCATCTTTATGTGGGGAATAACACGGTATGGGATAAAATAAAGCGGATGTGGAGATCCGAGCGAATTGGGGTGGACAGAACACTCATCCGTTGTAAGTACGCAGTGGAAACTATACAGGATGAGGAACAGCAACAGGCAGTCACATTAGCTTATCACCAGGGGAAAACCAACCACCGAGGCGTGAACGAGACACTGCAGGCATTACGTCGAAAGTATTTCTGGTGGGGCATGAAAAAATCCATCCAAGAGGTCATAGGGAAATGCGAGGTGTGTATGCGCACGAAATATGATCGACACCCCCCCAGAGGGATTCAGGAAGAGACACCGACGGGGAATATGCCACTACAGGACCTCCAGATTGATACATTTACCTGGAGAGGGTTCAAGTGGGTCACGGTCATCGACGTCTTTAGCAAGGTAGCTATGGCACACCAGGTCATGGACAAGTCTGCCAACGCAGTTGCGGAAGCCCTACAAACCTGGGTGCAGTTCTACGGGGTCCCCGAGAGGATCACATCGGACGGTGGTAGGGAGTTTGACAATGCCGCGATTAGGGAGGAGGTGAAACGACTAGGGATTCGTTGGCATTATAACACCCCGGGACATCCTAAGGGTAGAGGCGGCATTGAGCGGTTGCACAGCACGCTGAGTGATCACATCCGGGTGTATCAGGGGGAAAAAGGGTTGGAGCCGGATGTTGCAATGAAGAAAGCGGTAACAGCCTACAACCACTCGATTCACTCCGTCACGGGATTTTCGCCCGTGGAAGTACTATTCGGGATGCGCAGGCCAAGGCGAGATTGCGGGGAAACAACGGTTAATGAACCATTAGTCGAGCAAATCCAGAGCAATAGGGTGGAGATGGAAAAGACGTGGGGAAGAGTAACGGCGAAAATTAAGCGGGAAAAGGAGAAGCGGGTAGAGAGGCAGAATGTTCGCGTACGTGACCAAATGGGTGATCTAAAGATCGGGACAATAGTGTACCGTAGAGTAGGGACCAACAGAGGGAAACAATTGTTACGATACGAGGGTCCATTCAGAGTGATTGCTATTAGGGAGCATAATCTACTAACGATCGAAAGCGTTAATGAACCTAGAAAGAGGAGAACGGTTCACATTGAACAATTGAAGCTCCCAATGATAGAACCGGAACATAAACTAACGGATTCGTAGTACCCTCACCACGTTATAACAAATATGTTTTTTTTTGGTTGTCTAAGCAAAAATATGGTGTATTTTTTTTTTATGTGTAAATAGAATCATAGCAATACAGTAGAGGAAAGTGTATTATTTTTTTTTTCTTCTCTGTTTTTTTTAGGATTTTAAGAGTTCTGTTTTTGGAAGCAAGTGTTGTGTTTAGTTCTGTTTTTTTTATTTCTTTGTATTATTGTATGTCTCGAGTGAGTTTTACTTTCTTTCAACTTTATACTTGTAAAAACAATTGTAAGGTGTTAAGACTGATAATCGTTAGCTCCGATCTAGGAATATCTAAGTTTCCGAAAAATCCTATTCGTAAACTGGTGGGGGGGAGATAAAGACCGGAGACCGGCGATATCAGCCTTAATACCGTCCTGAATGTAAATAAACATATGAAATGTATATAAGGAGGATTACTAAAGGAATAAATCAGTATCTTTTCTGAAACCGTGAGTGTTGCATTTCAAGCCCTTTCCTTTCTTTTTTTTTATTGTTAGAGTCCGCCGACGCTTAACTTATATATATATATATATATATATATATATATATATATATATATATATATATATATATATATATATATATATATATATATATGTATATATATATATATATATATATATATATATGGAAGTGCCTTGGAAGAGGGCCGAAATAGGAGAAATAAATAAAACACAAGAAGCTAAAATTCATGTCTTGTATGTAATGAAATATGTCTTGTATTCATAGTTTGTATTGTAAAAATTACATTGTTAAGATGTTTCATCATTTATTACCTATTTCATAAGGACATATTATACTAAAATATCAATAAAACCTTTGTTAACAATATCGTCTATCTAGTTTTTAGGGCGATTTCGGGTGATTTGCTAGACCTAAATTGCTTGCGATTATTAAAAACTATCATTATTAATAAAAACCCGATGTTTTAGCTATCTTAAGATTCACTAAACGTACCTAATTGAATGAAAAATACCGGCAAACTAACTCTAAATACAATAAAGATGGTTTTCATTCCTTCTTCTATTATCTTACATCAGGACATTATTAATGAGCTTTATTTAAGTTAAAAATTGCCGGAAACGAAGTGGAAAAGGTGCTAGTTTTTCTGTAATGGTGGGGAAATTCCAAATTTTAACTTTTATTTTGTCTTCCAATGTCCAACGATAGCGTTAGCTCGCGCCAGTATGCGACGACAGAAATAAATAATAACCGATTTGGGTGGGAATTGAATCAACAATTTCTAGATCCAGTCACTCAGAGACCCCCGCCTCAAAGTGTTCGCCCATCATTTCCTCTGAGTTGGGACTGCCTCTGTTAGTATAAGGACTTATTTCAAACAAAAACAATACAATGTTTCTAGATTTAAGACGCCATTCATTTTATATTTTTTACAAAATATGCATGACATAATAATTCAGGATAGACTAAAACAAAAACTGTTATAAGACAAGCAGAGCAAAATCAGCCCACAGGTAAATGAATATAAAACAAAATACACTTCATCTGAAAGCAATATCCAGGTATCAATAATGATTCATAAAATTTATTTGAATTCCTCTTGAATTTGTTCCTTTGCAATTTCATTCAGTTTATTTATTTCTATTTATTCCCTCCAGTTTTCTATTGAAGAATGGAATATATTATTTTATGTATTAAATGATCAATGCATAGATAAGATTTTCATCTAGTCCTTTTTTCTTTTTGTTGACTGAATGTTTCAGATAATTACTAATTACCAAGCATTCTGGTTACCGAAGTTCATTTTTGTATTTAATATTAACACAACGTTCAAAGAAAATTGTGATAACAGTAAAACCTTGGTGATCGTTGGCGCAAGATACTTTTCCAACAGAAAACTAAATTCCAGTATTTATTGAGTAATAAATTATTCTTTAAAAATAGGGAATTTCAGAATTTATTAAGGAACAACTTATTTTACTCATGACAACAAATTATCCAACAAAAATTATTTTTAGAAAACAACACAAACTCCAAAAATATTTTTAATAATATATAATAAGTTGCAAAATTAGTTCAGTAGAAACAGACTGTTTATTTATACTTAATTGAAAATCATTGAAAAGAGCATTTTTGTTCTAGCGTAAGCTGCTGGAATATGTGAGTATACATTCTTTAACAATATAATAAATATAAATTTTCAAAACACCTTGAAAGTAAGAGTTTTTCCGCTCTCAGATCACTGTGTGGCTTAGTGACGAAAGCCAACATGAGAAATAATATAGAAAGATAAAAGTATCCCATGTGGAAAGAGGTCTAAAGGAGTATAAAATATTCAAACAGTTTTAAAAAAGTAAAAATATTTATTAACCACTAGGTACAAAATATGATATATACATTCAACAATAACAATTCAACGAAAAAATAAACTGTAAGTGGTCTCCAATTTATAGAGAATGAATTGACTTAAAACTGCTTTCAACCTAAAAAAAAAAAACAGTTGAAATTAGTAACCTGTGAAGCAAAACATACGTATAGGCAAAAACGATATTACTCCATAACTTCTATAACTTATTCATTAAAAGTAATTATCATTGATATTACCTTGAAAACAAAACAATTTAATGCCCCAGGGCAGCATGAGCGGCGGCTTTGTGTGCGAGGAAAGAACTCCCCAGCCCGGAGCTGACGCCACCTGCATAGAGTCCAGAGCTGAAGCCGCTGCCATAATGTCCTGAACTAACACCACTGCCGTAGAGTCCGCTGCTGTACAGGCCGCCGCCGTACAAGCTGGATCCTCCAGAGATGACTCCAGATCCTAATCCATAGCCAGAGCCTAATCCATAGCCGGAACCAAGTCCATAACCGGAGCCGAGACCATAGCCCGAACCAAGACCGATTCCGGAACCAAGGCCGATGCCTGAACCAAGGCCGATACCAGAGCCAAGGCCGATACCGGAACCAACAGCTAAAAATATTATCTTCGTATAACTAATGTTCATATATATAATTTAAAATATTATTGGTATTATACTTAAAGTAACTCTTACCGATAGGTGTGGCTCCAACTGAAACAGGTACTGGCTGTGATACAGGAACAGGAACGTTAGTGACGACTGGTACTGGAACAGGAGATGGTACTGGAACTGGAACTGGTCTAGATACTGGAACTGAAACTGGATGTGGAACTGGAACGGGTACAGGCCTAACGATTGGTACTGGATAAGGTCTTTCTACTGGAACAGGAACAGGGCGGCTGACTGGAACAGGTACTGGCCTATCTACTGGAACTGGAACTGGGTGAGAAACTGGAACAGGAACTGGACGGTCGACAGGTACACTCACAGGATGAGGTACTGGATGAACACTGGTGACGTGTCTGACTCCTCCACCGTAACCAAGTCCAGAACCAAAACCAATTCCAGAACCTAAACCGATTCCAGAACCTAAACCAATTCCAGAACCTAAACCAATACCTGAACCCAGTCCAGTGCCAGAACCCAGCCCAATGCCAGAACTCAAACCTAGTCCTGAACCTAGTCCAAGACCCGAAGTTAGTCCTATTCCTGAACCATATCCAGCTCCAAGGCCAGATCCGTATCCATATCCACTTCCATAGCCTCCGTAGCTTCCGCCGTATCCATAACTACTACCATAGAGGCCTGATCCCAAACCTATTCCACCACCAAGCACTCCTCTTTTTTCTGGCTGTTTCTTCTGTTCTACTTCTCCCAAAGTACAGGCAACGAAGCCGCAAATGAAGAGTAAAATCTGTTAAAATTACATTGTTTTAGTATTTTTATAGTAATTACAAAATCTATGATTTGGAATTAAGTATGCAATACAATTTTAAAAGTTTTCAATTTTTAATTTTTTACAATTTATTAATCATTATAAATAGCCATATCACATATCGTTCGTCACGTTTGAATCCTATTTCCCAATTTTTTGTTTTTTATATCAATGACATTCTCCTCCTAATCCATCGTTCTCAATACTATATCATTACTGACAACATCCAATTGGCTTTGAAACCAATATATATTTAATATATTCATTTATATACGTACTGTCTATAAGAACGTCTCTGAAAATCTCTGAGGGAAGAATAAAATGTTTGATAAAGTGATTTGTACGAATTATTTTTGGGATTCCAAAAGACGCATCATTCTCTTGTTTTATGGAGAGTTAAGGTGGCTTTATCCTTCCTACAGTTGTTAAGTATCTTCTGACATCCTCCCTCTTCCTTGTTATCCAGTCCTGCCATATATCATTATTCCGTGGCCCACTAAACCACAACATTCGACAAATTTTCAATTACCGATCATCGGCACCATCTCTTCCTATATCCGTCCGATTGAAAAATTATTAAAATTTTAATTAATATACAATAAAACTTTATGGGGTTGTGATGGAGAATTTTATTCTAGCTTGTAAAATTTCGTTCGAATTTTATGCGGAATTCAAAAGACATAATTTTCTTTAAATTAAAAAACAATAATCTGAATAAATTTAGAGGTAAAACTTACATTTGTGCATATTTTTAGTATCTGAAAATTTGTTTTCACAAAATCTTTGTTTTATGACTCAAAACAGAAATTATGCATTTTGAAAGATATGTGTCTAATGTATTTGTGTATTTAAAATATACATTCAGTTAAAAATTATAGTTTAATATTAATAAATGAACGCACACACTTAACTTCCTGATGATGTTTCTGTTGGTTGTTACTAACAAAATTTTTGTTAAAGCTCATTCTTCGATTAATGGCTCATGAATGAATGAGTTGGAAAAAATAACAACTATCTTATGTAACTATAATAACTATAGAAAATTTTATTGTTTATAGTAAGTCAAACGAGAAAAATGGTATTATGGCTGGAAAATGAAATGGAGGATCAGAAAAAAAAGATTAATTTTTGTAAAATTTTCTCTATAGATAGAAATCTGTGTAAAAAATCTTTTACAATAAGACTTTAGATGATACATTTCTGGTAAAACATTATTTTTAATTTAAATAAAAATATAATCTTGTAAATTAATTAATTGGAATAAACTCAAGATAAAAAAAAAGAAAATTAAATATTTGTAATTAATTATCGATATTTATAATAAAAACTCAAATATTTTGGGGTGCGAGAATATCAAATCACATTTGTTCGCTCAATTGAAGATGGATTATTTTATAAATTATTTTTGAACAAACTTCAATTCAATATGGACTTAAAGCTTACATTGGAGAGTAATAAAAAAAATCAGGTGCGTTGTTCGCATCAGTTAGCAGATTTAGGTATTTTCAGACAAAAATAAGTGATATTAAAAATTATAAAGCTTACAAAATATTCTTTATAATTAATTACCATATGTTTTTCATACATCTCTAGTGTATTATATTTTTGCTTTTTTTGTCACTAAGCATTTACGTTTATAACTGTGTATTTTAATTATTTATTTGATTATAATAAATAATTATGTGCAACGAAATATTTTTAGTCCGACAATAGTACTACTGACAAAGAATGCCGCTGGATATTTTATTTTTTTGATCATTTGTACATATACAAATTTTATTTTTGATGTTGCTGTTATCTATACAAGTAAATACTCAATAAGAGTATTTAAACGCTAGCACCTATGAAAACCGCACATGTATATGCAATAACGAGATTATCGTAATTTATGAAGTATGTTTTATGTATGGAAACCAATACTAACCTTTCGGCCAAGCTCGGTGCTCCCTCGGGTTTCTTCAATTCTTAATTAGTCGTCTTCGAGGAAATTTTAAACATATGTAAAATTGATAATATGAAGTGGCAACTCCTATTAGCCGATGATGACGAAACATCCCCGTAATATAAAAATCTTAAATATGCAATTCCAGCTATATTGTTCACATATATCCAGAGACCATTTAAGGAGACTTGCTTATTTTAACTTGAGGAATCTCAAAAAATTAATTCTCCTTGAAAACTCAGATTTGAAAATGTTCACGATCGCAATACTTTCCCTTACAATATTTCATATTTGTATAAAATTATTATATTTGCTAAAGTTATTTGTTTCTTACAATTATTTACATTGACGTGTATTGTTTTGTAATTGGAATTATTGACTGGAATTAACTTGGAATTGACTTGGAATTATTGACTTGGAATGGAATGACTGGATCTATCCGTTTTAATAAACTTTTCAATGGAAAATAACATTTTAATGAAATTTAGAAGGAAATTTAGTAAAATTAAAAGTGAAAGTAAAATTTGTAAATAGTTCATGCGGTTATAAAAAACAACTTACTTTAGCAAGCCATAAATGGTTTAAACAAATATAACTCTACTATCATTTGAAGTAAATTTTGTCTAGTTTACTATGGATCAATTCGCATCGCATTAACAACTATCATTAAACATTAACAAATATCACGAGGAAACGTGACTTAAAAAAAAAACTACACAAAACTTGAATTACCAACTTATCCACAAAGTCAGACAATAAACTAAGAAACTTGTTTGTAGCTCATGAGATCTACTATCTACTATCCACTACCTCTTCGAATATTTCCTTTACTTACTGACCGCCCTGTATAGATTTGTATATATATATATGAATAATTTAAACTAATTGTCCAGTGTTCCAAATATGGAACGGCTTAGTTACTTTAGAAAAAAAAAATGAGATTATGGTCCTTTAAATTCAGAAACATTTTAAAATTAATATGAGTTGTTTTTCGCTAGGTTAACCTGTAATGTAACTTACCAATCGGTTCATGATGTTCGTGGAAGAAGTTGTCCCAACGTCTGATGTCCGAGGAACCAATTTGACTTTATATATATCTGGGCTGGGTCCTGACCTTTTGCGAGCCTCCCCCTCTTGTTGTTGACCATCCTCCACTTACATAAAGCTAACAGGTAATTATTATATATAAAAAAAAATTGTTTCATTTTTTAATAACTTTATTTTTATTTTAGTTATGCTTATTTTTAAAATCTGTATTAACAAATTTTATATTATGATTTATAAATTTTTTTGTAAGTTCTGTCTTTTTATTTTGTTTATATCTAAATCTCTTATTATGTCATATGTCATTTGGTCAGTCGGTCAGTATATAACCGGGTTCGTTTTTCAAAACAGATGAACTATTCGCAATTTTTACTTTCACTTACTTACATATTAAATATATAGTAAGGAAAAGTATTTCGATCGTGAGCATTTGTCAATCCGAATTTTCAACGAAAATTCTGTTCTGAGGTGCCCCTTGAGTCCGAATAACCAAGCCATAGTGGAATGGTAGGGTGGAAACCAATAAATAAATTCAGTTTGATTGTTTTCTTAACTACTGGTACTCGTGAAGACAATTTATATAAATATTCCTAACTTTATTTCTTAGCTGATGATTGTTTTCAATTTTTTTATAGTTATGCCTGAGCCTATTCTTTTTTTTCCGTAATGTAACTATCTCATTGTTCCATCATGGTACTTTCATGTTTATTTTGGGAATTGTTTCTAGAGATTCCGGATGCTTTAACGAAAACTAAGGTCAACTTTTTAGAAATTAAATTTGTGTTTATATATTGAAGTAAATCACCTATGGTGGTTTTTTGTTAGTCATAAGCACATGTTTTTTCATAGTCGGTGTGAATTGCATGTATTATTAATAAATCAGCGTTTAACATAATGTATTTTCTAGTTCCATCGATCACTTTATTATCGTTATATTGAATTTCGGAAAAAATATAGTTGAAGTTAGTTTCATTAAATATCTTCAAGTTTTTGATATGTTTCGTACTGTCACAGTGAGACGAATCGCTCTACATTTCACGCCTTTCTGGACACGGGTTTTTCACCAAGATATTCCCTTATAATAATTGACAATACGAGACATATAAAAAACTTAAAAATATTTAACGGAACTAACTTAAACTTAACTGTATTTTTTTTTCGAAATTCAATAGAACAATGATAAAGAGATTAATAGAACTAAAAAATACATTATGGTAAACTCTGACTGAAGCAATTTCGAGGGTAATTTAGTTTACTAATAAGAAAAGTAATTCACATTGACTATGAAAAATCAAATGCTTATGACTAACAACAAACCATAATAGGTGATTTACTTCAATATATAAAAACAAATTTAATCTCTTAAAAGTTGACCTAAGCTTTCGTTAAAACATTCAGAAGCTCTAGAAACAACCCCCAAAGTAAACATCATAGAAAAGTACCATGATGAAATGATGAGCTAACAACATTGCGGAATAGAGGGATAGGCTCAGGCATAAATATCAAAAAATTAAAAACAACCAAGAGCTAAAAAAGTTAGGGATATTTATCTAAACAGTCATCACGAGTACCAGCAGTTAAGAAAACAATCAAACTGAATTTATTTATTGGTTTCCACCCTACCATACCACCATGGCAATACGGGTATATGCATTAATGTGATGTTAAGCATTACATAACAACACACTACGGCGATTATAAAATACTACAATATTCTAGACTCTGAAGACAGCTAGCTCTTTTACTTTTCTTCTTCATTAATTAATCCTGCCTTCCAGAATCCGGAAGACTTTTCGTCCAGGAGTGCCCATAAGGGCAAAATCTTTGAGCGGGCATATTTTGGCGGTTTTTTTTTAATTTTTGAAGGGTGTAAATTTCGACTGGTTTACGAATTTTCGGGTTAAGGGACAAGGGGGAAACATAAAACAGACCGCAGCAGGTGTAATTATATATGACCTACGATTTTTCTAATTCTACCTTGGCTTCTTCTGTTTTTAGAAAAATGTAAGCAATAAAATATATTGGGAGGAGAAGGACAGATATGTTCTTGCGCCATTGATCTTGTGGGGGAAGGGTACCACTGTTCCCGTCACTGGTCCTCTTATCTTTCTGTGGATCCTTAGTGAGCGGGACCTGACTTCATTGTCTTCTTCCAACCATATATGAAGTCTTTGAACCACGGGAAGTTTTCCTCACTGAGGAAACTCCTCGTCGGTGAGAACGTAAATTTCAGTGGCTATCATTGACGTGACTCGTAATCTGTCGAAAGTAGTGGAACCGTGATCACATGCTCAACGGTTTTCGGCACACCACAAGCGGGGCATTGGGGGTCCATATCCTGTCCGAGTTTGTGTAACTTTGTATCATTCTTGTGTTCAAAAAGTGATCCTAAATGTGCTTCAATTTTCTCATTTTTATTGGAGCATTACTTTGGGCTGTCCGCATTCATGATACTTTGGACTAATTTTTTTCTACAATTGCAGTACTTATATTGGGCCAGATCATATTCGAATTGTTCTCGCCTTCTCTCTCTGACCACCTTGTTCGATCTCTGTGGTTTGCTAAAATTTCGCTCACCTTTACTCTTCATTTCCATATTTTTGCTCTTCGAAGAGTCTGACAAAACATTATAAATAATAAATGTGGAAACTAATATTATTTAACAAATTATCGACATTCGAAAGGGAGATTCCCTAGCCTGCCTGCTCTTCAATATTGGTCCGGGAAAAGCTGTCAGAGGCTCGGGCCAGTGGAACCATCTTTAATCATATGGTACAATTCCTGGGATATGCTGATGATATCGACATTATTGGGCGATGAAAAGGTGTAGTGGAAGAAGCCTTTCTTTCCCTTGACGATGCTGCTAGGCAGCTTGTAATACTAACAAAACCAAATATATGACTACTAGTCAACAATTAAGTATTAACGAAAGATTTGTCCAAATTGGTAACTAATCTCTTAAACGAGTTGAGGAATTCGTGTATCTCGGGTCTCAGGTCAATACCTGAACATTCTTTCAAAACACAAATGACGTTTTGGAAGAGATAAGGGGGCGTATAGCATCGGCCAATAATTGTTATTTTGGATTGCGGCGGCACTTAAGAAGTAGCTCTTTACCAAGATCCACAAAAATAAGATTGTTCAGTCGCTGATTCGTCTAGTACTAACCTACGCATCAGAAATCTGGACATTTTCGAAGTCCAATGAAAGGGATCCCCAAACATTTGAGAGAAAGAAACACAGACGCATCTAAGGCTCAGTAAACGATGGTTCTGCTTGGAATAGACGGACGAACAGGGAAATGTATTTGTTGATTGGTGAGCCTGATGTTGGGAAAATTGTAAGAATTGGTAAGCTGTGCTTCGATGGTAAATGCTTAGATAAAGCTTCGATTGTTGGATGGTGTTGAAGAGGATTCAAGGACCTTGCTCGGAGTACGCAGAACAGTTGCACTGAATCGATTAAACTGGCGGAAGCTGCTTAAGGAGGCCAGGAGTATGTAAGGGTTTGTTTGCCGATTGAAGAAGAAAAATATCATTTAACGGAAATCACACATTTTCAAGGAAATTAAATGAAATTTACTAACTAAATGTAAACTTTGAAAAAAAAAAGTATTTAAATTCACCTAATCAAGGCAATGGCATTGTTTAAAAAACGGTTCCATAGTACTCATGTAAAAGAAGAAGAGAAATATAAAAATATTTCATAGCTGTGTATGAGTGATTCTCATTTTAGTTCATTACAACTTTTACGTGATTAGTTAAGTCTAACTTGATTTTTCCCTACATATGGAGAAGAAGTATTTCTTCATAATGAAATATTGATTATTAAAGAATAGTGTGATTTTATAATCACTTATGCTACTAAAATGTATTGTCCCACTCTATTTTCTAGTAAACAATTTTTTTTTTCTTTCGAAACCTACGTAAAATGATAGTTTTTTTTTTTTTTTGGAGCTATTTTTTGTTTATTTATTTAGAAATATTACATTCTGTCACATCAAGGACATTTGTAATAGTGTTCAGAGAACACACTCACACTCTATTTACAATAAATAAAAAAAAAATAATAATACAGAAACTTAATAATAATAAATACAATAAAATAAAATAAAAATAAATACAATAAAATAAAATAAATGTATATAAACAAAAGAACTAACCTAATCATACACACTCGGGCTTGAGTGGAGGATCTGGCCATTGCCAAAACTCCAATAGATGCTTATTTACAAAAGGTCTCTGGGCCACTGCCGCTTCAACCTTCGAGGAGGATTGTAAGGATGGGTGGTGCTGGATAGAGATTGTGCAAGGGGATTTGGATGATAGGTAAGGTTCTGGTGAAATTTGGAGAATTTTTCTGGAATAAGGTCTAGGACAAATGGGATATTAAGGTCATGGTGTAGGATTTTGTTATTTACATAGAACGGAGCATCAACTATTGTTCGAAGGACTTTAGATTGAAAGGATTGAATACGTTTGATGTTAGAAGCTTTTGCTGTCCCCCACAGTTCAAGTCCGTATGTCCATATAGGTTTCAGTATTGTCTTGTAGATAAGTAATTTGTTTTCAATAGAAAGTTTGGATTTTCTGTTTAGTAGTCTGTATAGCTGGCCGTATCGTCGGTTGAGTTCTTGTCTTTTGAGTCTAGTATGTGGGTTCCACGTTAGTCTTCGGTCTAAATGAAAGCCAAGATACCGGACTGTGTCTGAGTAAGGAAGCTGGATGGACTTAAAGTGTACTGGTGGACAGGAACTGCGTCGGAGTGTAAAGGTAATATGTTGGCATTTAGATTCATTAACTTTAATGCGCCAGTTATTACACCAGTGCTCAATCAAGGTGAGGTGGTTTTGGAGATTTAAGGATGCTATGTTGGGATCAGAGTTGGATGATAAGATTGTGGTGTCGTCAGCGAATGTTGCAAGAAAAGTATCGGGATGAACAGGGATGTCAGCAGTAAAGAGGATGTAAAGCACGGGACCCAAGACGGTGCCTTGGGGAACACCGGCTTTAACGGAGTAGATATTGGAAAATTCTGTTCCACAGCGAACTCGGAAGGAGCGGTCAGAGAGGTAGGATCGGAGGACTAGGTACAAGGACTGAGGTAAATGGATTTTAAGCTTGAAGAGCAGTCCGGAGTGCCATACCCGGTCAAATGCCTGTGTAATGTCCAGAAATGCACCCGAACAGTATTCCTTGTTTTCTAGGGCTGAGGAAATATGATCAACAACTCGGAGTCCTTGTTGAACAGTAGAATGTAGGGAGCGAAAACCAAACTGATGGGAAGGAATATTTTGGGATTCTATAATGGGTAGGATTCGTTTCAAAAGGATCTTTTCAAAAATTTTTGAAAGGATTGGGAGTAGGCTAATTGGTCTATAGGATATTGAGATGTTGGGAGGTTTGCCTGGTTTTTGGAAAAGGATAATAGTGGAGTGTTTCCATAGCAGAGGAAAGTGGGTGGTGCGTAGGATACAATTGTAGATATATGTAAGGAATATGACTGCTTTGGATGGAAGTTGTCGAAGGATTTGAGGGGTAAGGAGATCATGTCCAGGAGCTTTACGGGGGATTAATTTTTTTAATTGAAATCTCACTTCGGAAGGATGAATAGCTTTTGGGGGCAAGGAAAGTGGGATTGGTGATGTAAGGAGTTCTTCTACTGTTACGGTGTGGGCAGGATGGGATTCCGGATGTGAAATAAATGTATTGGATAGGTGAATGGCGAACTCCTCAGCCTTATCTTCGTCAGATGCTGCCCAGGAGCCATCATCTCGTCGGAGGGGATGGGAAATGCGGTGAGGATTTAAAATTTTGGTAGTGGTTTTCCAAAGGGAATTGTCGCGAGAAGAAAGGGAGGATAGGTAGGAGTTGAAGGAATGTGATCTGAAGGTGGCTAATTCCAGTTTTAATTTTTTGCAGTAATAATTATAGGAGCAGCGGTCGGTAGGATGTCGGGTACGTTGCCACAATAATCTGGCACGGCGTTTGGTTTGGATTAGGTCAAGGAGGTGTTGGGGTAGAATGGTCTTTTTAGGAATTCTGGAGGAGTCTTTTGGGAAGGAAGCAGTCCAGGCGGCTTGTTGGATTGTGGTAGTAAAGGAATTTACGGCACTATCAAGGTCATCGGGAGTTTTGAGGGATATGTTAAGATCAATTTTATCGGAGATGATTTGGCGGAAAAGGTCCCAGTTAACTGGGCCCCTAATAAATGACGGTGGAGAAGGTTTGGGAACGGGTTCAAGTGAAACATTAAGGATTAGAGGACTATGGTCAGAGGAAAGTTCATTTAGACGTGTAATGGAACAATTGAGGGGACTTAAGCCGCTGTGGATAAAGAAATCAAGAAGATCAGGATTACGGTTGGGATCTGTAGGCCTGTAGGTAGGAGAGTTGGGGGAAAGGAGGTGAAAATGTTGGGAATTGAGTGCAGACAGCAGGGTTCGGCCACGAGTATTCGTGGTTCTGGAAACCCATTGTTGATGTTTGGCATTTAGGTCTGCACCCAAGATGAAGTGATGTCCTAAGGAGTCGAGGAGAGAACGGAATTGGGCATTGGATATGGATCGGTTAGGATGGCAATACGCTGATGCAAGGGTAACCGGAAAGGAAAAGGTTTTTATCACGATAGCGGTGGACTGTAGGAAATCATGTGTAGGTAACGGGAGTAGGTGATGGGAGAGGGATTGGTGTACAATGACAGCAGTACCGGCATGTGCTTTTCCGTCAGGGTGGTCAGTACGATGTGTCAGGTATTGTGGTATTTTGAAGTGCTGTTTAGTGGTTAGTCGAGTTTCAGTAATTAGTGCCACGTCAATATTTTTGTCAAGTAATAATGTAGTTAGTTCGTTTGTATGATTCCTAACACCATTCGCATTCCAAAGGAGAATGGATAAAGGTTTATTGGAAGTCATTTAAGGATTTTTCGCGGGAGGGATAAAATGTGATACAAAATTGGTGAGAAGAGATATCAAAGGAGTAACAAGGGATCTGAATTCGGAGAGGAAAGATGTAAGTAAACTGGTGAGATCTGTGGTATTTGAGGGAGGAGGAATGCGGGGAATTTGGTGTTGATAAAACTGTTGATTAGGTGAAGTTTGATTAGGATGTTGAGGGTGGGGTTGAGAATTTTGAGGTATGTGTTGTTGTTGCGGCAGGGTCTCACAATAAGTAACATCATTCTTACCTCCTAATAAGTGTGCAAAAGACACCGTTGGGTCAATTTTTTTTTAAGGTCCTCTTCTTGATGCGTTAGGTTCTCTTCTTGATGCCTCTGCTTCTTCTTGGGTCCGGGATTTTTGATATCTTGATTTAATATTCTTGTAGATCTGACAGCCTTTGTAGTTCGCTGGATGTCCTTCAAGGCACAATGCACAAACTGCAGGATCCCGTTTCGGTTTTGTGCACTCCCCGGATTTGTGCTGCTCTCCACATTTCACACAGCGCGGCAGATGATGGCAGTAAGTCCTGGTATGGCCATATGCCTGGCAATTGTGACACTGTACGATTTCCCTCTTAGGATATGGCTTCTCTACTATAACACTTGTGTAGTATATTCTTCTTATTTCGTATATTTTTTCGATCCTTTGATTTGGCTCCAAATCTACGAAAAATAAGGGTAGAGGAACTTTTACTCCTGGCTGTTCTTTACTCTCCTTCTGTACATTTGTAATCTGGCGCACTATAAAACCTAAAGTTTTCAATTCTTCTTCTATTGCTTCGGTTGGTGTTGAGGGGTGTAGATTTCTTATGACTACCCTCAAAGCTCGATCTTGCCGTAATTGGTACGTATGAAAATCCGCGTTGGTTTCCGTTAGATACTTCACAATTTTTCTGTAGGTTTCAGCTGTATCTGGTGATATCTTCGTGTCCTTTGTTCTGCTTAGACATGAATAGCTTCCAGAGCCTGTTATTTTGTTCAGTTGTGAGCATAGTAACTGAAAATTGTTTATGTTTTTAACGAATATGGATGGAGGTCGGGGATCTCTTGGTATTGAAGCGGATTCCATCACTTCTTTATCATTCTGAAGCACCTGGTAGGGGTTAGGGGTGAAAAACGGAGATTATTCGGTTATCTCTTGTGAAGATGTACCTGGTTGATGCTGAAGTTCTTCAATTGTTGGTTTTGATGATGTTCCTGGCTGGGTTTCATTTTCTCTGGAGCTAATAGGCGTTACTGCAGGTGTTTGACGACATTGACGAGACTTTTGTTTGACAGGCGAAGAACAAGGTGTTGAGCCTAACGGCCGAATTCTCTTGATAGAAGCTCTACTAGACATGGCCTGATTGTGATATCGCATATAAGGGGAAAAAAAATGAAAAAAAAAATAAATAAAATAAAAATAACCCTATAATTTATAACAAACAATAAATATCAATTGTTGTTATGTACTCTTGACTTGTTTTGAATAAATAATCTCAAAGATTTCACTGGAAAATAAGCAAATTCTGAGAGACGATGTAGAAACACGTCCTTTCGCATCGAAAATGATAGTAAATTTTATTTTCATTCCTAAAGAATAATTAAGGCATTTTGAATTATATATATTTTTAAAATTTTCTTAATAATGAAGTATATTTGTGTATTTTCAAATATGAAGTATTTGTCCCTTCACTTTGATGTCATTACCAAAAAACATAACATCAGATATTTAAGTGTTGAAAAGAGGGAACAGTGGGGTAATTTCTTCAGAGTGTTGTACTAGCCAGGGGGTTAAAGGATACCCACCAGCGGAGAGACCGAACAGTTGGGAAGCCTCCCTCTACGCATCCTTTTCTTATACAATGAGCATGTTCCTTTATTGTTGTCATTACCATCGCTTATATTATCTCGCTGCCTGATCAAATTATTTCATTTATCATAATTCATGGTTGACTACGATTTGTAGCAAGTCAGTTGGAAAAAATAAAATTATAATACTAATTACACAGCGGTCTTGCCCGAATAAAATTCGTGAAAACGTAATTATCCAGTTGAAAACTCGTTGCATTCCCACAACCGAATTATTAGCTTTAGTTAGTTTAATTACTGAGCAAAAATCACTTTTGATCTTGGCCATCTGCTCAGATAAAGCTGAGCGGCATTACAAGATGTAGGTATTTAGAACATTGTATTTTAATGCCGTCAAAATTATTAAAATTGTATCATCAAAATAATCTGAGAATCACCCATAAAGCATATGTTTATAACCTTAAATACATTTACTGTAGCTTAATAACTCTAGATCTGATATTTAAATAATTAGGTATATACGTTCTTTTATTCCGAAAAATCATCATCTAACCTTTTAGAATATTAAAATAAGTGAATTTGATGAGTTTTCCCTTTGTGAAATCTAAACATTATCCACTTAAAATTATTGTGACAATTTTGACCTATCTATGGCAGGCAATGAAAATCATTTCATTTTAGTAAACTCTGCAATGGAAAATTAAAGATTAATAACTGATAGGCGTATAATCCATAATCATTTATAGGTTGAATAGAGATATAGTTTCAAATCTCTCTAGGCATATATGTATAGCTCAGAGACTGGAGTTAGGTGGTTTACTAAAACCGATGGAGTACCAAGGTTCTTATTGTCTATTGTTATAATTATAGAATTATTAATATAATTAATAGAGTTTTTGCTATTTCAGTGGTCTTAATAATTTGTTAGCTGTAAGCTTTAAGCTATAGCTCCGTTAAAAGTGCACTTAAAAGACGTTACAATTTCTCAACATTGACAGAAAATAGTTTCAATTCAAAGTAGAGGGGTAAGTGAAAGTTGTGTGTTGCAAGCACCAGAGTTTTTATTGTTGAAATAAATAAATTATATTAGGTATTAAGTTATTAATATACAGGTAAGATTTTCATCTAGTCCGTTTTTCTTACAGCTTTCCTGATTAAATTTTCTAGATAATTAGCAACCCCGCTGGTTACTGCAGCTGATTTCTGTATTTGTTCTTAGCAGAGAGTTCAAAGAACATTAGAGTAAGACCTCGGCAATCGTTGGCGCTAGATACTTTCCCAATAGAAGAAGGTAATTCCAGTATCCTTTAAGTAAT
Source organism: Nezara viridula (assembly GCA_928085145.1). Taxonomy (NCBI): domain Eukaryota; kingdom Metazoa; phylum Arthropoda; class Insecta; order Hemiptera; family Pentatomidae; genus Nezara; species Nezara viridula. Next base: position 113,420,632 of record OV725077.1, read on the forward strand.
AACTAATTTTTTGAAAATACGAAATTTTAGAATTTATTAAGAAATAACTTATTTCCGAACGTATTTTATTCATGTCCACAAATTACTCAACAGACAATTATTTTCAGAATTCAGCACAAACTCCGAAAATATTTTTAATGATATATAACAAGTTAAAAAATTATTTCAGTACAATCGGGCTTTTTATTTATACTTTATTAAAAATCGTGAAAACCAACATTTTTGTTCTTGCTTAAGCTGAAATATGTGAGTTAACTATGTTGCTCTTTAAAAGCACAAGTAATATATATTATCAAAAAAATTTGAATATAAGAGTTTTATCGTTGTGGCGGAATGACAAAAACCAGCTTTGAAAAATAATATTGAAAGATGTCACATATCAGGTATGAAAAGGAGATTAAAATATACAAAACATTTTTAAAAAAGTAAAAATATGTATTAAACACTACGTACAAAATATGATATATACATTCAACAATAACAAGAAAACAAATTGTAAATTCATTCCAGTTTGTAGAAAATGGATTGACTTAGAACTGCTTTCAACCTAAAAAAAAAAATTGAAAATAGTTACTTGTGAAGGAAAAAGTATAGGCAAATATGAGAATACTGCATAAGTTCCTATAACTTACTTATTAAAATTAATTATCATTAATATTACCTTGAAAACAAAACAATTTAATGCCCCAGGGCAGCATGAGCGGCGGCTTTGTGTGCGAGGAAAGAACTTCCCAGCCCAGAGCTGACGCCACCTGCATAGAGTCCAGAGCTGAAGCCACTACCATAATGTCCTGAACTAACACCACCGCCGTAGAGTCCGCTGCTGTACAGGCCGCCGCCGTACAAGCTGGATCCTCCAGAGATGACTCCAGATCCTAATCCATAGCCGGAGCCTAATCCATAGCCGGAGCCTAATCCATAGCCGGAGCCGAGACCATAGCCCGAACCAAGACCGATTCCGGAACCAAGGCCGATGCCGGAACCAAGGCCAATGCCGGAACCAAGGCCAATGCCGGAACCAACAGCTAAAAATATTATCTTCGTATAATTAATGTTCATATATATAATTTAAAATATTATTGGTATTATACTTAAAGTAACTCTTACCGATAGGTGTGGCTCCAACTGAAACAGGTACTGGCTGTGATACAGGAACAGGAACGTTAGTGACGACTGGTACTGGAACAGGAGATGGTACTGGAACTGGAACTGGTCTAGATACTGGAACTGAAACTGGATGTGGAACTGGAACGGGTACAGGCCTTACGATTGGTACTGGGTAAGGTCTTTCCACAGGAACAGGAACAGGGCGGCTGACTGGAACAGGTACTGGCCTATCGACTGGTACTGGAACTGGGTGGGAAACTGGAACAGGAACTGGACGGTCGACAGGTACACTCACAGGATGAGGCACCGGATGAACACTGGTAACGTGTCTGACTCCTCCGCCGTATCCAAGTCCAGAACCCAAACCAAGACCTGTACCTAAACCTATTCCAGAACCTAAACCAATGCCTGAACCCAAACCAATTCCAGAACCCAGTCCAATGCCAGAACTCAAGCCTATTCCTGAACCGATGCCAAGACCCGAAGTTAGTCCTACTCCTGAACCAATTCCAGAGAAGCCTATTCCTGATCCATATCCAGCTCCAAGGCCAGATCCGTACCCATATCCACTTCCATAGTCTCCGTAGCTTCCGCCATACCCATAACTACTACCATAGAGGCCTGATCCCAAACCTATTCCACCACCAAGAACTCCTCTTTTTTCTGGCTGCTTCTTCTGTTCTACTTCTGCCAAAGTACTGGCAATGAAGCCGAAAATGAAGAGTAAATTCTGTAAAAATTACATTACATTATTATTTTTTTATGTTATATGTTTTTTTTATTATGTTAAATGTTTTTATATTATGTTAAATTTTTTGTTTATCTTGCAAATTACAAAATCTATGATCCGGAAATTAAATATACAATACAATTTGAAAATTCTTCGGTTTGCTATATAATGTGGTCAAGCAACTTAAGTTTTTCTAAAACATTATTTATGAATATTTTTTATAAATAAAATTTTTGTAAATGAATTGATTGGAATATATTTATGATAACAGAAAAGAAAGGAAATTAAAGGTTTGTAATAAATTATGTTAGTTATTGTTGAATTAAACACAGCTATCAACAGAATATTAAATCACATAAATTTTTACACTACTGGTGGTGAAGCTAACTTATTTAACCTAAACTTAATATTAGATTAAAGCTCATTAAAGGAGTTTCTCTAAATGTAAGTTAACTTTAGTCTGATGAAAGAGTGATGAAATAAATTGCGACTAATTCATGATTTTATAAGAAAACTGAACTTCACACATTTAAATAGCTTATGAGCCCTCTTTAAATGGTTTTTACAAAGACAACTTTACTTTATCTTTAAGAAAATGTTGTCTAGTTTTGATATAAACCGTATTATATGAATTAATTTTTTTTTCAGTAACTTTAATTCAAGATAAAACGGGACTTTTTTAAAAAAATTACAAACATTTCAATTTCGTGCTTATCTGAGAAAAATCGAACTATAGGTTAAGTTAACTTGTTTGTAGCTCTTCAGGTCTACTTTTAAAATATTTCCGTTTACATAAGTCGCACATTGTATAGATTTGTACATATTTGAGTAATTTAAATGAGATTATGATCCTTTAGACTTTGATATTTTATAAAATAAAAATATATGAAATAAAATAAATAATAAATAAATTAATAGAAGAAATATTTTAAAATTTATAAGCGATGTTAGCCAAGAAGACCCCTTACCAATCGGTTCATGATGATCGTGGATGAAGTTGTCCCAACGTCTGATGTCCGAGCAACCAATTTGACTTTATATATATCTGGGCTGGGTCCTGACCTTTTGCGAGCCTCCCCCTCTTGTTGACCATCCTCCACTTACATAAAGCTAACAGGTAATTATTACATAAAAAAATCATTTTATTCTATTAATATTATTTAAATATAATTTTTATTTTAGCTATATTTACTTTTTACTTTCAGTTATCTATATATGAAATATATAGTAAGGAATGTATTACAATTCGTATCTGAGTTATCAACGGAAATACACGTTTTGTGGTCACCTGAATCTAAATATCCAATTCCCACAAAACCGTCTGTGTGTGAACTAGATCTAGACTGCTTAAAACCGACAAATTGTACGAAACTGAAAATGTATATTTAAGTTAAATATATGCCTTGGAACTTTTTCCTGAAAATCGGCTAACCGGAAGTTCCACTTGATATCATTGATTTTACACATTTTTATAATTTCCTCAAAATCGGCTCTAACGATTCTGATTAAACTCGGTGTATCAATGTATAATTTAGTGGTCTTTATCATCGTTTAAGTCATATCCACATTGACGTCGCTTAAATGCCCAATGTTCAAGATTCCTCTAAAATAACTTTAATTTGGTTTATTTTAAAAATAAATAACTATTCCTTATTCTCGTCAGTTACGAATAAAATCAAAATATAACTTTTTAAAGAATTTGATGATTGATTAAAAGAGAAAAAAAAGAAGAAAAATGTCGAACATGAATCTCCGGAAATATTAGTCAGAAATTATACGCATAATATAAAGTGGAGAATTTTAGAAAAAAAACTATATGTAATATGAAAAGTAAAAGGTAATGGAGAGTGACTAAAAAATTGCAAATAATAATTTCTGAAAACTAATATTATTTAACGTAAATCGCATGTTTCCAATGGAATTTATTGACTAAATGAAAAATTAAAAAATTTTGAGTTTGAAAAAAGTATATAAAATCCACCGAATCGAAGCAATTGCTTGAAAATAAGGTACGCACACCTGCGTAAATCTGGTGCAAACAATAACTTTCACTTACCGCTCAACTTTGAATAGAAATTATTTTCTGGCCATATATGGCTATTATGAAATTTTTAAATTGCATTTTAACTGACCTAAAGCTAAAAAATAACAGCTAACAAATCATAAATACCATTAAAATAACAAAAGTCATATTTATTTTATTATTGGTTGATTATGGAATGTACGATCCGTTCATTATGGATTGTACGACTATTAGTTATTAAACTGTTATAAACTTTTCCATTACAAAGTTTACAAAAATGGAATTAAGAGAAAGCCATTGTTTGTAATAAATAGGTCAAAAGTTGTCGCACTAATTGTAAGTGTATACTGTTGGAATATCACAAAAGGAAATTTCATCAAACTATTCACTAATTAAATTTTCTAGAACGCTACATGATAATTATTCGGAATAAACGGACGAAAGATACCTAAATATTTAATTTTAATATCAGACCTAGACTTATTAAACTACAGTAAATATATTTAAGTTTATAAACGTATCTATGAAATATTTTTATATTTCACACAAGTACAATGAAATAGTAGTGTATACTGTTGGAATATCACAAAGAGAGAATTCATCAAATTTTCCACTAATTTAATTTTCTAAAAAGTTACATGACAATATTTCGGAATAAACGGACTATTTAATTATTTAATTATAATAACTAATTAACTAATTATTTAATTATAATATCACAACTAGAATCATTAAACTACAGTGAATGTATTTTAATGATTCTATAAACATATGCTTTATACATCCATGAAATGATTTTATATTTTACTTCTTTCACAAAAGTACAATGAAATAGTTTTCTAAAAAAGTTCATTCCCTTGATTAGTTGGATTTTAAATACTTTTTTTCAATCTTAAAAGATTTTAAAATTTTACATTTAGTTAGTAAAATTCATTTAATATCCTTGAAAACATGTAATTTACGTTAAATATTATTAGTTTTCAAAACTTATTTATAATTTTACTGCCACTCTTCTACAGATTTCTATATTAGATATCGTTTTTATAAAATTCTCCGCTTTTCAACGATATATTATACGTATACCTTCTGAATAATATTTCCGGAGATACCTTTTTATTTCACCGTTGATATAAAGTGGCACTTTCGGTTAGCCAATTTTAAGGAAAAAGTTGCTGTCACATTTAAGGCATACACCTATCTTAAATACATAATATCAGTTTCGTATTTTTCGTTTTTGAGCTAGACTGTTAACATACACACACACTGACACACAAACCATTTTTCGGGACTTGGTTATTTGGACTCAAGGGATCTCAAAACCTGTATTTCCGTTGAGAACTCAGATTCAAAAATTTTCACTATCGCAATACTTATACTTACTATATATTACATATATAGGTAAGTGAAACTAAAAATATATGGATGTTTCAAACATGTTTATAACCTCAAATATATTCACTGTAGTTAATAACTCTAATTACATTTAAATAATTAGTCACCTATCTCCCATTTATTCCGAATTAAATTAGTGAAAAATTTGATGAATTCTCCCTTTGTGTTATTCCAACAGTATACACTACTATTTCATTGTACTTGTGTGAAAGAAGAAGTGAAATATAAAAATATTTCATAGATACGTTTATAAACTTAAATATATTTACTGTAGTTTAATAAGTCTAGATCTGATATTAAAATTAAATATTTAGGTATCTTTCGTCCGTTTATTCCGAATAATCATCATGTGACCTTTTAGAAAATTAAATTAGTGAATGATTTGATGAATTTTCCCTTTGCGAAATCTAAACATTATCCACTTAAAATTATTGTGACAATTTTGACCTATCTATGGCAGGCAATGAAAATCTCGTAATTCCATTGCAATGAAAAATAAAAGTTCCATAACTAATAGTGGTACAATCCGTAATAACTTAAAGGTTAAATATATAGACGAGGATGGGAATAAAAAAAAAAAGGTAAAAATTTACGGATGTACTTCAAATCACTTTAGGCATATATATCTGTAGTTATATGGTTACGGCCATAACTATGGCCATCTGGCCATATGGCAGATGGAGTTACGAGGTTTGTATTGCCTAATATAATAAATAGGGTTTTTGTTAATTAAATGGCCTTAATGAATTGTTACAGGTTCAAGGTTTAGCTCTGTTAAAAATGCACTTCAAAATATATGTTACTGATTGGTGAAAAAAATCAATAATAATAATAATAACTGAGATTCCTACGGACGAAGTTTCAGTTTACACAAACTCAGAAGGACCGATAATGTCACGTTTTTCAGATATCTTGCCTAAATTAAATGTTTCCCAGAGTTTTTTTTTGCCGCTTTCATGCATTTTCCCATCATTGGGCGGCGCTGAAGTCAGAAATAGTAATTTATAGTTGAAAACTCGTATATAAACCTCTAAACAAAGATGTAAGAGATAAAATAACAGGAATGTTGACAAAGGAAGTACTATTTTAAAAAATATACTCACCTCTCCAATCAGGCGACGGCCTGTTCACTGCGACAGATATTTAAAGTTTATTAGACATTTGACAGACAAATTAAAACTGTATAATCCAAAATTTAAAGTAATTAAGAAAACCAACTAGAGCATATTTAAAACATAACTCATTTATACATAATCTGCCCGGCTCTGTGTGTCATTTTTGGAGCATGCGAGGAAAACAACTTGGAGCTGATTCCATATTTTGCCAAGTACCTTGGCCTCCTCAACTATTTTCTTCTACTCAGGCTCATCCTCTGCCACTTCCCTCCAATGATTCATACTCAGTAACTTCGGGTGTTCCTCTACATCGTCTGTCCATCGTAGTCTGGCCCAGTCTCTCCCTCTTTCTCCATCTGGACGGCCTTTCATTATTTGTTTTGGAAGTCTTTTTTGATCCATCCGATAAACATTGCCCAGCTTATTCTCCCCTTTTTAATTTCTTCTTTGGTTGGCCCGTATATTCTTCTTTGGATATTTTTCTCACATGTACTCAGCGACATCTCTTGGTGCTTGATTAGGACGACAAAAAGGGGCTCAGCGTTCGGCAAGGGACACAACCTGTGTAAATTATATTGCTGAAAAATATCAATAAGACTTCGGATTTGGACTGTTACATATCGTTTAGATTGGGACTATAAAAAGGACAATATTGCAAAATGTGAGTAATGGATAGGACACTATTGCCTAAAGGTGCTGCAACTTTAGCGACAAGGTGGAGATGGGTAAATCTTGAATATACGATCATAAACTGGGTAAGGACGACTTTCTCTCCGCAAATGTTACGACTAGAGGAAATCCAAGTTCTAATATCTTTCTTTATAAGTTTGAGTTTGCTAAGACCAGTCTTATCCCACGTGTCCTGCTATTTCTTTTGGATATTCTCTTTAAGCGGACGTGAGAGATCCGATCCTGGAGTGAGAGTGTCTCTTTTGATCCTTTGTTGGCCATTTTATTCTCTTTGATACCGACATGTCCAGCTACGCATATGTGATCAACTGGTATTCTCTTATCATTATTAAATGTTCCTACTTCTATAATCCTTAGGATACCAGGATGATTGGAGTACAAGTTCGCTAATACTTTTTGACCATTTAATGAATGTGATGCAATTACTATACTTCTGACAGACAATGTAGACGAATCTTGAGCCATTGCAATGGCATTTACTTTGGCAGAGTAAATAATATTAAGTTAATGTAATTTCATTTTATGGGTGATATATTTAGTCGTAAAAGCTCAAGAAGTTGCAGAATCTGATTCGGATCCATCAGTGAACATTAACCAAGGTTCTTGTAGTTTCTGAATTCAATATGGAAATCGATTTCTGAAATCAATCAGATGCCATTGTACTTTCTTTATGGAGTTTTGATAGTTGCAGATGTATTTGTGGCATAGGACCAGAGAGGTGTTTTATTTTCTGTTGGATTTACAGGTATAGTTTAGTGCAATTTTATTGAACAAAATGGGTTTTGAACTTTTCTGGTCAATCTTGGCTTGGTGGACATTCTGACCTCGCAAAATGTAATCTACGGTTTTTATTTCTTCTCTACGAACTTTTGGAAAAATCTGTAAGCTAAAACATGCGAATCGTGATATTAAAACCTTTAAGTTACTGAGAAGTTTTTATTATTATGCTGTTAACGAAAAAAACAAAAACAATAAAATGCTCAATGGAAGGTCATGTAATGCGTTATGTATAGCTTTTTGGGCTTACTCTAGAGTATCATAATTCTTTGTTAGATTGACTTTCAACTACATAATTATCAACAAGGATTGGGCATAATTCATGAACCTTTTTTGTATAGTATTTATAAAGAATCTTGTAGTCAAGTGAGATTTAGTAATAGTTGATAAGTTGACTCCTTTATTTCATTATGAGAAATTAATTATATTGATGAAATTGAAGCAAACCTGCTTCCTTTTTCTTGTATGTTTAGTGATGACAATAGAATAGAAAATGGAGAATAATTGGCTGATTATAAAGATGTCCATAATAAGAGGTGGTGAGCCAGTAAAGAATGTGCAACGGAGAATTGGAGTTGAAAAACAGTAGACTGAAGAATCATCAGAGAAAACATAAAGAATAGGAAAATGTTCAAATAAACTCGAAACATGAGGATGAGCCAGAAGCGGCAATGAGAAAATTGAGAACGTCGGCATGATATTAGACGAAGCAAAGAAGAAAGTGGTAAATGGGATTATAATATTGAACGACTTTCAAAACAATTACAACCTCCAGATAACTGAGGAAAGATCCTGGATGGAAAAAAGCTACCGTGCTGCCGTATTCTAGAAAGTGTGAGAAAAAAAATTAATTTGATTCATTAGGAATAAATAACATAAAAAGGGAAAAAAAAAGACCTCTAGTTTCATCGTTAGTGGATTTTTTCAAACAAGCGAATCACACGGTGACTAGAGTAAGCAGAAAGTTTCAAACGCTAAAATATCACCTCAAACACGATGAGGAGCGATTGTTCGTAACCAAGACAGATTTTTTACGCAGGTTCGACATAAAAATTGGATTTCATCCTTTCATGCATCTAAGAAAACCAAGAAGCTCGTGCCAGTGATGTAGAGTAAGGTTAGTAGGACGTCAAAGTAACAAAATTTCTACTTAACCTTATAGGCAATTCATTCATAAAGATCTTAATGTTCCATATGTATCCGATTTGGCCCAATCCAGATACTTAACAAACTTCAGAACCATCCGAACCCTCTTGTTTCAAACCTTGCTTCCTCCTCGATCTCTGATAATCCTCCGAGTTGTCTGAAAAAAAGGTGGCCTCGAGATCTTCTTGTGTAAATTAATTATTTGAGTGCTTCATTTTGTGTTATTATATACCTTTGTGCACATTTACTAGTTGTTTTTTTATTTTTTATACAGTTTCAAATATCATGAATGAATAAGAAAAAAAAAACCTTATAGGCATTAAAAGCGGGAGATGAAAACCGAGAGGATACTGTTTCTTCTATTAGTTGATCATTATTAACAAAGCTATTGGTCCTACTGAAATAAATTTCATTGATTCTAACTAACTAATATAAATTTTCTGATGTAGGTAAAAATCTGTAAGTTAAAATAAAATACCTGTAAGTTAAAATAATCTAAAGTACTATTTTTTTGAAATATGAAGAAACATTACATTGTGAAATTCGTCTTTGTCTTACGTCTACAAAAAAAAATTGAATAGAAAAGATGAAGTTTATAAAATAAAAATTATACATTTCTTTTCATCTCCTGAACATTTTTAGATTTTGTTCTTATAAGCTTTTGCAGTGTGGTTGTAAATATGTATTATTAGATCACGAGTTTGAAATAGATTTATATACAAATAAAAGACAGATTTAAAAAAGTAAAAAATATTTATTTAAAAAATACAACAAATATTATTTACAGAAATAAAAACAATATGATACACAAAGGTTACATTAAAACCTCATAAAATAACTAAATAAAATAGAACTCGAAGCTCATAGATTTATAATTAAATTGTATTAATGTCCTAGAGCTGCATGAGCGGCGGCTTTGTGAGCAAGGAAAGAACTGCCCAGACCATGAGAACTTCCGTATAGTCCAGAGCTGAAACCGCCTGCGTATAGTCCAGAACCGACACTACTGCCATATAGCCCGCTGCTGTACTGACCACCGCCAGAGATGATTCCAGATCCTAAACCATAGCCGGAGCCGAGACCATAGCCGGAGCCGAGTCCATAGCCGGATCCAAGACCAATGCCGGAACCAAGACCGATGCCAGAGCCATGTCCGATACCGGAACCAATGCCAATGCCGGAACCAACAGCTAAAGATATTGCTTTCATATAACTAATGTAAAAATATATCATTTTAAATATTAATGGTATTATACTTAAAGTAACTCTTACCGATAGGTGTGGCACCAACTGAAACAGGCACAGGCTGTGATACTGGAACAGGAACGTTAGTGACTACAGGTACTGGAACAGGAGATGGTACTGGAACAGGAAAGGGTCTAGATACTGGAACTGAAACTGGATGCGGAACTGGAACAGGTACAGGCCTTTCGATTGGTACGGGATAAGGCCTTTCTACAGGGACAGGAATAGGGCGGCTGACTGGAACAGGTACTGGCCTATCGACTGGAACTGGAACTGGGTGAGAAACTGGAACAGGAACTGGACGGTCCACAGGTACACTCACAGGATGAGGCACTGGATGAACACTGGTAACGTGTCTGACTCCTCCACCGTACCCAAGTCCAGAACCCAAACCTAATCCAGAACCCAAACCAAGTCCAGAACCCAAACCTAATCCAGAACCCAAACCAAGTCCAGAACCCAAACCAATGCCTGAACCCAAACCAGATCCAGAACCCAGACCAATACCAGAATTCAAGCCTATTCCTGAACCGATGCCAATTCCAGAGCCAATGCCGGAAACACCAATGCCTGAACCTATACTCGAGATGCCAACTCCTGATCCGTATCCAAGTCCTAGTCCTGATCCGTATCCATATCCCCCGCCATATCCATAACTTCCACCATATAGACCTGAACCTAATACTCCGCCTCCTAGGACTCCTCTCTTTTCATTCTTCTTTTTCTGTTCTTCTGCTAAACTACCAACCAATAAGCAGCAAAAGAACAGTAGTGTCTGTAAAAAAAAAAAAAAAAAAATGACGAATTTAAAAACAGAAACTGTTGAAAATATTTGCAATGATATATGAAAAAATTAACTTATACTAATACTCGAATTTTACTGAAAGCATCTTAGACTAAAACATGAAGTTATTAATTTGTTTTTCTTTTTTATGCGTAATTTTTCCGAAAATGTATATTTTCGAATATTATTAATTTTTGAAAACTAATAAATGAGGCGATATACTAAATAAGAAACGTTTACGGATTTCAATTGGAAGAATAACTTGTACAGCCTTCAACGCGGTTTTTTATTTTTTGCTGTATGTGCTCTATGTGCTAAGAGTTAAATTTAAGTTGAGGTAAATACTGCACACCAAAATACTGAACCCAATCAAACGAATCACAAAACTTTCCTAACCTATTTGCTTAGTGAAGTAACCCAGAAGGGTTGCTCTCAAGAAGATTTATAATTAATATGCAATAGTGATCTCAATGTGAAATATTTGGTGACTGCTGTGAATAAAAAAAAAACATACCTACAACACTTCCCACAAAATTGGAAGCTCAAATAAAGATTTTTGTTACCATTATGCCTAAATTTTATATTGTATATTTTATATTGTATATAAGAAAAGGATATAGTTTTCGGTGGAAACTACAATTTTGACGTAAGTTATCCATAATGCTATTAGCTCCATTTTTTTTTTCTTCTACAGAGAGTTGGACAGAAAAACAATTCAAACAAACTGAAAATTTCCGAATTTAGGGCACTTAAGATTTTATTGTTACTATAAAAACAAAGTGATGGGAGAATACCACTTTTGGTAGCTATATTTTCTTGGTTTATATGACATAAATAATGACCCTTGAAGATGATATTTTTTTAATTATAATTTTTGTTTATTCAATCTTTAGTTAAGCTCATAAATATTAATGAATAAATAAATATAAACTCATGCTTTATATTAAGTCAATTAATTAAAATATAAAATTCTAATCAGTTTTTGCGAGTTAAGACTGAATGGAACTGGTCTTCGAAGAGGTAAATTTACTTAAATCAATTTTTTTGGTAACTGAATTTGAGGTTTGAGGTTGTTAGCGACCAGTTTTGATTTAATTTGAATGAAAGTACATATAACGAGTGAGCTTATTAATAAATCTTTCGATAAATATAGATTCTATGAACGTCACTTTTATATTCTCTTGGGAGGTGAAAAGATTCTATCACAAATTTAAAAAACTAAAAGATTAGGACAATCTCAGCGCACTTACATATCCGTTCATCCTGATGTTTCCTGTTGGAGGTGTCCAAACGACTGATGGTACTGAAATCAAATTTGCCTTTTATATGTATCTCGAGTAGGTCTTGACATTTGCAAACGGGCGCTCGAACTCGCTGGCCCACCCTTACATAAAAGCTATCAAATAAAAATTACATAAACAGTATTCTGTAATATCCTAACGATAATTAAATTAAATCAAATATTCGTAAAATATAATATTTAAAAAAATTCAATGATTAAGATGATAATAACCTATTTGTTGCTTCAAGCTGATAAATATGTTGTTAACTGACAGATACTTATTAGATTTAATAACATAGAGGCCCATTGCTATAGTTTTGCTAATTTCTCCCTGATCATAGATTTTACTTTCACTTACCTATATTAAATATAAAGTAAAGGAAAGTATAGCGATCGTGAAAATTTTCGAATCTGAGTTCTCAACGGAAATACTCGTTTTGAGGTCCCCTTAGTCTAAATAACTAACTCCCACAAAATGGTCGGTGCGTGTATGTGCGCGCGCGTGAGTGAACATCTAGCTCAAAAACGAAAAGTCTTACGAAACTGAAAATACATATTTAAGTTAAGTATAGGTCTGGGATGTTACAGCAACTTTTTCGCCAAAATCCGCTAACCTGAAATGGCACTTTATATCAACTATGTTACACATTTTTACGATTTTCTCAAAAACTGCTCCAACTATTTTAATTAAATTCGGTGTAACAATGTATAATTAAGTGGTCTTTAATATCATTTAGGTTTTCATCCCCATTGATGTCGCTCAACAGGACTTAAATCTCAAGTGTTCAAAATTGCCTTTCTCTAAAATACCTTTAATTTGGTTTATTATAAAAAATTAATCATCTCACATTATTCAGAGTTACAAAAAAATGCTAAATATAACTTTTGAAAGAATTGTATTATTGAATAATAAAGAAAAAAGGAAAATTTGTATTTAGGTCGAAAATAAATCTCCGGAAATAATAGTAAAAATATATAGTATAATATATCATTGAAAAGCCAATAATTTTAGAAAGAAGAATATATAATATAGAAATTTGTAGAAGGTGATGTAGAGCTACGAAAAAATTATAAATAATAATTTCTGAAAACTAAAATTATTTAACGAAAACCGCATGTATCCAAGGAAATTAAATGAAATTTTCTTAAAAAAAAGTAATATTTTAAATTACGTTCAAGTTTGAAAAAAATATACAAAATTCACCGAATGAAGGCAAGGGAACTATTTAAAAAACTATTTCATTGTACTTGTGTGAAACAAGAAGTAATGTGATATGTTTATAATTTTAAATAAATTTACTCTTGTTTAAGAACTCTAGATCCGAATAATTAGATATCTATCGTTGGTTTATTCCCAAAGTTCATCATGTAACATTTTTGAAAATTAAATTAGTGAATAATTTGATGAATTTACCCTTTGTGAAACAACAACAATATCTACTTGTAATTAGTTTGGCAATTTTTTACATATCGATAGTAAGCAACGCAAATCTCGTAACACCGTGTTGTAAACTTTACAATGGAAAAATAAAAGTTTAATAACTTACAGTATCGCAATCCATAATCAATTATTGGTTTCATCATCGGCACTACATTAATGTAATTAATGTTAACCTGACCAAAGTTTGACATTCGTTACTTAAACATACTGCTGACGAAATATACAGATGTACTTTCAAATCTCTCAAGGCATATATAGCTCACAGATTGGAGTTATGTGGCTTACAAATACATATGTATTTACGAGGTTTAATTGCCTGTTGTCGATATAATAAATAACGTTTTGCCATTTTAATGGTCATAATTGTTAGCAGTAAGGTTTAAGCTTTAGCTCAGTTAAAATTGTACTTCAAAAATTTTCGTAACAGCCTGACATTACCAGAAAATAATCTCTATTCAGATTAAAGCGGTAAGTGAAAGTTGTGTAATGCACACACCAGATTTTTTTCTTTTGCAAAACGCTGCATAATTGTTGATCTAGTTTACAAACATGAATAACCACTACACAGTAACTACGATTATTGACCCATGCTTCTAAAACACACTTTTTAAATTTTTAAAAATCATTATTTAAACAAGTCTTATCTTAAAGATTTAAAATTTCAACATTTTTATTTTTTTAAAAATTAAAATATCGCCAAGTATTTTTGTCTAATTGATTTTTTTTTTTTAGTACCATGAGAGTACGCTGAGAAGGGCAGTGAGGGGCATTGGCCACCTCTCTAAATAATTTGAAAGAAAATAATACTTACAAAATTATTGCCAAAAATTCAAGAAAATTAATATTTAAAAATTGTTTTTTATTTATATATTTTACTCCATATAAAAATATTAATAAATTGTAATAATAATAAACATTTACGAAAAAAAAAATTTCCATCTTGCTTTCTCCCTAATATGAAAGCTGCGTATGCCCTTGTTCAGTACATAATGTATTATAAAATATTTTAGTATAAACAGGGTGTTTCACGGTTAAGTGACCAAGCTACAAAAATGAACTATATACCTCAAAACAAGAACAAATTTCGTTTTTTGACTTGCTCAATCATATCCTATATGACAATCAATGGATTGGCAGTGCAGGACCAGTGGCTTGGCCTGCACACTCTCTAGACCTGACACCACTGGAATTTTTTGTTTGGAGTGGTATTAAACAAAAAGTCTATGCAAATCCGGTCACTGACCTTAATTCCTTACGAAGAAGGATAATTGCATCTTCTGAAACTATAACACATATCCAGTGGCATTCTGCCACTGCTGCTGTTGAAGAAAGATGCTGGCTGGGTCTTTCTTAATGCTCCAGGAAATCACTTTCAACAACATTTAATATGAATGTTAATGCATACATTTAATTAATAAAGTAGTTAGAACAAATAATTAATAACAACCAAAATCTTTAGAATATCTCCTAAACAAAGCGTTTGCAGACATACCTTCAGTGGAAATTTTGTTCTTGTTTTGAGGTAGTTAATTCATTTTTGCAGTTTGTCACTTAACCCTGAATAATGTTTTTTAATTTTTTTTTCCTTTGAACGGGCTTTTTGATATGATTTGAAAAGTAAAATGAAAGAATAAAATTTGATATAAGTGAAGTGAAAAGTTGCAGAGTTTTTCAATATTTTCTGAGTGAGCATTAGATGTAAAACTATGATTTAGATACTTTGTCTAAACATACAATGAAAACAACAATACAAGAATATAAATAACTACTTATTTAAAATTGGATTTTTAACATTATAAACTTGAAATTAAAAGCTCTAGAAATTACTGGAATAAGTAAACTTTTTTTATATTGTAAATTCTTAAATTATAATGATTACTTGAACAAAAATGATATTAACAGTAAGAGCAAGACAAATTTTTATAAATATGTAAATGAACTTTAGATTTTTATAAAAAAAATAAATAAATTCAAAGGAAGAAGTATTTGCTTTTTTAACGAGTTTATTAGAAATTTTCGAGAAATCTTTAAATAAATTTAAAGGAAAAAGTATTTGCTTTTTTTAACGAGTTTATTTGAAATTCTCAAGAAATCTCATAGTAAGGGTGTACAATGCTATGATAAAGCCACATTTAACATATGACTGTGAGACCTGGACACTAACCAGCATCCTAGAAAAAAGTTTTGAAAGATAAATCCTCCACACGATAACCGGAGCGAACTGAAATCAGAGCAGAGCACTAACACATGGGGAAGAAAGACCAATAAAGAACTGCTTACAGAAACTTGTAAATCAATATCCCATGATATGAAGGCACGGAGGTTAAGTTGGGCAGTGCATGTAGCTCGTAACACTCCGTTTGGAAGCCTCTGCGTAACAATGAATGCCTGAATAGAAGACAAAAGACCATGTGGAAGGCCAAAAAGCAGATGGATAGATAGAATCAGCAAAGATTCAATAGAGCTGCATGTAAATAAGTGGGAAGAAATAGCCTAAGACAGGCAGAAATGGAGCAGGCTTGTTAAGGCAACAAAAGAAATACATGGTATGTAACACACGAAAAAAAAATTAGATTCCATTTTTATAATTTTAGCTATTACTGGTAATAATTGGTGTGTCTTCATTTTGTAAAAACATATAAGAACACGTATCTCTATCACTTTATTTCCCATAACATAATCGGTTTTAACAATTACAAATAATGAATACTTTAAAAAACATAATGAAAATAGCTTCATGGTTGTACAGTGTTTAACCGTGAATATAAGGAAAGTCTTCAAGGACACAAGACAACAGATACTAAATCCACTTCTCTACTAATAGAAACTACAAATCATGTAAGTAGAAAATAAACTTCAGAAATGATATTACTTACAAGAAAGACACCATTCATAGTATAAACATTAGATTACAGTTCAGAATTAAGCTTGTGGAATGTCATTGCAGTAAACTCTTACTGAGTTGTTTTAAAACAGGAAAGCAATCATCTTTTCAAAATGATGTACAAGGGCTGAGGATTATGAAAGATATTTAAGGAAAAGACTTAGAAACATTTAAAAGAAAGTACTATGAAAATACATAACAAAAATTCATCATATTGGTGATTGAGGAAAGAACTAGAAGAAAGTGGTTTACTACGGTAGGATAAGCATCATCAATGTATTCTGCTATGCTATTATTAATAACTTACAACTTATTAAAAATAAATATAGTTTTAAAAATATAACAGACTGTAGATAGAAGCCCATCACTACTTCTAAACATCTTTTTTCCATCACTAGCCATACAACTAAAATGAGATCAGTAAATAATAAATATTTAAAAAGAAACAAAACTGTATATTTCCTTTAGCATTTTCCTTGATTCAGTATCATATAGGCTAGCGATTTCTAAATTTTATTGATCTTTGGACTTCACCGACTCCTCCATTAACATTAAGTTCCAAAAGAGAAGACATAGACATTTGGCACCTCTTTACAATGAAATCATCACCAAAAATATTTTAAATTTATTTCTTAAGCAGTTTTATATTATATTTAATATATAGTAAAGGAAAGTATTGTGATTGTGAAAATTTTTGAATCTCAGTTTTCAACGGAAATACAAGTTTTGAGGTTCCCCGAGTCCAAATAACCAAGTCCTGCAAAAAGGTCTGTGTGTGTGTGTTGTGTGTGTGTGTCTGTGTGTGTGTTAACAATTTGGCTCAAAAACGAAAAGTCTTACGATAGTGAATATATTTAAGGTTTTTATATGCTAGGGATGTTACAGTAACTTTTTTGTCAAAATCGACTAACTAGAAGTGGAACTTTATATCATGGCCTAAGCACATTTTTACAGTTTTCTCGAAAACTTCTCTAAGGATTTTGATTAAATTCATTATATCAGTGTAAAGTTAAGCAGTTTTAAATAAAATGTAGTTTTTGTTCTGATGTTCTATAACAGGGCTTAAATGGCAAATTTTCAATATTAGATTTCTCTAAACTACCTTTAATTTTTTTATCTGAAATAATTGACCATTTCACATTAATCTCTAATATAAAAGATAGTTAAATATAAAATATGAAAGAATTTGATTATTAGCTAAAGGAGAAATAAAAAATCCTAACTGAGAATAGTTTTAATTGATCGCACCCGAGCTCCCCTGAAAAATTATAACAGGCTTCCATAGGTATCATGAGCTTAATATAATACTGACTCCGACAATATTATATAAATATAAATATGCAGTTTTCATAAATGCTATTGTTGGTATTATTTAATATTTAATTGTATAGATTACACTGATATAAATATTAAAATTTGTATATATAAGGGTACTTATACAAATAAAAATACCCACAATGAAATATAAACAATTATAGTGTCTATAATTTTTACTTTCACTTCTCTTTTGTCTGAAAATACTTATTTCTGCTAAGAAAAGGCTGTTAAGTGAAAGTTGTGTGATGCGCGCACCGCACCAGATTTTGTTTTTTTAATTACTCCCTACCTTCCCATTTCTGGCATACAGAAAGTTCTTCTAGAACTACAACCTAACTTATTTTAACCAGAGTGAAAAAGTTGAGATTCATTCTGTAGGTCCTCCATGAAATACATTTCAATCTGGCCAAGCTATATTCGAACCGCCATCAAAGTTAATAATAAAATTCAAAAATTAATAACTTGCATCATTTATTTTCTAATCCTTAAATTGATTTTTTTTTAATCAAATTAATTTATAATTATAAAGAATCAAGAACAAATAATGCCTATGTTCTTCACTTGTTTATTAAATTATTTTAAATCAATTTAATGTATATTTTGAGCACGATGGCTAATTCGGGATTTACAATCCGAGATCAATGATTATAAATACAACACAATACTTATAGAAAACAACTCATTATTTTTAAAGCCTATCTGTCCTTTAAGTTAAGAAAAAACACTTGATCAAGATATCAAAAAGTAAATAACTTAAGCTAGTAAATAATAAAAATTGATTTAATCTTTTATATTTGATAAAAAAAATCTATTAAATTAAACAAAAATACAACTAAAAAGGAATTTTCCTTTTATATATAAGTTTTCTGAACTATTAGATTATTTATTATTAGAGAAAACAATAAATATTATTGTATTGTTTTCTATTATTATTATATATATATTTTCAAAGGGAATTTCATCTACCATATTATATTGTAGGAAATTTCATATATATATATATATATATATATATATATATATATATATATATATATATATATATATATATATATTCCTACTTTAAAACTATTGTATGCACATATCTTTTGAAGTTATATTTGAACTGTAAAATTAAAAATTTAGGTTCTTAGGTTCGCAAATAAAATTGAAAAAAATCATAATTATAACATTTAATAAAAACACTAATGTGTCTAATAAAAAGAACTTAAAACATAAAATAATTTTTCTTATAAAGAAAGAGGTCTACTAGTGATCAGTATAATGTTCTCGCACAAGGACATACACAAGTACACCTGGATAAACCTTAAAGGTGAAAAAGCCAAATCGATCATGTGCTGATAGACAAGAGATATCAAAGCTCCATACAAGACATAAAGAGCTATAATATAAAGACTGATTCGGACCATACTCTGATTAGAATCAAACTCAGAGGCTGAAGCAAATCCTTGGGGACCAAGCAGAAGGAAAGAGGTATGAATTCTGTAATTTGAAAAACCCTAATTCCAAATTGAGAAAAAAATAAAGTCGAACCCTTGAATGCGGAAGGCCTCATGGAGGACTAGCATTGGGCAACACTAGAGTCACGGTTAAAACAAATAGCTAAGTAAGTAATAGGGATTCAGGAAATAAAAGAAGCCAAGAAATGGTTCACAGAAGCATGCAAAAAGGTAGTGGAGGAAATAAGAAAAGTTAAAGTCCTCTGCTTAGCAAAAACTGATCAAGCTATACTGGACATGAACACAGCCACAATGGAAACGACAAAAAACATAATAAGAACAGCAACATTAAAAACATAATTTCTCAAAGAAAGATTGCCAACTATTGAGGAAATCTGGCAGGCTAGAAATATATGCTAATTTTTGTAGATTTTAGAAAGGAAAGGGTAGAATATAAGGTGGGTAATATATAAAGTAAATGTAAAAGAAAGATGGCAAATTGACGGCATAAAAAAAACAAAAACATCCTAATCATACGGAAAGAACACTTCCAGCAGCTCCTCAATCAAGGACACCCCACAAATGAAGAAGATATGCACCACCCTGATATGACCCACTTGAAGTTGAAAAACATGATATTCTGGATGTGGAATAGCTTTTGGCAGGCTTAAAAGAAGAAATGCTCCAGGGATGGAAAATCTACCACCAGAATTGTTGATGGATGGGGAGGAACACCTCAGAGACAAGCTGCTAGAACTAGTATAGAAAATGTGAGAGGAGTTACAGAAACCAGAAGCCTGGAACACAGGGCTGATCTGTTCTGTCCTTAAGAATGACTCCATATCCAAATGTGGTAATTAGGGAGGCATAGAATTTCTTCTAGTAACCTATAAGATAATGACTTATATTCTGCTAAATCTGATATATCTGTGTTATGAAAACATAATAGGTGACCATATTATCTCGACTAGCAGGATGCAGGAGAAGAAGAAGTACGCTAGACCAGATATTCATCCTAAAACAAGTACTCAAAAAACAATGGGAAGTAGATCAAGATGTACATGCTTTATTTGCCGACTTCAAATCAGGCTATGACTTGGTGGACAGAAACTGTTTGGAAGATCATGATTGAGCTGGGTGTTCCTAGAAAGTTTGTGAGGTTCATGATGACATGTACAAATGATCCTAAATACAGGGTATTAATACAAGAAGAAAAATCTGAAGTCTTTGAAATTCAAACAGGTTTAAGGCAGAGATATGGTTTCTCGCCAATGCTGTTCATCTTAGCCCTTGAGAAAGTAACAAGAACAACATCAAGGGAATTTGCAGAGGAGCATGTCTGAATGAAACATAAAATTCTAGCATATGCATATCTGTCCTCGGAAGCAATAAAGAGGATATTAAGAGATTCACTTGGACTATGTTAAGAAAATCAGAGCAAATCGGACTACAAGCCAATAAAAAAAAACAAAATATATGATAGCCGACATATCTACTCTAATAGCATGATCTGCATTGACTCTAAGTTAATCCCAAAATTAGTCAGTTTCAAATACCTCAACTCCATAACAACCTCAATAAATGGTCAACTAACAGAGATAGACCAGTGAATAAAAAGTGAGCACAAAGCTTTCTCCTCTCTTTCAAGACTCCTGAAATCCAGAAAAATCTCCATAAATCTAAAACTAACAGTGTACAACGTAGTGATAAAGCCAATTCTGCTGTACGACTGTGGAAACTGGGCTTTAATCGACACACTAGAAGCCAGAATTGAGAAATTCGAAATAAAAGTTCTCTGTTTGACAACAGGACCTATCTGGGAACGAAGGAAGAGAAGGAACAATAATGAACTGCTAACAGAAAATGGTCATTCAATATCTCATGGTATGAAGGAAATGAGGTTGAGATGGGCGGGGCATGTAGCTCTAAGCAGTCCATCAGAACTCCTGTAAACACCAATGAATGCTAGAGCAGTAAGAAATAGACCATATGGGAGGCCAAAAACCAGATGGATAGATAGGATCAACAAAAAAATGGTTGAACTTCATGCCCCAAACTGGAAAGCAGTAGCCCAAGATAGGCAGAGGTGGAAAAGGCCGGTTTAATAGGCCAAACAACTAAAAGATCTGTAGAGCAAAAGAAAAAAAAAAAAAAAGAATAAATCCTATCTTTGCATTTAATTAAAAGAAAAAAAGGGATAAATAGTCAGGACACACTTTTAAGGTTTTTGTTGGTGCCGATGTTTCAATCCTAGCATGTGAGTCATCATCAAGGCCTGTTTCGAGTGATGAAGGTGTTCAAGTAGTTAAACATCAGTTGAATAACTTCCTTCAGTAAAAGAAAAAAGTGTGAGATAAGTTGTATGTCTCTGGATAATAATTAATTTGATTAACATACCTAATTTTATAATTTATTTATAAATAATTTAATTTATACTTACTTTTAGGATATTTTTTTTTACATTATTATTTCTTTATCTATATAAATTTTTCTTTAAACGGGTCTAAAATATTTCACTGAAGTTTCTTTAAAAGTTTCCTCTGTACCCTTTCACCCTCGATTCTAACTACATCTTCTCTCCATCAGAGCTTTCCCGTTACTCGTTAGAGCCTGTTGTTAAGAACTCCTGGTTTCTATTTTTTGTTGATTCACCTGTCTTCACATGCTTTCTTTATTTTTGATGCATAGAATTATTTCCTGTGCCACCTGCATCAGTAACAAGAATGCTTCTTTCAATGCTAAGAACATAAAACCAATTTTTAAAAAATCCACAAATCATCTGAAAAGTCAAACTATTGTAATAATTGTCAATTGTGTTACTGATAAAAATCTTTGACTTTTGAACTGTCTCTTTTAAGAGTATTTCCTAGTCTTAGACATCTCAAAATCACAAACTCAGGGGAAAGAATTTATTTGCAATTAGACAACTCTACTGTGTTTTAGGATTTTTTTTTTTACATTATTATTTCTTTATCTATATAAATTTTTCTTTAAACGGGTCTAAAATATTTCACTGAAGTTTCTTTAAAAGTTTCCTCTGTACCCTTTCACCCTCGATTCTAACTACATCTTCTCTCCATCAGAGCTTTCTCGTTACTCGTTAGAGCCTGTTGCTAAGAACTCCTGGTTTCTATTTTTTGTTGATTCACCTGTCTTCACATGCTTTCCTTATTTTTGATGCATAGAATTATTTCCTGTGCCACCTGCATCAGTAACAAGAATGCTTCTTTCAATGCTAAGAACATAAAACCAATTTTTAAAAAATCCACAAATCATCTGAAAAGTCAAACTATTGTAATAAGTGTCAATTGTGTTACTGATAAAAATCTTTGACTTTTGAACTGTTTCTTTTAAGAGTATTTCCTAGTCTTAGACATCTCAAAATCACAAACTCAGGGGAAAGAATTTATTTGCAATTAGACAACTCTACTGTGTTTTCCCATGGTCATTGTAACCTGACAGATCAACCAAGATGGTAATCTTGACTTTCTTATAGTAAAGGCTCTTGTAACCAGAGATGGGCAAACGATACTCTGAGTATTTTACTCAAATTGAATTACTATTGAGAATTCAATTGCTACTTCAGGTAATCGTATGACATCAACTGAAGTAGTAATTAAATTCTTTGGTACTCAAAAAAGGTCAGATATTTGAGTAAAATACTACGACCCATCACCAAGTCTGAGTCTTCTCTAAAAACCTTCACCAGTTGACTTGGCCTTTTGTATCAGTTCCCCAGTTTTGGGTATCAAGAAGAACCTTTGCGTCGTCAGCGACTGAATTCACCCATCTTACATTATGCCATCCTACTCTGCTGTGAAGCTCATCTGTCAAAATTTTTTGTGTCATATAATCCTCCTCCATCCTCACCACGTGGCCTGCCCAGCAAAGTCTCCAAAGCTTAATAAACTTGACAAAATCAATGACATTATACACTGCAGAAAGTTTTGTATTTATAATATTCGTATAGTATATTGCTCTCCATCATTCGCAATCATGACATATAATCACACTGCTTATAATAAAACATAGTGTATAATGAAAAGTCGTAGTGTGAAGTAGCTACCAAACTACATCTAGGTTATATCTTAAGAAATAATTGACAGTTAAACAGTGCCCAAGCTCTTTCCATGGTGTACTCTACCAACCAGATAATGAAAAGAATTTATTTAATTGCCTTAGGTTTCTCTGGTGGATTTTTTAAATTTTAAATATGACACAATTGGACATGGGTGATACTTTTACAGTTTTTTTTTTTATAATTAGTTATCTTAGTCATTTTAAAAGCAAGAAGAGATAAGTTTGGAATATTATATGTAATATTAAATGGTAACATGGTAATAATGTAAATCTTTTAGTTAATGAAAATTAAACAAAATACCTAAATTGTTGTGAGTAGCAAATAGAAGATCCTGCTGGAACATTGAAATCAAGAATTTTTATTTTAAGAGTTAAACCATGTTTATATTTTTTTGTTTCATCACAAATAATGAGAATAAATAACATGTTAAGTTAGAAAACAATTAACAAGAAGATAACAGCTGGTGTTCGAGCCTATTACCAATCTTGAAACTTCCGAAGTCTCAATTGATTTCGAAAGCAACAAAATCAAAATCATACAAGTATTTTTTAAGACCAATTGTTATGGAGAGGAAACTTAGTATTTGACCCAAGAGGTTGGTCATAAACTGGGATTATTCAAATGAAAATTGTAAGAAGAATTTATAGAGTAACAATAACAAAATTAAGAGTAATGCTAAGACTGAGATAATATAAATAAATATTAATATGAATATTATAAATTTTTCAAAGCAACTAAGCTAAGATGGCAGGGTATGTAGTCACAATAAAGGCTGAATGGTAAAGAGGAAAGTGTTGGAAGCACAATTAAAAAGACAAATAAATGTGAGGAAGCTAGGATTCCTCTGTTGGTAGAGACTGACACAGAATAGGAAGAAAAAGGATCATTCGGAAGACCAGGGATCATGTTGCCCCTTAGCACCACGAATGAAATAGTGATGTTATACAATGAAAACCATCATTTTACTTTTTAAATAACTTATTTTTGTAGACATGTATATCCAATTTATTAATGTCAGATTTTTTTACTCTATTTAAAAATTATACATGTCATACTAGCTGTCCTGACTTTTGAAAATAAAAATTTAAGACTGCTGTTTCATTCATTTCTTTACAAACTCAAAACTCAAGGTTATTGAAAATAAAGTAGATAGCTAGAAACTGATACAGCACTGTAATTATTAATGTTGATTTTGATTCCTTTGAAATCTTTATTTTATTCATATAAATCTTAATTTTGATTATAAGGACATAGATTGCATGGATCCTATTTCAGAAGAATGTCAGAAGAATTTATAAAATTAAACAAACCAATAAATTGAAGTAAGCAGTTTTTGGATTTTACAATTGAACATTTTAAAGATTAACTTAAAGGTATCCAATTTGAAGCAATCCAAAAAACTCAACAAAATAAAAATATTAAATTAAGTTTTAATTAATTGTGTAAAAATAACATCCCTCATCTTTAGTTATAAAATTATAATCTAATTAAATCAGCAAGAAGATAGGCATTTTAAGGAAAACAAAAGCAATGAAAAGAGTAAAAAAGTTTATTAACTATAACAAAAACAAGGAATATTTACAAATATATAATAATTGTCTTGTCATCCTCATAATATTCCACAAATGTATGCAAGTGTGCTTTCATGGAAGATTTTTTTTTTTTTTTTATATCACATCCTTAGTAGAGGGATATGAATATAAATTTGGCGATTAACCTGAAAACAAAATCTTTGGATATCTAAACAGGCACTTCTTATCCATGTATAAAATTCAAAAGAGTGACAATTCGATGAAGTTGAGCTCTACATTGTTGTTAATGACCCAGAGCAGCGTGAGCTGCAGCTTTGTGTGCTAGAAAGGAACTGCCTAGTCCATGAGATGTTCCATATAACCCAGAATTAAAACCTCCTCCGTACAGTCCAGAACTGAAGCCGCTACCATGAAGCCCGCTGCTGTACAGGCCACCACCGTATAGACTGGAACCTCCAGAAATGATTCCAGATCCATAGCCGGAGCCAAGACCGATACCGGAACCAAGGCCGATGCCAGAGCCTAGCCCAATGCCAGAGCCTAGTCCAATGCCAGAGCCTAGTCCAATGCCAGAACCAAGGCCGGTACCAACAGCTATTTTACATTTTTAAAAAATCAATTAATAATTTTCAATCAACTAAGTACATACAAGATGATTGTATTAACTGAATTAATTCTTACCGATTGGGGTAGAAACAGGTACTGGATGCGGTACTGGAACAGGGACGTTATTGACAACAGGAACAGGAACTGGCGATGGAACTGGAACTGGATAAGGTCTAGATACTGGAACTGAAACTGGGTGTGGAACTGGTACAGGTACTGGCCTATCAACTGTTACTGGGTAAGGCTTGTCTACAGGAACAGGATATGGGCGGCTGACTGGAACAGGTACTGGCCTATCAACTGGAACTGGAACTGGGTGGGATACTGGAACAGGAACAGGTCGGTCAACAGGCACACTGACTGGATGAGGCACTGGAACTGCAACTCTGTTGTGTACAGTAACTTGGCGGGAAACTAATCCACCACCATATCCCAGTCCAGAACCCAAGCCAATGCCCGAACCCAAACCAAGGCCTGAACTCAAACCAAGGCCTGAACCCAAACCTATTCCAAAACCCAGACCAACACCAGAACCCAGACCAATGCCAGAAGCTAGTCCGATTCCAGAACCAATTCCAGATAGTCCGATTCCTGATCCATATCCAACTCCAAGGCCAGATCCGTATCCATATCCACCACCATAGCTGTAGCCTCCGCCGTGTCCATAACTTCCACCATAGAGGCCTGATCCCAAACCTATTCCACCACTGAAAATTCCTCTTTTTTCTGTCTTTTTTTTCTGTTCTACTTCTGCCACAGAACAGGCAATTAAGCCACAAAAGAAGATTATGATCTATAAAAAAAAAATGTTATTGATAACTTCTTTTTTATATTAATCATACATTTTTACAGTATATTAAATTCTAAAGCATTGTTCTTAACTTACTGTAGTTAATGAATATTATCGATACTCTTACATTTTTCAACTAATGGCTCGTGATGAAATTAATTTTATTTTATCTAGATTATTGTTAAATAATTTAAATAATATTAATTTTTACTTTATTGTGTAATTTATGAATTTTTACATAAATATTGAAATTATATTTTGCTGATCAGGTATTGATTAACGAGGACAATTATCGAATGAAACATTTTATTGCTACAATTTATTACAAATTCGTAACACAAGTATTCATTGCAACTACATTTAAAATAACAATCACAATAAAGTTTGTTGTTTGGAATTAGTATCATTTCCGTTTTCTCAGCAGGATATTTATGAGGTAAAATAATTCATTGTCTTTTTTTTTTTCTTTCTACTTAAACGCTTTGTGGCATCAATGGAGTCTATTGTGTGCAAACAAATAAATAAAGCATTTATAGATCGCTAAAACATTAAACGCCTTCATTATAGTGTTACAGTACATTAGTTGAAGTAGGTTGTCCGAAACTATTAACTAAGCTCGAATGTTACAATTGAATAACTCGAATCATTGACATGGTGTCCCACTTACCAGTTGGTTCATCCTGAAAGCACTTGGAGGAGTTATCCCAATGTATGATGGACCAAGGGACCGAATTCAGTTTATATACGCCTGGGCCGGGTCTTGACATTTGCCTCCAAACAAGAAGTGGACCTCCCTTCCCACTCGCTGATCCTCCCCTTACGTAAAGAAAATCTATAAAATTATGTAAAGATTTACCGTTTTGGACTACGAAAGTTGTTAAAATTGTAATACATGATAGATTTTCACGTAATACTAGATAACTATTTCGAAAGATAAATTAATCTAATACATGTGCTATTTATTATATTGATTATTCAAAGCACAATGACAATTTAGACATGTCACGGCATTCATTCGAATGGGCTTTAGAGGTTTAGAAAAAAATATTTTACATATTTTCTAAAATGTTTTGTTATTTATTTTTGTCCGTATCTGTAACTCATCATATAACAATCGATTCATTTTTTTGTGCAAATTAAGAGAAAGATATTGTTAATATTTAATAAAACTGCTGTAAAGCCGAATCACTGATCTTCTGATAATTTTTTTTCATTTATAAGAAGTATAAAAAAACTGTACAGACCTTTTTGTGTTTTTGCTATTTTGTGTAGTTTATATGGCCTTAAAAACCCTGAAAATCGTGTTGGTGACTGGAATCATTTTCTATTTATTACAATTTTGGTGGTATATAAAAAAAACTGAAAGGGGCTAACAAAGTTAAAACATTTTTTTAACTTATTTTTTTATTATTGAAATTTACAACTGTATTAAATGATAAATACTACAAGTAAATATGAAATAAGTAACATGACATGTACAACATGAAGAAAAACTACCTATTGGTAGAACTCCAATTATATTTCTATAATAGAAGGTCACGAGGCAATCTTCTTTTCAGACGCCTCGGAGGGATATCAGGAATAGAAGAGGAAACAAGAGGGTTCAGAAGTTTATTATGGAAGGATAAGGTCTGGTATGGGGGTTCCAAGTGAGTCGTTTGTCCAGGTGGAGTCCTAGATATCGAATTTGTTCAACAGGGATAAGTGGGCTATTGTTGAAGGATATTGTAGGACAATAAGTCATAGGTTAAGTTAAACCAAAATTGTGAAAGAAGTTTTATTGTTTGATTCCTATAAAAATTAGAATTCAAGGGTAATTTGAGCCGCGCAATACGAATACCAACTTTGTTTCTACTTCAAAAAAGTATTGTCCTCCAAATCGCTACATCGGTTGGTCCCATTCAGCCATAACTAGAATGAGTACGGTATTACAACAAATTGTACCGACCGACGCACAATGGACCAGTCAGAGAAAATTATCGACATCGGCTAATTTTTTTTTTATAATATGAAAAGCTAGATAAAGTGTTTTATTGATTCTTTTTGGAGAGTGTGAACATTTTTCAGTTGACATATATACATTTTTAACACTTTTTGTTGAATACTTCAATTGAAAATATAGTAATTTTGTGGAATTTCACATAATTTATAGGCTTCTCAAAAAAGCCTTTATCTTATTTTAGTTATCTCTAAAATCATTGTCTTGAGTTTGGGCGGTGGCATTCGAAAACGTTCTCTTTCCACACTCAAACTAAAGATGGACAAATGCTACTCTGAGTAGTGAGTAGCAAGTATTTTACTCAAATATTGAACTTTTTTGAGTACCAAAGAATTTAATTACTACTTCATTTGATGATAAACGATTAATCGAAGTAGTGATTGAATTTCCAATATTGTTCAATTTGAGTTAAACACTTAGTACTTGGTATTCAAAGTAGCATTTGCCCAACACTGATTCAAACTAAAATTATTTCTAAATCTAAATATTTTTCTTAGATGAATGATTTGAGGAGTTTTTTGACAGGCACAATCATTATGATGACCTTTATCAGTTAAAAGCAGTCACTTAATACCACACAATATAACTAAATTTAATATTTCGATATTACAAGTGAACTGAAATTTGTTCTAGTAGTGCAAGAAAATATTAGTAAAATAAAATCATTTGTACTATTAACCATCTTTATGAAACAGCGTCACTTGTACTGTTAACTTGAATTTTGTAGTTTTGTACTGTTATCATGACACGAACACAAACTACTAGTAGGATAGTATTACTATTTACCAGTAAGCATAGTTGTTAATGACTGA
Organism: Nezara viridula; assembly: GCA_928085145.1. NCBI lineage: Eukaryota > Metazoa > Arthropoda > Insecta > Hemiptera > Pentatomidae > Nezara > Nezara viridula. Next base: position 113,449,824 of record OV725077.1, read on the forward strand.
AAGTTCGGATAGATTTTTCTTTCTTCTAAACTGCGATAGAGTTCATATACTTGTTCAATGGATTGAGGCTGTTTTTAAATTAACATTCTCAAAACTAATCTCTCTAAAAATAACCTAGCCACTTATTGACTTGTACTTTTTTTTCTTATCAATCCATAAAATAAAAAGTGTGCTTTGTAGTTTTTTACATTTGTAATTTTTATTAATGCTATTAGTTTCATTATGAAATAGGCCCCCTGGTGGTAGATTATTTTTTCATAGAACTTAATCAACTTTTTACGTCCATTCTGCTTAACTAAAAAATAGATAAGGATTTCTGCAGTTCGTTACACAGTTGTAGAAGGAGTTTAACTTTTTAGTCGATAACTGCAAATACCGCTTGTGACAAAGTGAAATGCTGTAATAAAGTTGTTTGCCCCCACTTGCCCCCCCGGCATTTGTTGTCTGCTCCTCTCATTCTTTGGCCACCTCCCTGACAGGTGCCGTGAGGTGGATAGCAGGTACGCTTGCATTCTTTCTCTTTTCCGTAACCAATGCATTGTAAAGATTTTTATTAATTGTGTTAAAAGTGAATAACTTAATTATATTAAATTGATATTTCCTAATTTCATTTGATGTTCAGAAATAAATGATAATTTATATTACTTACTTTTTAAGATATATATTCCAGGAGTTTTATGTAATGTATCTTATACCAATGTAGCTTAGGACACTTATTATAGGACTAAAAATCCTATTGATTAAATATGAAATTATCTTTGTACCGGACTTCGTTGAATTATTAATATGAATAATTAGACATACATCTTATTCAATAATCTAGGATGCTTTTAAATCCAAGATTATGATCATAAAGGGATTAATAAGTGGAAATAATAATAATAAAATGATTGTTGTATATTTTTGTGTGTGATTTAATTAACGTTCTGTACGTGGCTTACTAATCTGTTTCTGATTCTACGGTTTGATACAATATAATGAAATAAATAAGCAAAAAAAAAAAAAAATCGAAACATTAATGTTTTATAAAAATGCTGATTGAGAAAAAAAAGAATAGTTAAATATTTTAATTTTTAGAAATCTATACTGGACTACAGGCATAATCCTATCTATTTTAAAAATGTACCTCCACATATATTTAAAAGAGCGCATTCAATTCTCGGAAAAACCGGAATTGGTACTTTATGTAATCGATATAACACATTTTTACCATTTTCTCGAAAACGGCTCAAACGATTTTAATTAAACTCAGTAAATCAGCGTATTATTCAGCTGTTTTTAATATCAGCTAGGTCTTATCCCCATTAATGTTACTTTAAAGGGTTTAAATGACCAATATTCAAATACGTCTTAACCCTTTCTTATTAACAGTAACTATAAAAAATGGCTAAATATAAAGTATGATAGAATTTGATGATTGGGAACTGGAGAAAAAAGGGAAAATGAATCTCCGAAAATACTAGTCAGAACGTATACATATAATATATCGTTGGAAAGCGGAGAATTTTAGAAAAAAACTATACATAATATAGAAAATCGTAGAAGGTAATGGAGAGTGGCGAAAAAAATATAAATAATAAATTGTAAAAACTAGTATTATTTAACGGAAATCGCATGTTTCCAAGGAAATCAAATGAAATTTATTTACTAAATGTAAAATTTAAATTTTTTTTAAGTTTGAAAAAAACTATTTAAAATCTATCGAGTCAAGCTAATGACGTTTAAAAAAGTGTTTCATTATACTTGTGCTATAGTGGTTATAGTATAGTGTTTATAGTGAAATATAAAAATATTTCATGGATGTGTAAAAGATACGTTTATAATCTTAAATACATTTTCTGTAGTTCAATAACTCTAGATCCGATATTATATTTATACAATTAGGTATACATCGTCGCTTTATTAAAATAAAATTCCCTTTGTGAAATCACAACAGTATACACTTTCAATTAATTTGGCGACTTTTGACCTAGCGATGCTATATTTAAAATCAAGTATATTTTGGTATGTTTTCCATGGGTAAAAATAAGAACTTAAATACATGTAAAACGTAATAGAAAATTAGTAACTTTCAAATCTCTCTTATTCTACAGAGCTGAGGGTTATGTGATTCAAATAGGCTGATGAAGTTACATCTAAGGATTTTAGAGGCTACAATCGATGTTATAAATATGGTTTATGTTATTTTGACGGCCTTATTAGTTTTTGTATAGATACATATGGCCGAAATTAAAAAATATGTTGTTTAAAGTTTAGCTGCATTAAAAATTCGCTTTAAAAATTTCTTGTAATAGTCCAATTTTGCCAGACAAGGATTGCTTTTCGAAGTAGAGCAGTAAGTGAAAGTTGAGTAATCAGCGCATCACATTAGGCAGTGCTAATGGAAGTCGCAATAGTTCTTTATATTTTACGGTTGCTATTTTTATTTATCACTATATACACACACCTACCTATTAAAAAAAAATTATATTATTAATTATATTTTTTTATAAAAAATTAAATATTAATTAATTCTAGCGCGAGATTAATAAATTTCGAAGATAAACCACATGTTTGTAGGCCACATGTTCACTATATTTGTGGGCCACACATACAATCCGTTGGCCGCAACTACCTCACAAAGGCGAAGTGCGGCCTCCGAAGCAGCGGCTCCTATGCTCTATAGTATACGCATATTTTAAATTGGATCCTCCCCTTTTCATATGATATTCTTATAACCTTCTCCAGAAATAAGTTGAACACCCCGAACCTCTAATGTTTCAAAGGCTTCATATACTTCTCCATGTAGTAGAACTCGGCATTCTTTAACATAATCAATTTCCTCAGGACTCCCAGGATAGTTCCAAGTATACAATTTCTTTTAAGGGAATCATGTGCCGCATTGAAATCGAAAATAATGGATGTAGGTACTAACTTATATTTCTTTTCGAGGAAGTATTATGTATAAACTCTTCTGTACTTTCATGTAATATAGTAAATAAGCATTCGGAAGGATACCACAAAAAGATATAATAAATACCACAATTTATAAGGAGCCTTTCTTCAAGACAAATTGTTATTGAGTTCCAATCCTCTGGCATCTTTTCCTTCTACCATATTTTCTGGATTTGTTGTAGTAGCTTGGCTCTTACAGGTTTACCACATTTCAGAACATCCCTAATGGTTGATAGGCTGTCCATCCCAGGGGCCCTTTTCTTTTAAGGTTTTCGACTTTTTTTTTTTTTTTTTTTACTTTTCAGATGCTTTTTTAAAACCTCGTTTGGGTTAAAAGTAGAGATTGAAATGAATTTTTTTATTGAATAATAATACAATCAGCCACTGTTGGAGGGTTATAAGTATTAAGGCTAGAAGTTCTCATTCATACAGTATATACAAGTAACACAGAAGCAACTATAAATATAAAAAGTAAATAAATAATACTTATAAAAAAAAATGTAAATCAATAGGAAAAAAAAATTATAAAATAAAAAATAAATAAACAAACAAAATAAAATAAAAACTTCTAAACACATTCATACTTATATACAATATATACATTCGCCCAGGAATCTTCGAGCAGAGCTTTTCTCCCAACATGTGGAAAGCAAAGCAGAACTCCAGAAATCCCAGTGCCACTTTTCCAGCCGCATCACTAGTATTAAAAGCCAGTTGAGGCTGAAGGAGGGCACTAGAGCCACAGATGCTCAGGACTTGAGTGGAGAAGCTGGCCATTGCCAGGACTCCAGAAGCATATTTACAATAGATCTCGCGGCCACTGCCGTTTTAACCTTCGAGGGGGATTGTAGGGATGGTGGGAGCTGGATAGGGATTGAGCTAGAGGATTTGGATGATGGGTAAGGTTCTGGTGAAAGTTTGAGAATCTGGATGGGATGATGTCGAGGACAAATGGGATGTTAAGGTCATGGTGTAGGGTCTTATTTGTGACATAATATGGGGCATTGGCTATTGTTCTAAGTACTTTGGACTGGAAGGATTGGATGCGTTTGATATTCGAATGTTTAGCAGTTCCCCACAGTTCAAGTCCGTAGGTCCAGATAGGTTTCAGTATTGTCTTGTAGATTAAAAGTTTATTTTCAATCGAATGATGAGATGTCCTGCTTAGTAGTCTATATAGCTGGCAATATCGTTGGTTAAGTTCTTATCTTTTAAGTCTCGTATGTGGGTTCCAAGTTAGTATTTTGTCTAGAAGGAAGCCAAGGTAACGGACTGTATCTGAGGAGGTATTGAATTAAAAAGGATCGTAGGACAGGATCTGCGTCGCAGGGTGAAAGTAATATGTTTGCATTTTGCTTTATTGATTTTGATGCGCCAGTTGAAATAAAATTTTAGATTTTATTTTTTAAAAGTTTCTATATTACCGGAATCTTCATTTTAAGTTTTTTATGTTATTTCGAAACTACAATGTTTTCCCAGGTTAAGTAAAAGTTGTACAAAAATTATATTTCAAAGCACTATTATTTTTTTATGCCAAAAAAAATGCCTTATATTATCTTAGCTACACTTTCAGCCAAAAAACAAAACTAAAAACGTTAGAATCGAGCCATTTATATAAGATAAATTATAACTATAATTTAAGTTCAATTACAGTTTATTTCTAATTAACCTTAATCGTATTTAAGAACATAAACAAAGATAAATAAACTTTTATTATAACATTTCTTCACGAAAGGTTTCACAGAAACTGTTAAAAAGAAACTTTTTCAAAACATTTTATAAAAGTTTTAACCATTGATTAAAAGTGTTCCATATATTTTTTGTTAGTAGAATTTGCTGGACATTTTATTTTTTTTTTTTTTCAGATGATGAGTATATTTTCTTTTGATGCCGTAAATTTTCCGTATTTTTCTTCCATTTGCTCGTTTCTCGTTTATACTCTGATATCGACATAGAATTCGCTTACATTTCCTGCCATGTTTTTCTCAATTATTTCAAGCATTTCTTTGAGTAATTCGAATGAAATTGTCCAGCTGCTTCTACGAACGAAAAAGACATGGAACACTTTTAACTAAACACTTCTGTTTTTCTAGAATAATTATTACTTCTTCATCAGCTTCTTTTGTTCTGTATTTAATTTTTCGTTTAATTTTATTGCATGCTTAAAGGAAGAACTTAATGTTCTAAATAACGTTTTTAGTTATAACCGAGAACAAAATAAACCGAGAAAGCTCAAAACCGCACATTCTAATTCAATTGTACTTACAGGCTTTCGCAGTCTGGATGTCGATCTATGATGAATATAAATTTTATACATTTGAAAAACTTTTAAATTTTTATTGAATTATATTACATTTTGCCACAATCAATAACATTAGTAATATAGAAACATTATTATAGAGAAACATTAGTTCATTCACACAATATGAACAGTAAATTAAATGGAAAAACAGAAAAATAATAATACTAAAAATAATATATTTATAAAGATAAAAACCTAAGTCATCAAAATAGTGACTTAAATACAAACATAATTATATACAATATTATAATCATTCATTCAGGGAAAATCGGGAGGGGGGGAGGGAGGGGAAAGCAGGACTCTAGGAAATCCCAGTTCCTATATTTCAGCTGCGTCCTTGGTATAAATGGTCAGCAGAGGCTGTTCAATTTGAAAAAATAAAAACGTTAAATTGAATTTAATTATACTCATATATCTATTTAAACACCTTGGTAGATTGTTAATGCAATTGAAGTCAGGGTATCTCAGAACTTAATGACCCGAGAGGATTAAATGCCTAAGGCCAACACTGTCAGTCACTGTGATTACTTTATATTTCCTATTTATTATTATTAAAATGCGTTGTTCCGTTTCTAATTATTTGCTTTTACTCGGCGCATGGAAGTTCCAGATATTTAATTTATCAATTTAATGTATTTATAATATATTTCTGTCGATTCTAGGCAGTAACTAGTTTATTGAAAATGTAGTATATATTCATGTTAATTAAGATAGATAGATACGCTGAACCCTTTTTTCAATCTTTATGACTAATTCTATTCATTTTTTCTATCCAATGTTTTATTTCCCCATATTAACATCCTCTATATAAAATAATTACTCTTGTTATTCGTTACTTAATAATGAACATTACTCATTCACAAGTTAACTTTTCAACAAATCCTGAATGCTCTCTACTTAGTCACAAATAAAATTCATCATGACATATATATGCCGATTATCATGTTGCCGATTTAGCTCAATCCAGACATTTATCGTACTATTATAAACTACTCTTGTTTTTAATCTGGCATCCTCTTCGATTCGATAATCCTCCTAATCATCTGAAAAGAAGATGGTCTTGGGACCTGTTAACGGAGAACTTTATATATATATATATATATATATATATATATATATATATATATATTATATATATATATATATATATATATATATATATATATATATATAATATGAAGCTATAAAGATATGAAGCCTTCCCTCCCCTCAAAATAACAATGGATCAATTATATTAGCATAAACAAAAATGTATATGTGTATTTATTTAATGATTTGGAAAATATAAAACGTTGGGTAAATCCTTCAAAAAAATATTAGAGTGAATAAAAGAAAAACATATATTTTTTTAAAAATTATTCATGGCGATAAAATGTTTCATGAGTGATTTACTCATGGAGATAAAATATTTTATGAGTAATTTGCTCGTGGCTAAGCTATTAAGACTGATCACTCTTCACGCACCGTTACTCATTTACTAGAGTAATTACCCAACACTGCCACCAACGGGTAATTCTCTTCAAGTATGTACATGTCATATTAACAATTAACATTTACTTTTTGTAATTTTAAATAAAATAAAAAAAAACTTTTCACAGCTACGGTGTTGATTTATGAGCACACATATGTTCAAAATTTAATTTATTTTTACAAATTTTTCATATAAATTTCTTAACACGTCCGTAACTAGCACAACTAGCCAATTTCATTTCTAATGTATAAAATAATGTTTGCCATATTTGAAAAAACAAAACCAAAACACATTTGATATTATAAATTAAAAATATTTTATTCTTGTTTATCATGGTTGACTTCTAATGTTACTTACACAAGAAATGTACAAAAATAGGTATATTCCACAATATGAGGTATCTATCTCGAAACGTCGAATGGTTGACTTAAAACAAGAATATTTGAAAATAAAAATTCTTTATTACACGAACTTCAGATAAAAAGTTTTACAATCTTTAATATTATATAATATAAATATATGTTTGAGAAATTATTCTATAAAAAAAATCTGCTCCACTACAACCCATGGAGTACTGTTGAGTACAATGTTAGGAAGTACTGTTTCAAGACCAACGAATGTGCAGGGAGATGATCTGGCCAGGGCCACGCTTAACCGCCACGTTTTCTCCCTTGATTAATTATTTTATTAAGAGTATCCAGTTTATAGAGGCTGTGTATGCCCCAAGAGAGTCACCCGACTCCAGGGTAGAACCACGGCTGAAGAAAAATGACTTGACATCAGCCGGATTCGACTCCGGGACGATGAGCTTAGCAGCCCAATGACTGATTCACTGAGCTATTCCGCTCCCTATATATATATATATATATATATATATATATATATATATATATATATATATATATATATATATATATATATATATATATATATATATATATATATATATACATATATATTGACTAATAATTTCATACAATCTATTGAAATTTACACATTTTAAATACAATAATGGTTATTTTTAAATAATGACAGTCTCTTAGGGAATAATATAAAAGTACTTTTTTTATGTAACATTCAGCATTGGACGCCTTCATCTAAATGCAGAAGCTGCACTCTAGTTTATTGGATGCTCATGTGAATTCCTTTTGAATGGCCTGCCTGAGGAGAGAGTGAAGCATGTTGAGACGTGTAGATGGACATCAGCCTACATGGACACCATGACTATCTTGAACGACCGCTTTCTTGACGTATCAGTCACTGAGGTAACTTAGGAATCTGGAAGTTTGTTATTAGCATCTGTGCAACTATCAAATAGGATTTAGGAATAGAGGATTTATTTGACAAGGTAACCAGTGATTTTACTAATTATGATTAATATCCTTAAGAATTTAATGCTTTGTTAAATTTTGTATTTAACATGTGTATTTTATTAAGGCTAGTTTTCGATTAATTCCTTCTTCCATTTTCACGACATTTTTCTTCATTAATAGTCCTTATCAATGTATTAAATTCACTATTGAGTTACATCAAAAGTCCATTTTTTTCGGTCTGTTTCTATTATTCCTTGATACAATTTTGTCTGAAATTTATAATTTTGAGCCCATATTGTTTTTCATACATCTTCGTCTGTAAACCAAGTAGAGGGAAGGGAAATTATAAGGATTCAAACGATTGAATTCAACGGTTTAACTCTGAATTAACCCCTCACCGTCACCCGCTGGCCCGGAAAAACCTCGTATAGCCTTAGCCGTAGGAGGGGAAGGACAAAAAATAAAGATATATATATATATATATATATATATATATATATATATATATATATATATATATATATATATATATATTAGTATTTACAGATGAAGGCATTTCGAATCAAAAAATATATATATATATATATATCAGAAAACTGTCTTTTTATATACTTCTTGTATTGCTGATTGTGATTTATTTATTTTAAGATTATTCTATTCCTTTATGTTATTTATTTTCTACATTTTTATAAAAGTATATTTATTATTTATTAAATGATACACTGATATAGTAAATTCCTCTTCAACAGGGATTGAAACGAAAAAAAATCTTTAATTTTTGGTAAGTTTTTGTATCACTAAAATTTTTACAGTCAATATTTTTTTTAGTTCTTTTGGAACTAGAACTTTTTTCTAGCAAATTTTTCGATATAAGTTTTTATAAAAGTTTCGATGGAAGAACTCGTTTCTCTAAGAAGTAAATATAAAAAGTGGTAGGTATTTTTAGTTTCAGCAATTTATTTTCAATTATTTTTATATTAAAATACAGTTGTAAATATCGTAAATAAATAATAAAAATAAAGAAGTGGTAATTGTAAAAGACATTTTTAGCTACTTAAACAAAAGCAATGTGGGAATTAGTCAAGTCAGACAATGGAAATTATGTGTGTACCTATCCGGAAGGAGGATCATCCTCTGATTACCTCTGAGTTTAAATCCAAGGTAATAATTTAAAAATAGTTTTGGAAAATATAAGCGAATGGCTGACGTAAAAAAATTTTTTTATTCGTTTTCGAATTCTACGTATCCTGTAGTGTAAAACCTCAAATTTTGAAGGGGGTTAAGTTTTTGTTCGATTACAATAGTTCATTATTGAAAATAATGAATTAAAAAGTCACGTGCAGCATATATAAACGTATTAGATACATTGTTCGACTCTTCGCAATCAAAATCTTAAACTATAGGATCAAAAGAAGACCTCAGACAAAGGAACAATGGTTTCCAGTTTCTTCTGTTTTATAATGATGAATATGTTACCTCTCTATAAGTAGCTTTAAACTTATGATTATTTTTATTACATGCTTATGAGTAATTGTCCGTATATTTCATGAATTTTTATTTATCGTTACAGTCAACATTTGTTTCATAATTTATGAATAAAACTTGTATAATTTATTCAGAAACATGATCTTTGTCAATACTTAATTTTTATTGAACGAAGTCATATCATTTTATAGCTGACAAAAAATATTTTATAAATAAAGTTACATATTTCTGTTGATCTTTCTTCATTTACAGTTAATAAATGTAACGTGATTCCATCCAACGTGATGAGCCCTTCCTAAGCAGTAAATATGATCCATACTGTCACCCAGGAAAACCATGATATCCAGTAAAAACTTGAATGAATTAAAGAAAAATGTCATCTTCAACGTTGTGCTGTTCTTGAACACTTTAATAATAATATACACTTTCTTCTGGTAGCAATTATCAGGTTATAACCTGTTATGATAAAAACCTCAATGGTACACGACCAGGTATTTTTATATCACTATTTATTATTGTACAATTACAGTAAATATTTAGTAAATGAATACTTATGTACTTATGTATAATTAAATTTAAATATAATTAAAAATAAATACTTCACAATGTCCTATATAATATTTTAATATATTGAACTCCAGAAACTTTTTGTTATAACCTAATAAACAACATAACGTTGTATCACCATGTTTTTTAAATCAAGGTAAATGTATGAACCAAATCTGGACAGTCGCACACTGGAGCGAGATTAAGGTTTCTTGGACATAGGCTCGAACTTACTCCGAAATTGCAGTATATTGCTCAAATTAAGTCTGTTTACGTTATTTATTATTGCATTAAAAGCGAAATAATGAAATATTAACTTTTATTTTATCTTAGTGATATTTTTTGTGTTTTAAAGTTATGTGAGTACATATGAAATATTACTGATGTATTGGGTGGATCCATAAATTCGTTCGGTTTTTGTTAAGAGCGCGAACTGTTTTCAAATATCTCCTGTTTGTGCGAAAATGGTTTGAATTTCCCGCGTTACGGCGAGTGGTGGGTATAGATCAGAAGATCTAAAAGATAACACTTAATATCTTTTAGATCCCCAAGAGCTGCTGGTTTCCCGGCCCCCGTTCCAGCACTAGTAGCCACCCTGACAGCACCTGCTACGAGGGTGCCCTCAAGGTAACCAAGAGATGTAAGCTGGCATAAAGATGGTAAGCTATTTTTGCACAATCAGTATAACCTACCGATCCATTGAAATACAGTCCACTGCATAAAAGTAGAATGTCGCCAATTAAAAACTCATGATAGTTATTTGCCTTGCATTTTTTTTATTTTATTATAATGAAATTTACAACTGTATTACATGGAAAATACAACAAGTAAATGTCACATTGGTAACATGACATGTACAGCATGAAGAGAAATTACCCATTGGTAGAACTCAAATTAAAGTTCTATATTAGAAGGTCACGAGGCCATCTTCTTTTCAGACGCCTCAGGGATCGAGGAGGAAGCAAGGTTTGAAACGAGAGGATTCGAATGGTTCTGCAGTTTGTTATGGAAGGATAGGTATCTGGATTGGGCCAAATCGGAAACATATGGAACATTAAGGTCTTTATCGATGATTTTATTTGTGACAAAATAAGGAGCGTTGAGGATTTTACGAGGGATTTTGGATTGTAAGGATTGGATAAGAGAGGATTCGACGGTTTAGTGGAGCCCCAAAGCTCAATTCCGTCAGTCCAAATTGGTCTTATTATAGTCATATACATGAGTCGTTTGTAATTGATTGAAAGCTTAGAGCGTTTGTCTAGTAAGTGCTGCAGTAGTCGAAAACGTCGGGGGGTTTCTATGTTAAAAGTAATTTTATTAATGTTAATTACAAATCGATCAGATGTTATATCGATTATATAAATTTAAAAAAAATATTATATACATAAAACACATGTTTTAGACATAACCCTGTTCTTTCTATGAAGTTGTGTTGTTAGTTTAATGAAGATTGATTTTGCTTAGTTTAAAAAAAGGCTTATGGTTTATTCAATGTTATACACTTAATAAGAAAATCCATAAACCATTAATAAAATCAACATTCTAATCTTTTCAGTCTGATATGGGGGTTCCAATTGAGTCGTTTGTCAAGGTGGAGTCCTAAGTATCGGATTTGTTCGACAGGGATAAGAGGGCTATTGTTGAAGGATACTGTAGGACAGGAAGTCATAGGTTTACGATGAAGAGTGAAGGTAATTTGATGGAATTAATTTTAATACTCCAGTTTTGACACCATTTTTCAAGACTTGTGATGTGTAATTGAAGAGTTTGAGATGCAATAGATGGATCGTTATTAACTGATAGGATACACGGTCATCGGCATAGGTGGTGATGACAGTGTTGGATGGGGTTAGGATGTCAGCTGTATAAACTGTGTAGAGGATAGGGCCTAGGAACACGTTTAGGAACACCAGCAGACTGGGTAAAAAGAGATGAATAAGCATTGTTATGATTGACTTTGAAGTATCTGTCACTAAGGTAGGAACGGATAATGAGGAAGTATGTAGGTGGTAGGAATTTACGGAATTTGTACATCAGTTCCGGATGCCAGACTCTATCAAACGCCTGTTCAACGTCGAGAAAGACTCCCGTGCAGTATATTCCGCGTGCAGAGGAGACTACATCTACCACACGATGGAATTGGTGAATAGTGGAGTGGGATGTGCGGAATCCAAATTGGTGATCTGTGATAATGTGTTTAGAGTCTAGGATGGATACAGGCATTTTAAGATGAGTTTTTTTCCAGGATTTTGCCCATAATGGGTAAAAGAGAGATAGGACGGTAAGAGGATGGGTGTTCTGGCAGCTTTATTGGTTTAGGTATCATTTTGACAATGGATGGTTTCCAAGAGTCAGGAAAATATGTGTTCGGAGTACAGCATTATATATATAGGTTAGGAACAGTATGGCTTTTTTAGGAAGAAATTTTAGGATCTGGGATGTGATTAGGTCATGACCAGGAGCTTTGCGTGAAGGTAATCTATGAATGATACTGGGTATTTCTGAAAGATGAAATGCTTTAGGTGGAGAAGTCAATTGGAGTGGGATATCCAATTCTGGTTCAATAAACTCAAGGTGGGTTGGATTAAGGATATCTGGGTGTGGATTAAATGTTTTTGAGAGGTGCTGAGCAAATATTTGAGATTTTTCTTCGTCAGATCTGGACCAGGTTTGGGTTTCAGTAATAAGTGGGTGGTTAAAATCTTTGAATTTAAGGAGATTTTTAGTGGTCAACAATAGTGATTTGTCAGAAGTAGTAAGTTTTTCTGTCTTGTTAAGTAAATTTTGAGCTTTGTATTTTCTAATTTCAGCTGATGTTGCTTGAATAGCCTCAGTTGGAGTAGAAGGAATGAGAGAATGGGATAAGGATTTATGGACAAGAATGCAAGAACCGGCATGGGAAGTGTTGTCGGGATGGTCTGATCTAAAAGTGATATAGTCAGGTATGAAGAAATATGAACGTCGAATGAAGTGAGTTTTTGTCAGTAAAGCAATATCAATGTGGTAGCCATGAAGAAAAATTTCGAGTTCGTCTCGGTAGTTGTATAGTCCGTAGCATTCCATAAAAGAACAGCTAGGGGCTTTATGCTCATCGTGAGAGATTGAAGGGAATTTCGGTAAGGATTCTTGTGAGGAGGGTGATTAGTGGCTAGATGGTCTCTTGGAGATCTTTCAGGAAGGACGTAAGGTTGGAGTTAATTAAATCGATCGGGTTTTGTTGGTCAGGTTGGTTTTGATTAGGAGTTCGTGAGGGAAAGCTCTTATGATAAGGAGTGTCTGATGAAGGATGTACCCTTGGAACTTGGGAAGGAGAGTAAATATGAGCAGTAGGATGGGAATAATGGGAGTTGGATGTTCAGGCGGTAATTTTACACGTATAGGTATCTGATGAGGAAGCATTTGCTGACGTGGAGATTTTGAATGTATGAGGGAGATGTGAGCCTTGGATTGAGAGGACTGGATCTTAGGTTTGGAAATCTGAGGCGTCTGACGTCGCGGCTGTTGATTCTTCACCGTGGTGTCTGAATATAGTTGCCTAGAGTCTTGATGGGGATGATCTGTTGATTTAGAAGGTTATGTGTCAATTGTGGTATTATTTCGTTCGGCAGTTGAAGAAACGCTGCCAAATTTAGAAGTTCGGTAGGATTCTTCTTTTTTTAATGATATATTATAAGTTCTTTGCTCATATAGCTTCATATAGATAATGCAGCCCCGATAGGTTGCAGGGTGGTTCTCACCACAAAGGGCACATTTTGGTGGTTCATTTAACGGTTTCTGGCAGGTGTTAGAGGCGTGAGGCCCCTCGCATTTAACGCAACGCACCGAGTGATGGCAGTAAGCCTTTGTATGCCCTAAGTTTTGACAATTGGTGCATTGCTCGACTATAGGTTTCTGCTTCGGCTCTTCAGGAGTCTCTTTATCTGATTCGTCAAAAGAAATGTGCTTATCAGATTCCATACCTCTAAATAATAATATATACAAAAAGAAGAGAAAAAAAAAGTATCACTAATAAGAAAATTTACAAAACAAATACTTATTAACTAATCTATTTACAAATCTATATACAAACAGTTTTCGTAAATAAATAAAATAGAGTCTCAGTAAAAAAAAAAATTAAAATAAAATAATGGATAAGGAAATAAAATCAGAAAAAAAAAAATACATTGTCTTAGGTACGAACTCAAGATATTCTGAACGTAAAATGAAGCGCCGTGACCGTGAACTTGAAAGATAAGCACCGCTGAAGGGAATTATCTACCACGTAAACTGTCTCTTGCAATCGAGCACCAATTAATGTTGCAAATTGTTAATAAACATTTTGGCCCACCAGACACGATTAAATAGTCTTTTTTATTAGCTGTTTTGCAGTACGTAAAGAAGCTAATAAAAAAACTATTTAATCGACGTTTCCGACTACTTCAGCACATACTAGACAAAAGCTCTAACTTTTCAATTAATTACAAAGCATGACCATAATAAGACCTATTTGGACTTACGGAGTTGAGCTTTGGGCCTCCACTAAACCATCTAATTCCTCTCGTATCCAATCTTTACAATCCAAAATCATTCGTAAAATCCTTAATGCTCATTACTTTGTAACACATAAAATAATCCATAATGACCTGAATGTTCCATATGTTTCCGATTTGGCCCAATCCATACCTATCCTTCCATAATAAACTTCAGAACCATCCTAATCCTCTCGTTTCTAACCTTGTTTCCTGCTTGATCCCTGATAACCCTGCTATATTTCTGAAAAGAAGATGGCCTCGTGATCTTTAGAAATTTAGAAACATTATTAGAATTCTACCAATGGATATATTCTCTACATACCTTGTTATGCCATGTATTTATCTGCATCACATTTGCTGAATGTATATTAAATGTAAAGTTATAAATTTCATAAATAATAATAATAATAAAAAAAAGCCTTCAGCACTTAAAATTTAATTTGAATTTTTTTTTCTTTTAACAACTTTAAGGATGGCGCCGAATAAGAGTACTGAGGGACTTAATGCTAAAAATAATAGAAAGAAAAGGATGTTTCTTCGATTTCAAACCACATTCGATGTGATTAAGGTTCTCTCTGATAGGAAAGAAATTTTTATAGCTAGGGCTTCAGAAATTGTTGAACGAGTTTTCTGTGCTAAATGATTCATTAGATGAAGGACATAGGATAGAAGTAAACGAACCATCTTTAGCGGCGGAAGAACTATATTATGAGGTAAAAGTTGCGCACGAGAAATTAATTAAAGCTGAGCACATAGTTCCCGCTTTTCAACCCATGTCTGAACCAGTAGCGTACCCTAAATTGCCTGATTTACGAATTCCTCAATTTTTCCGGTCAGTACGAACAATTTCCTTCATTTAAGTCATTATTTGATGCCTTAATTCATCATCGAAATTACACAGATATAGTAAAGTTTTCATACCTCAAATCGCTTTTAGTTCTTCCTGCTTCACAGGCCATTTCTACAATTAAGTTTAACGCAGAAAATTACAGCTTGGCCTATGATAAATTAGGACTACCTAATCCCGTGTATTAATAAGTAAAACCAAGAACAAAATTAAATTTATACGCATCTGGCAGCCGAACACTTTTTGGATATAGCTAGTATGGAAGACCCTTAAAAAAATTATTCTTAATTAATTTAATGTTTAACCACATATATAATTATGAATAATGTTTTCATTGTGTATCCTAAGGTAGGATTGACCCACACCATTGAGCAGTGAAATAGACGGTGGGTAACTACCGTCTATTGAAGGTGAGAAGCCAAATGGGTTGTCAGTAATTATTGGGTGTCACAATTCTCCACAGGGCATGGAGGGCTTAGCGCCAAGCTTCATGGCTTTGGAAAGGAAATTAATCCGTTATGTCCTTGTTGTGGTGTTTGAAACAATAAGGGCCAAACTTCTGAGGAAAACTAGACTCTCTATCATAACGGAGGACGATTTCCCTCATCTAGTAATCAAGGATAACTATCCGTACTATGAAGTGTATTGCAGGAAGGAGTTATTGGGGATTGATCATTTCAATCTCCACTAATCAAAAAGAGAGTTGAACCAAGAAAGAGAACAAGTAGTAGAAGTATTGCGCTGCTTCTTCTAAAAATTTGTAGTGCCGTGAAGCAAGGAAAAATGATAATAAAATAAAAAATCTGTTATGTCCACTCACACGACTTTCGTACTATTTCAGAAAAGTTTTTATATCTTTGTATATGTCCATCAAGAAACAAAAATAAATTGAAGTAGATTAATTTTCTTGAAAATTGATCAAGAAAGGTTATTGAGTACGATTTATTCGATAAACTAAAGCAATGTAAACCGGCTTAAGGTAGGTCAGTGTAAAAATTTCAATAGCCTCTAATATTGTTTTTCATGTTAAAAAGTAGAGGAAATAGTGAAGCTTATGTGATGCGGGCAACAGATATTCTTATTTTCACTTAGTTATCTTTTTTCTCTCATTCACCCCTTTCTGACACCAAGATATGAACCCATAATCTTACATTGGAAATTGAATGCTGTAATTTCGTTAATACTTGTCCAAAATGAACGATTTTTATACATTTTTGTAGGGAATTCCACTGCCTTTCAAAAAAAAAAAAAAAAAGCTAAAATGAATAGATCCGTCAAAAACCGCTTATCGGAAATTTGACCCGATTGCAATACTTTTCTTACCTAGTATAGGTAAACCGTATAGGAGCCGTTTTTGCGCTAAAGTCTATAGAAAAACATGTTTTTCATTTATTGCGAGCAAGTCATTGCGCATGGAGCACCGAATTTCTGTCACAGCCATCAGTAGTCAAAACCCTACAAAATAAAAAAAGAAGCAACACAATCGGTTCAGTAGTTACCCAGAAAATCATGGCAAAGACAGACAGACAGACAGACAGGCAGAGAGACAGACTAATGGCTAAAAATGTGTTTTTCGGACTCAGGGGGCTCTGAAATGTATAGATCCGTCGAAAACCGCATGTCGGAAATTGACCCGATTGTAATACTTTCCTTATCTAGTATAGGTAGGAAAGTAAAAAGAAAGCAACGTAAAGCAAAACTAAGAAAAAATCTAGTGCACGCATCACACAACTTTCACTCACCGCTCCAGTTTAAATTGACATTATTTCTTTTTGTTCTGCTGTGTTTATATAAAATTTTCTAAATGCACTTAAAACGGATTTAAAGATTAAACCTTACACCTAAGAACTCATTAATAGAAACTCTATTTATTATATCGACGGTAGGCAATAACAACCTCATATCTCCATTTGTTTTTATAAACCACATTTATCACAAAAGAGAAAATTGGTGAAATTATTCACTAATTTTATTTTCTAAAATGTTATATGATGGACTTTCGGAATAAAACGATGATAGATACCTAATTATTTACATATAATATCGGATCTAGAGTTATTAAACTACAGTAAATGTATTTAAGGTTATAATAATAATAATAATAATAAGGCTTAGCGAACCCGAAGGTTCGATGCCGACACCACCAATCGCTTGTTACACACCTCCCTCCATCGTTCGCCGTCCAAACCCAGTCCCTTCAGATCGGCTTTAATGCAATCTTTCCACCTTCGCTTCGGTCTACCCCTCGGACGCTTACCATTCGGCACAGCAAATATTAACCTTTTAGGAATTCTCTCGTTACTAAGCCCAACAACTTTACAAGCCCATTTGATTCGCCGCGATGAAATTACATCAATTTTATAACCCGGATAAAGCTCACGCAATTCGGCGTTGTGTAACCGTCTGAACTCTCCGGTTAACTCATCCTTCTTCGGTCCGAATATTCTACGCAATACTTTATTTTCAAAAACCTTAAGACGCTGCTCATCACTTAATGTAAGCGGCCAAGTTTCGCATCCATAAAGAACTGTAGGCAAGATAATTGTTTTATAGATTCTAATTTTTAAGTTCCGGGACAAGAGGCGCGAACTAAGTAGTTTTGTC
Organism: Nezara viridula; assembly: GCA_928085145.1. Classification (NCBI taxonomy): domain Eukaryota; kingdom Metazoa; phylum Arthropoda; class Insecta; order Hemiptera; family Pentatomidae; genus Nezara; species Nezara viridula. Next base: position 113,467,837 of record OV725077.1, read on the forward strand.
ACAGAAAAATAACAAGCATTTCCCGCCTTCAGTCTAACCTTAATCTCTTCTTCAATTTCGTTTTTTCTAGTTATCGTTGAACCTAGATACCTAAATTTATCTACCTGTTCAAACATATTACCATCTATATCGATGTCACCAGTAGTGTCGCCATTTTTGCAGATAACCATATATTTTGTTTTATCCACGTTTATTTCGAGTCCTAGTTCTTTCCCGGCTTTCATTAACGTTGTCGTATTTAGTTTTATAGTTTCAACGTCTTCGCTTAACAGTACCAGATCATCAGCATAGCCCAGCACGGATGTTGTCTCGCCCAGATCCAACCCTTTCTCGGTTCGCATTACCTCCCTAATGGCGTGTTCTAATGCCAAATTGAACAGGACAGGCGAAAGAGAATCCCCCTGTTTTAAGCCCGAACGAACCTCAAATTTTTCGGACAAATTATTACCGATTCTAACTTTATTGAGTGTCTCCGTCAAGCACATCCTGACTAGATTTACTAGTTTTTTTTGGAATCCCCTGCTCGATTAGAATATTATACAGTTTCTGGCGGTCAATAGAATCATAAGCCTTTTTAAAATCTATATACAGCTGGTTATACTCCAAATACCGTTATACTCCAATTTTTTCTCTAATATTTGCCGTAAAGAAAATATTTGATCAATAGTCGAACGATTCCGTCTAAATCCGCATTGGTAGTCTCCGATAATTTCCTCGGCGTATTCCGTGATTCGACTGGTTAAGATTAAAGTGAATATTTTATAACATACCGGAAGGAGTGAAATTCCTCGATCATTATTACAATCGGATTACTCGGATCCTTTTTGTGAATCGGAATAAGAATAGATTCTTTCCATTCTTCAGGTAATTTCTCATGCACCCACATCTTTTTAACCAACCGATGTATTTTAGAAACTCCAGCTTCCCCGCATGCCTTAATTAGTTCAGTGGGAATATGGTCGGTTACAGCTGCTTTATAAGATTTTAATTTTCCGATAGCTAATTCAACTTCCTCTTTACTTGGTCCTTCTATTAACGGTTCAGCACTCTGGTACTCAGAAGGAGGACACAGATCATAATTTCCCGTATTTAAAATATTGTCAAAGTGGTCCTTAAATTTATTCAATATGTCAACCGGATCGGTCAGAATATTGTTATTATCATCCCTAATTCCAGATGTTACGGGCCCTACACATTTACGTGATCTGTTTATATCTTTGTACATGTCTCTTACGTTATTTTCGATTCTATTAGTTTCTATTTCAATTATTTTATTTTTAAGATACTCCCTTTTTTTATTTTTGAGCAATTTTGTCGTTTCGTTCTTTGAGATTCGGAAGTATTCCAGATTGTCTTTGCTAGGATTATTTAGAGCTTTTAATTTAGCGGCTTTTCTTTTTTTCGCACATGTTTAAGCAATCTTCATCAAACCACGGTTTGTTATTCTTAGTTTCCTTTTTTCCTAGGCACGAGTTACCGACCGCTTTAATATTATCCCTGATCTCTACCTATAACTTGTCAATATCCTCGTGGTCCTCGTCAGGAAGCTCTAAAGCTTCAAACCTATTCTTAACATCTAGCTCGAATTGGTTTTTTTGTCGAAGTTTCGCGATTACTAATTCATGATCCGACCCACATTCTGCTCCGCGATAAGACCGTACATTGATTATACTGCATTGCCAGCTGTGTTGTATCAAGACATGATCTATTTGATTTCGTGTTTGCGAATCCGGTGATGTCAAAGTATATTAATGAATATCCTTATGTTTAAACGTCGTACTTTTAATTATCAGGTTTTTCGAGATGGCAAAGTTTATCAGACGGATCCCATTATCATTACTATATTCGTGCAAACTTTCTTTACCAATCGTCGGAATATAAACTTCTTCCCTTCCTACCTTTGCGTTCGCGTCACCTACAATTATTTTCATGTAGTTTCGCGGTAGTTTATCATAAACCCATTCGAGTTTATCGTAAAATTCACTTTTGACTTCATCGTCACTGTCTTCGGTCGGACAATGTATGTTTATTAATGCGATTTTAAACCAACGTCCCTGAAATATAGCTACCGAAATTCTATCACTAAAGAATTGTCGTCGCTCAAAGCGGAATCTACTCCTAATTAGAAACCCGGTACCTAAACAATGATTCCCGCTTCCTCCGTACCAAATACTTTCCTTCCCTCATCGAGCCCTCCCCTGGCCAGCGAACCTCTTGCAGAGCCACGATATCCAAATTGTACCCGTTTACCTCATTCGCGACCGATTTTAGCCCCCCTGCTGTGTTTAAACTCCTTACGTTCCACGTACCAATATTTAAATCCCTATATTTCAACTAGCGCCATGAATCCCCTAAAGCAGTCCCCACCCAGAGACCCGAACGGGGGACTAGTTTACCTCCGGATAATGAGCGTTTTACCTTAGGGAGATCCATGACTTTTTGTGGTGTTTGGTGAACTAAAGATATGTGAGTAGAGCGTTCAATCCTACGTCACACCCTCCCGCAAGTCTGGTGGGCCCCTACCTCCAGCAAGTCTGGAGGTCCCCTCCCTCCAGCAAGTCTGGAGAGCCCCTCTCATTGTTGGTCAGCGAGTCCATCGGACTTAGCCGGGAAGAACTTCCAAGGAATTTCCACCGACCATCCCCACATCCGCCACCCGTGGGACGCTCCCCATACGCGGTAATGAGCCCGCGCGAGGATTTAAGGTTATAAACATATGTTTTACAAATCCTTGAAATATCTTTATATTTCACTTCTTCCATACAAGTACAATGTAATTGTTTATTAAACAATTTTATTGTCTTTATTCGATGGATTTAATATACTTTTTTTTATATGAACTTTGTTTTAAAAGTTTACATTTCGTTAGGAAATTTCATTTAATTTCCTTTGAAACATGTGGTTTCCGCTGAATAATTTTAGACATTTCAGACATTATTATTTATAATATTTTCATCACTCCCCATTTCTTCTACGTCATTTTATATTAGAACATTCTATGCATTCAATATTTCTTTTTTTCTCCATAATTCTATCATTAAATTCTTTCAAAGGTTTTATTTATCATTCCAACTCTTGATGTTTCTTCTCCTTTTGTTGTTTGACCATTGAGCCAATTGAGAGAGTCATTATGAAAAGATTTATAACCAAATTAAAATACCTTTTGCATACATACAGATAAAATATCGTGATATAAGTTCTAAAACCGTCTTGTTAATTGCCTTATCTTCATAGGAGGTACAAAAAGCTTCATTAATTTGTTACTCACGACCTTCTTCTTATAATAAATATTAATTTTCAAATCCAAACCTCTTTCAAACATATTTATGATGCTACGAAAATACATTCTGCAGTGACTAAATTCTAATTGCAAAAATTCCATATTAAAAATTATATTAACTAGTGGGCCCATGCGAAAAATTCGCACAGCATATTGTTATCAAATAAGAAAATAAAATAATGCAAACGCAGAGCAAAATCGAAATGGCATAGGACTAGATATCTTTCAGATAAAACTTACTATAACGAATTGACTAACAAACTAAAAATAGAAATTAGAAAATTCAAAACTCAAAAATTACTTAACCTAACTGATAATCTTACAACTACTGACAAATCTCTATGGACGACCACCAAAAAGATAATAAAGTTTAAAGACTTTAACCATCCACTATTAACTGAATCCCATACCTGGTCCAAATCCGATGAAGAAAAATCTCAACTATTCGGTCAATACCTCTTCCAAACCTTTAATCCACATCCTGATATCCTTAATCCACATCAAATTGAATGTATTTAAGCAGAACTGGATATTCCACTCCAAATGGCTCTTTCACCTAAAGCATTTCATCCTTCGGAAATGTCTAATATCATCAACAGATTACCTTCCCGAAAAGCTCCTGGACACGACCTTATCACTTCCCAGATCCTAAAACTTCTTCCTCGGAAAGCCATCCTATTCCTCACTTACATATACAATGCTGTGCTCCGATCCACATATTTCCCTGATTCTTGGAGACTATCTATTGTCAAAATGTTACACAAACCTAAAAAACCACCCTAGAAAAACTGGGCAAAATCCTGGAAAAACTCATCCTAAAACGCCTGTATCTCATCCTAGACTCTAACCATATTATCCCTGATCACCAATTTGGATTCCGCACATCGCATTCCACTATCCAAAAATGTCACCGTGTGGTTGATGTAGTCTCCTCTGCATTGGCGCACGGTATGTACTGCACGGGAGTCTTTCTCGACGTTGAACAGGCGTTTGATCGAGTCTGGCACCCGGGTCTTCTGTACAAACTCCGAAAAGGCCTACCCCCTACATACTTCCTCATTATCCGCTCCTATCTTACTGATAGATACTTCAAAGTAAACCAAAATAATGTCTTCTCATCTCTCTTTGCTCAATCTGCAGGCGTTCCACAAGGTAGTATCCTCGGTCCCTTCCTCTACACAGTTTATACAGCTGACATCCCAACCCATACTGACACTGTCATCACCACTTACGCCGATGACACATGTTTGCTATCTGTTAATAACGATCCTTTAATTGCATCCCAAACTCCTCAATCACATATCACAAGCCTTGAAGAATGGTGTAAAAATTGGAGAATAAAAATAAATTCCAACAAATCCCATCAAATCACCTTTACCCTCCATCGTAAACCTATGACTTCTTGTCCTACAGTAACCTTCAATAATACTCCACTTATTCCTGTTGAGCAAATCCGCTACTTAGGACTCCATTTGGATATTTGGAATCTTACTTGGAATCCTCATACTAGACTGAAACGACAAGAAACTGCTAGACGTTTCCGACTGCTCCAACACTTACTAGACAAACGCTCCAAACTTTCTATTAATTACAAAAGACCTATCTACATAACTATAATAAGACCTATATGGACATACGGAGTTGAGCTTTGGGGCTCCACCAAACCATCGAATTCCTATCGTATCCAATCCTTACAATCCAAAATCCTCTGTAAAATCCTTAATGCTCCATACTTTGTCAAAAATAAAACCATTCATAAAGACCTTAATGCACCATATGTCGCTGATTTAACTCGAGCCAGATATCTATCTTTTCATGATAAACTTAAGTCCCATCCAAATCCGCTTGTTTCCGCTCTTGCTTCTTCCTCGATTCCTGATAATCCTCCTAGGCGCCTGAAAAGGAGGTGGCCTCGTGATCTTCTTACTTAAAATTATTTAGTGAGTGCAACCACAGGGTAGTAACTCTTCAAGCCTGTACATGCCATTATTTATATTTGCGCGTATTTACTAGTTGTATTTGTATACAGTTGTAAATTCCATTAAATAAACAAAAAAAAAAAATGCAACGTATCAAAATCAAATGTTATTTTATCGATAAATATAATCGACAAATAAAACAAAATTAATTTAAATCTTCATTTTTGTTTGGAACCAACATGTTTACAAATTTCAGTAAGCTGTATCTTTGCTAAAAATTGTTCGATTTCAATGATTTTTTTTCCTTTTGTAGGGAATTTAGTAATCTTTTATATAATCATGGGCATAACCAAGGGTAAAGTGTGTAATTTTTTAGTTATTCGCAAATAAAGTTCGTTTTCTTTCATAACTTAATTGCCTGAGTTGATTGGACTAGTTTGCCCTCCTGAAGGAGAAGAAAGCCTTCGAAATTGGTGGCTTAATCTTGAGATTTGGTGAAAAATTGACGATGACATGGCTTGCCAATCAAAAACACCATCGATAAATAATATAAACTTCTCCTCTCTCGATCATAGAGACCTCAGGTCGACGAAATGAGACATGTATTCAATGACAGTACTATAATTAACGTAAGGTTGTGTGGATGCGAACCCTATGCCTTGCGTTATCTCGAAAATAGTACGTTTTTGGGCATAAAAACGCAGGATCCGATGGTTCCGAAAGAACTATCCGGGTCTTGCTGTACGCATCAAAATCTTCAAGATCCAATTTGTCCCTTATCGATCTACAGACCTACCACCGTTTTAGTATCGAAGTCTAGCAGAATGTTTGTATCGATTTAATTTATTTTAGAAAGAAAAACAAAAGTGGAGAATACGATTCGCTAACCCTCCGTGAAATTCTGAATCCAACGGTACCCCATTCATGGTATTTGAGCATGACAGGAACTTATATTTGGTACAAAACCGATTTCGAGCCTTACTACTGTAATAATATATGTGTGGATAAGTGGTACAATCAAGTCATAATCTTTTAATGACATTCTTATGCAAATTCACCGCTTCAAGATACTTTACAAAGAAATTGTTAGTCTAAGTAACAAAATATGCATACAGTAAATTGTAACTTTTGAAGCTCTGTTTTTAAAATTATAGTAAATGCAGTTAAAACCTTTTTGAAACAAAGCCATGAAATGTTTCTATAAACCCATATTATATAAAATAGAAACTAAAATGATAAATTTAAGCTTTAATCACAGCTTTAAAGAATTAAGAAGAAAGAAGAAGAAAAAATAAATAGCGTATAGACCGAGTGAATTTTATAGTAAAATTTTGGGTCTATATTTGTAGGAATATTAATATTTCTAAAACGACATAATTTATTTAAAATTAATTTTAGGTCTTAAGTTTCAAGAGAAGCTCCTGTTGCAAGACTGTATCAAATGCTTGAGCGACATAAATACTCCTTCTTAAGACGTTACTTTCTCCTACATATTATTTTATTCTTCAATCCTACTTTATGACAAATTGCATTTCTGTTTGCCAGGGTTCAGAACTTCCATTCCATTAGACCAGCATTACCAGGATTTTCGCATAGCCCTGGAGCCAGAGCCCAAAAATCGACCTGATCGCAGGCGAAGGTTTGATTGTAAATTACGAAATTGTATGTTATTCTGAGTAAAAAAAACCTTGTCTGCCGTTCCGGAGCCACTGCTTTTAAAAATGGCGGCTGATTTAAAGAATGTTAGGCCAATAATTTGAGGATCGAAACGAGAAATCCATTGCGAAAAATGTGAGAAAAGTTTCTATTTTTCTAGCTTGTATATATGGTTTTAGACATGTAGAAAACAAAATTGCTAACGCAGGCCACCAAGGGAAAACTTTTTACAGCCAAAAAAGTAAGATTTTTTCGATATTTTTGGAGTTTTTCATCTATAACTCCTAAACAATGCATGTCAGTACCCAGTATACGCAAAATTTGATGCTCTACAACTTTGATTCTATGGGTTTTTCCTCTTAGGTAACTTATTTCCAAGTTACAGGGCCAATTATAGTAATTTGCCCCAGTTTTTGGCAAATTTGGTAAAACTCAGAGTTGGTTAACCGTGCTTTTATACCTTACCGCGAAACCAAATTTTAAAGTTTTTGTACTCGTTTGACGCAAAATTTGACGTTCCTTAATTTATTAAAGAACACATTTTTCGCTTTGATACATTGTTTAGGAGTTATAGATGAAAAACCCTAAAAATATCGAAAAAATATTACTTTTTTGGCTGTAAAAAGGTTTCCCTTGGTGGCCTGCGTTAGCAATTTTGTTTTTTACATGTCTAAACCCATATATACAAGCTAGAAAAATAGAAACTTTTCTCACATTTTTTGCAATGCATTTCTCGTTTCGATCCTCAAATTATAGGCCTAATATTCTTTAAATCAGCCGCCATTTTTTAAAGCAGCGGCTCCGGAACGGCAGACAAGATTTTTTTTTTTCAGAATAACATACACTTTCGTAATTTACAATCAAACCTTCGCCTGCGATCAGGTCGATTTTTGGGCCCTGGCTCCAGGGCTATCAGGGGTCAGTACTCGCTCCACAGTTGTACGTAATATATACACACGATATTGCAAACTGTACCGGAACTATTGCAACGATCCTATCAAGACATAAAAATTGTAAACATGCCGCATAGACTTTACATCTTAACAAAACTAAATAAATGGTGCAAACTTTGGAAAATTCGACTCAACCACGACAAATCCCAACACATTTCTTTCACCCCCATACATGAAACATTCCCTCCAATTTACCAATACAATGTTCAAATTTCTCAAGCAGGCAAAGAAATGTTTGCAGTAATATTTGATAGGAAAATGACACGGAGCCCACAGATAAACAAAAAACGAATAACGTTAAACCTGAAACAATGACTATTACACTCATTTCTCTCAAGACTTTCAACTTTAAACCTAAAACATAAACTGAACACATAAATTTATGTACTTTATGTACATAAATTTATGTACATAAGGTACATAAGTAAAGTAATAAATAAAGTACTCCCATTTGGAGTTATACTTCACAGGTATATGGGAATTAAAAACGACCCACATACGAAAACTACAAACTTTTCAGAAATATAACTAAAGCTGCATAGTACGTCACGAATATTACTTTACATAAAGAACTACACATGCCAACATTTAAAGACCTCATACGTACACACCACAAAAAAACTCACAATAACTTACACGGACATCCTAAAACTCTCATAAAAGATATGATGACAATTAGCAGGACCGATAACATACTTAGAAGGCTCAAAAAAAGCTGAATGAGAGATCTTCTCGCTTAAAAATCCATACTAAAATCAAGACAGCCAGAGAGCCCGCTGGGAACTGCGCTCTCTCAAACCGATCAATACTAATACTAATATGCATATTCTTCCTGACAGCAAACTCACTGATTGTTAATATTTTTGACAGGTGTGGATTAATAAATAAATATATTAAAAAAAACAATTACTGTGAGTAGGATGGTAAGTAAAAGTTTTGTGTTACACACTTTACCGCAAATTCTTTAAAACTTAATTTATATAATTTTCTATGTTTTTTTCGTTATTACAAAGCTTTAAGTCCAAAACAACACAGTTCTATCAGAGGATATACTCGGGGATAGAATCCATTCTTCTCCGTAAGAAATGTTGGGGTATTAATGAATTTAATAATATTTTATCTATTGATGAATGTTTTGTTGGTACAATTAGTTTGTTATCATTCTATTCTGTGACTTATTTACCATCTCTTTGACATCTTACTGGAACTTTTCCTTAAAACTGAATTGGTCAAGTGTTAGAAACCATAAAAAAAATTAAATATATCTTAGGAATAGGATTACAGCGCGCAATTTGCTCCATCAAAAGTCTTAAAGTGACGAAATTCGTCAGAGTTTTGAATTTTTTATTTTCGGGATGAAAAGTATCGAACCAGGGGCAAGAGGACAACTTGAAACAGACCGGATATGAACTACGATGTAATAAAATCTACTTTCGCTTTCACTGTTTTTAAGATGAGGGAAGCAATAAAACTTATTTTTATCTTCTTAATATTATAAAAAAAAAAATCTTTTAATATAATGTAAAAGATCTTTTATATTTCATAAAATAAAATATCTTCTAAGGAGGAGAGATTAAAGCGCCATCAACGTTAGGGGATGGAGGAGGGGGAGAGGTAGTGATGCACAACCCTGATGGGTGTGTTGTTAAGTCTGTCTTTGATTCAAAGGCTCTGAAAAGTCTGCATTTGTCCCCAGTAGTGAAACGTTTATTGGTCCTAGAAATCTATTATAAAACAAAGCAATCAAGTAAAATACGAAAATGTTCTTTCCCTAATTTTATATACATAGCTGACATCAGAAAACAAATAATTATGTACCTCAGGTGGAATCGAACGAAGGTCCCAGGATGTATGAGCTCAAAGCCGTAGATCAAGTCATATTTTTGTTATATTTTTAAGAAAACTGGAAAAATAAAATAATAAATGATTGCCGTATAAAATATATGAAAAATATACATATGTATGGGATACATATGTATCCCAGCTTAATATGAGATGAATCCTTGAAGTTTACACAATGTGAGAGTTTTCATAATTTATTAATTAATAAAAAAATACGATAAATTATAATTTTCTTTTTTTTTTACTGTCTTTTATTAATTTAATATACAACTTATACGGTATATATAATGATTTTTTTCAGAAATGAATACCATCTACCGAAGGCTATATCTCATGAACACTGGCTGAGTTGTATTCCAAACGACATGAAGTAATAGGTACATTGATATATTCAGATAGAGACATATTTAATTTAATTGTACACAAGATAAAGGAAAAAGAAAGAGACTATTAACAATTCACAAAAACATAGTGATTGTAAAAATTTGGTAATTAAAGTCAATTGATACTCAAACAAAAAAAAAACAAAAAAAAAAGGATTTCTTCCTCAAGAACCAAGGAGGGAATACAATAATAACTTAAATAAAATTTAATTGTTTCAGATCACCAAATCTTCTGATGAAATTGGGAATCACGAATCCAAATATTTGCAAATACATGAATAAATATTAGATATTAGTAAGATGAGTTATTAAAATTGAGCTAAAGGAAAATAAATACGCTATTTTATTTTGTATAAAAAATATATATTTATATTAATGATGAATGAGCTTATCACGAGTTGATATTTACAATGAATATGAATGTGATGAAGTCAATGATGAAGCGTGATGTTGAGACCTTCTAAAATTTGGTTCTAACTCTGCAATTCAAAGAGAAAAAAATAGTATGAGAAATATTATTATATTCGAATTTTAAAATTATTAACTTAACTAACAACATTTTATGGAAGAAAGGATGAGATCCCATGTTGGTTAATTTTATTTTATTTTTCCTTATTTAATTATAAATACTAACCCGCTATACAAGTACGCTTATACACGGTCTAGCAGAGTGTTGAAAGGCGTTATGTACTTGATAATTTCAATTTTACTCACTGAATTGAAAATATTATATTTTTTTAATTATACTTAGATCATTTCAATATCCTTTTGATTATGTTGAGTCATTTACACCCATATGATCGGCCGACATTAAATTTTACGAATTGAAAAAAAGAAATAAAAGATTCTACCTGCATGATATTCTTTAAGGAAAAAATATTTTGTAATATATTTTTTTAAACGTATTCTAGGGAAAATAGCTAATAAGTAATTTGAACACACCTGGTATTACCACCCATGTCCTCCTAGACTGCCAGATCCGTAGCCTGAGCCGATGGAGATTTTGCTTCCTTCATATCCGCTACCGTAGCTACCTCCGTATCCACCGCTGTAACCACCTCCGTATCCACCGCTGTAGCCACCTCCGTATCCACCGCTGTATCCACCTCCGAGGGAGGAACCGAAGTCATAACCATGTCCAACAGCGACTGGGATTGGCTTGTGGATTGCCACTGGATGAGGAACTGGTACAGGTATGTTCTTGACTACCGGAACTGGTACTGGGTGAGGTACATGGACAGGAACTGGGTGGGGTACCTTGACTGGCACAGGAACGGGATGTGGTACGGGCACTGGCCTATCGACTGGCACGGGAACGTTCTTGTAGACGGGGACGGGGACTGGATGTGGGACGTGGACTGGGTATGGCCTGTCTACTGGAACCTTGACTGGGTATGGGTGTGGTACTGGAACAGGCTTCTCTACAGTAACTGGTACTGGGTGTGGAACGGGAACTGCAACTCTATTGTTGATAGTAATGTGTCTAGAGATGAGGTGTCCGCCTCCTACTCCGTAGCCTTAAAAGGAGAATTGAAAGATATGATTTAATCAACATTCAGAGAAGGTCAAACTTACAAACTACATTGGATTATAACATGAGATATTTACCTCCTCCGTATCCACCTCCGTATCCACCTCCATAACCACCACTGTATCCACCTCCGTAACCACCGCCGTAGCTACCACCGTAGAGACCACCGGAGGACAGGCCACCACCGTGTCCCAAGCTACCGGAGCTGAGGGAGATGCCATGGCCATAGCTGCCAGAGCCCAAGGACAGACCGGAGCTGATACCGTGACCGAATGATCCGTAGCCCAAGCTCTCGCCAAAGACTCCTCTCTTCTTGGGAGTCTCTTTCTCAGCCGACTTTGTTTCTGTGGTCTTCTCTGCGCACACCACCGCTAGGACTACTGCCAGGTATAATAGGACCTTCTGTAATAGTAAAAATGATAATGTAATCAAATGATATAATCGAATAGCAATAAAACAACATAGATATATTGAATTCTATAGAGAATATGTAATGTGCATAAGACGAAATCAAACAGAAGTAAAAACAAGATGATTTTCTAAAAAATAATACTTTTTTATATTTATTTATAAAAATATCTTTTTATATTTATTGGAAAAATTCTTTTTCCACAAAAAATAAGTTAAAAATCGGAAACTTTTTAAGAATGGGAATGGCAGTCATCAAGATGCATTAAGTTTACCGAACAAGAAATAATTAAACCGATTGGACAGGTTGTAATGGAGAGGGGAAAATGCTAGCTGTCTATTTGACGATTGGGCCAGTAGCTTTACGGGTATGTTGTAAGGGAGGAAGGCAGGGCAATCCTAAAGCCGTGAGAAAGACGTAAAGCATACGCGTGACGTAACAACTGGTGACCTGCTCTGGGTGAAAGGATCCAGTTTCAGAGGGTATTAGCGCAGTCCTTCGTTAATCACCACTGTCATCGTCCTCTAATTTTCAAGGACACTGCCTATCGATATCTAGGGGGTGGATTTAGCCTTGTTTTAAATTTTATTTTATTTTTAATTATATTGAAACAATTGTGATTTTTGAATAAAATACAATATAATTCTCATTTTACAATATAAATTTATTAAGGAGTGTCTATATAGTAAAGAGCGCAAAACAATAACATTATTCAATTTATTGACATATCCAAATTAATTTTCCAGAAAACTTCCAGTTAGTCTTCTATCATTGATTCCATCAAAGCTATCACTTTAATATTAAATATATGAAAAAGTTTTATTTTTCTCAATTGTTATGTTACATCAAAACCACAACAAAATTAAGAAATAACAATAGGAATACAATTTTAAAAAAAGAAAAAGTAAAATAGATACAAGATCGTATTTGAACTTTAACATTCCTACTTCTGAAGTGATCTTCTGTTTCTGTAATAATAAAAGTTTAAGTCAAGTTTATAAATCATATTTAATAAAATAATTTTCACTGCGAACTCCCATATTGCGTATGGATAATAGTGTCCGATTAGGAAACAATTAGTATGATCGGTTAGAAGAAACCAGATCTTTTTATATATTATTGGAATATATTATTTAATTTACGATTTGATTTAAACTTATGATAAGTATAAATTAATTATAAGTAATTAATGAGATTTATTATTTTCCTGATAAAATTTAAAATTTTACTAAAGTAATTGTAAGTATAACATTTTATTCTAGGTGGTAAAGTTTTTTGATTCTCCGCAACTGAGTCCCATTGCAAATAGTTTTATAAATACATTGATATTATTTTTATGGTTTAAACGATGAATATAATAATAAGATCTAACTGGCTAGACTAGATGTCAAAAATGCACATCCGTATGATACCCAAAAGCCTAAAAATAAAATTATAATTGAACTCCTAGAAAATTCTTCAAAATTTTGTAATACATATAAAACATTTGAAAATTCTGTTATTTACACTTAAAACTGTTATTTTCTTTATTATTACAGTGTAAGTGATTGATAACTTTAAAAAAAAAAAAATAATAAACTCTGAATAATTATTGCTTGAAAGTTCAAATATTTTGATAATATATGTTTTTCGATCAAGGATAATCTAAAATTATATATAGAGAGATTTTTCTTTTACTTGTGCGATTCGAAATCGCCGAATTCGAAAAAGCCAAATTTAACAAGATTGTGACCTCTAAAGGTCATACACAGACAACGCGATATGTCTCGCCGATACGATACCCTTTGGTAACACTGCGGATTATCGCGCTCTATGTGACTGCTATAATGCAAAAGTAATACCACTAATTTACCAGATCATCGCCGGCAAGAATATCGTATCGTTGTGACATGTTGCTCTGTCTGTGTAGGAGTTTAAACTGTCCAATGTTTCATGCATTAGTTAATTTCTTTCAATTAAAGTCATTACATTAAAGGACGCAAAAGTGTTTTCAATATATCTCTCTATCAGTTATAATTCAAGTTTAGTTTTGTAATTTGTTTGATTATTTATTTAATCTAAATGCATTCTTTCTTTCTTTTTGGGTGGTTGCAATGTAATAATTTGATTCAAAAACACTAATATAAATGTATTCAACTACTGTGTGAAAGAAACGTACGTATTTCTCAAACTGTCTTGAAGAATAACATTATTATATTCTAAATATAATCAATAAAAATGTGCCATAGGGAAGGAACAAACCTTCAAAAGTAGTAATCAAATTAAGGTGTATTATATCAAAGATAGAAAGGTGTAAATAAAAAAAAACACACATGGTACCTCTATAATTAAAACTATCTAGTTTAATTTGATTTCTTATGAAGTTGGAATATGAGTTATAGATATGGGTTAATGTATTCGATATACTAAATGGTATGAATAAGTTTTAAAAGTAAAAGTTTTCAAGTAAATCTACTTCATAACAAAATAAATTACTACATTGTAATTATATCAGGATATGTAAGCATGTTTGAAACTTGCAGGAAAAGAGAGACACGCAGGGATATGACTGGGCATCTGTCTTGCTTCACCAGCGTTCGCAGTCTGTTGCGTAACAAACTGGGCTATCATATGGTACCCGCCTGTGACACATATGTACACATCACGGAAGGATTATTATTTACATATGCTGTAAATTTAAGAAGGAACTGACGGCGAGACTTTCTCAACTAAGATTTCACGCCTCGTCAATGTGACCAACTTTAATTACGACCGACATTTATCAAGATGCCAAGCAGTGACAACATATATCGGGTTTAGTTGATCATTGTGTCACGGGATCGCGTTACTATCAGCACAACCCCCGAAGCGTAGGTTTACATATAAAACTGAACAAGTGTATGGACAAATCTGTGGGATTGCTAACGAACAGTTCTTAGCGTCACATGGTAACTGAGACCAACAACTATTGATCCCTCATAGGATCGTTTATGAAATGGCTCAAGAAATTTTACTGTAAAATGACGTAAAAAAAATCCGGTAAGTTATATATGTGTGTGTGTGTATACACACATACAGAATTGACCATCAAACAACCCTCAAATATTTGTGTGAACAAATAATTAGATATACTTTAAAAGCGAGAAAAGTAAGCTTTCATTCCTTATCCTTTATTATAATGAAAAATCCGAAAGAAACATTGACATTTCCTGAAGTAAATAATAACTATTCCCTCAACATAAGATGGTGATTAAACCATCTCAAATTTAATGAAATATAAAATATACATATTTAGTGTATTACGATTTAGTTAATTTAACCCCAGGAAACCATACCAGACAAACACTGCAAAAAAAAAAAAAAAGGTATCTTCATTTACGTTTAAAAAGCAGAATAATCTACCAACCAAAGAAGGTATCTGTATGACACTGATTAGACCTGTATATTTCTATAGTCATTCAGAGTTTAAGGCGTGATTGAGTCCACAAAAAGCTTTTTTCTTTCGATTTCAACGGTGTTCATACCGCAAGGAAGACACCCTAGTAGATACCTCGGAGTATCATGAAGGGAAGAATATATGCCACCAGGAAAGTGGAAAGATCTCGGCTGTGAAGAGTGGATAAATTCATTTATGTTGATATGAATTGCAGGAGGTTTTGACCCTCCAAGAGTTTTAGTATCATGGACCAAGAATAACAGATTTAAATCATTAGGCAATTTAAACAACAATAGATTATAGCGGAAGGCATTTTTTTTTAATCTTCATATAAATTATTTAGCTAGGTTTTGGTCAATTAAATGAGATTTAACAGATTCATTAATAATTTATGATTTATAAATAATTTTTATAAAATCTATGAATAATTTTTATATGAAATTTCTTTTTTAATGAAATTGTTGCAGTAACGCATTTGTATGATCAGAAGAGAGACGAGATTATTTAACTGAGAAGATGCAACCCGTCAACCGTTCGGTATTGCGGGTCTGATCATCACAGGCGCTGTGTAATAAGTCACTATTACAATATTATTATTATTTTTGTATTATTATTTTCTATTAATTGATGTTAAAAAAAATAAACAACTTTTTATTATTAAGTCTGCACAAGGTTACGGGATTTGAGAATTTTTGCTTCTTAAAAATTTCAGTCTAATTTGGAAATTGAGAGCAACCGTGATAACTACAATATTTAAAAAGGAAATATCACTATAAAATAAAATTAATATATCAAATTTATGTTTTCTTGCAGGAATTAGTAGTATTTTAAAGTTGTAGTGACATACCTTGCAGGAATGAAATTTAGCAAAGGATCAATTAAAAATAAAAATTTACGATTTCAAAATATACTGAGATTATTTGTTATATTCCTAAATGAAAATTATTTAGGGTTTAAACATAATATCTACTTTATTCTTATAAATACGGTCGTCTTACTGTATATAATTGCATGGGTAGAAAATTCGTCTATTAGGTTCTTTTTTAAAATATTGAAATATTAACATATTATAATACTTATAATATGTTAATATAAAGCTATAATATAATTTTCTCATTTTATTTTGATTTTTCTATATTTATATCAATTGCTTAAACCGAAGATTTTTGTTTAAGAAAATCTATAAATTTCTTTGGAATAAAGAAAACATAAATAAAAGATAAGGCAGAAATGATTGATAAAACTAAGTTTACAACTATTTTTATAATGATTTACGAATAAATGAAGTCAATATTGAATAACTATGTATTAAACCCGAGTGAAAAAATAATAAATTGTATATTCAAAATATTTCTCACTTCTTCTTCGGCGCATACGATTTATTTTCAAGTTTATTTATTATCAGCCAATTTTACTTATTTATTATTTATATATAAAGGTATTTATGTATATAAAAAATCTTTATATTTTGAAATATGTAAAGTTTAGCTATGATTGTAAATTGAAAAATATCTTTTAGACTTGAAAATGGCTCGACGAACCGAAACGTCATAATTGAGATGTTGTTTGGTTGGCTGAAAATAAATAAACTTGAAAATAAATTATATAGTTGGTTAAGTTTACACTGTAATTCAATAATAATCTTGTAAATTAAATTTAATAATTTTTAATACTTCTTTTTTTCAATTTTTATTTGTATATTTATAATATTTTTTTCGGTATTAAATGTTAGATACAACTGGGGTTGTGAATTATAATATTCATAAAAAAATTTAGACGTTTAAAACAAATATGTATCATATCTTAAAATAAATACTGACTTTTAAAAAGTTATAAAATGGATTATTTAAATATACTAATAAAATTATTTAATTAAGAAAAATCTAAGACTTTTCGAATATGTTGTGACATGATTTTTCGCTAATAAATTAATTTTAATACGTGACCCTGATTTAATCCAGCGTGCTTCGGGAAATCGGGGATGTGGTTTGCTATGGTTTGGTATACCTATGGTGTATGCTTACCATTGCTGAAATGATGCTGTTTGGACTAGGAAGGTGAAGTGATAGCTACTTGGATGTTAGGAGAGGCCTATATACCCGGCGCCCCACCACCGCCGCTGCATCCCCTGACATTTGCCACAACCCCTCACCGGCTCTAGTCCGCTCTGCAATTACGTAAAATGCATTATAATTAGTTTCTAGCCTATAGCGAATGTAGTTCTTTGCTTCCCGCCCGATAGTAGGCTACGTATGTGCACAAATTGAGGATATGTTATTGAGATAGGACTTAAAATATTTTGTTGAATTCAGAGCTTCTCTCCCTTAAACACAGACCCCGAAATATAATCATTTCTAATAATTCTATACCAATAATCATAAGAAATTTTCATTTATTTATTTACAGTGGGTCCATGGGTTAATCTGATTTATTCGTTTTTTGTTTCTACCTCTAAAAATTTATTCGCACTTGTTATCTGTTGTGTGTTGACAACTATTAAATGAGATGACAATAAAGAAAATGACATATGAGACAAGCCGAAGTACATTAATTAGTATCATCTCTTTGATGTTTTTTTTTCAGTTACTTCGTATGTTTAAGAAAGGAGATCTCTCATCCAAGCCCTCCTCTAATGTTCAGGGGTTGACAGATCTAGGCCATTTATGTTATTAAACTGTTACCAGGTACGTATAAATTTGTATAAGATCGTTATTAAAAAATCTGTATATGTTTGTCCACTGTTGGTTATTCGAGATTGGTATGTAGAGCATAGTTAGTCACGTACCAAGGTGCTTTTGTGATGAGTCAAAAAGTAAAAATTTTGATTGGAAGATTTGGATTTTTGTATGTAGATCTTATTAGCGATAACGTAATTCTGCGATCTTTAAGTTTAGATATCTTTAAGTAAGCATGTTTTTGTATTCAGTTTCCGTCTCAGCTTGAGTTTTGAACGTTAGTTAAGGGTTTTCTGCTTCATTCTTACATACGGGTCCCATGTCATCCTTCTATTGAAGGTTAGTTCAAAATAAAGTACTTTCTCAATCTTTTTTTTTTTTTTCTGTCCTTCACTTCCTCGCCTTTAAGGCTATACGAGTGTTTTCCCGGGCCAGGGAGTGTGGGCGGGGATTTAAAAACTCCTCGTTCCTCGACACGAACTCGTGACTATTTTTTTAATCAAATCTCATGTATCAGGTTGCCGGGTAACGACGGTGCAGTGCACACGCGTTAGCCCATTCGGCCACCCTGCCCACGTACTTTGTCAATCTGAGAATATATTTACTTAATATAAGTAAACTAAAAAAATAATGACAACGGCACAGATTTAATATTATAACTTTTTTTTGTCCACTCCTTCCGCTCTTTTAGACTGTACGGGGTTCTTCTAGCGCTAGGGGAGAGAGCGGGGAATTAATGCAAGAGTTAAAAAGCCTTATAGGTACCACGACGCATACTCACAACTATGTTATCATTTACGGCTTATCATTACGGTTTATCAGATTGCCGGGCAAAGCGTGTTTGGCACATGCGTTAGCCCGTTCGTCCGTCCCTCCCTCTGTAATTTTATAACTTCAAGTAATGAAAAATGAATTTATTAAGAAAATTTTCCCCTTACGAGATCATCTATTTCCTATAAAAAAAAAAAAAAAAAGGTTTTCTCTTACATCTAAAGTTTTGATTTTCACCGCTGAAACCTATTAGACTAAGCTAAGTGATATACATAGCTAAGGAAATTTTTGTCTTTTTTGGCTTATGCCGCCATAATTATTATAGTTATAAACTTCTCCGTTGGACATTTAGAATTTCCAGGATCTCCTTTTTCTATTCAACATTTTAAAAATATTCAGTTATGCAGGTATAATCTCCATTTGAAAAAAACACCTTTTTGCAGTAGTGATGGACACCCCCAAATTTAATTGTTCTAGTAATTGACAGGGAGTCGGTACCAGTAATAGAAATTCCTCAGAAAAGTTATAAAATATTTATTTAACTATAAATGTAAAAAAACAAAACAGAAATGTTCAAATTATTCTTAGCAAAACAGCTAGTAGGGATGTACTAACACTGTGATCTCACAACTTTAGAAACAACAATGATAAGCATTTAAAATTTTTTTTGACAACGTTGTTCATACAGTTGTCAAAAGAAAACGTAGTTCTTCAATCTAGAAAAAATGGAATCTTTAAATCAACAAGGAAGCTTATTATTTACATTTAAAGTCCAACTTGTCCAACACTGGGTCACCTTTCCATAACTGGTACCTTCACCATAGTTATTATCGGAAAAAAACATTACAAAAATTAAAATAAACAAAGTTATCTACAATTTATATCTGTAAAGGTTTTCTCTGAGTTTTTCTTTTTTCTTTAGAAACCACATTGTAAAATGACCCAAATTCTTAAAAGTAGCATAATTGAGGTTTATTGCTGTTTGGGTTTGATTTCTACACAGAGTAACAATGTTATGCTTCTATTTATTAAACATGCCATTAATATTTATAAAAAACACAAAAGTAGACGACAATTTTTTTATTATTAATTTATATCTCTACTTTGTCTGATAGGCAGTACGGGTTATTGCAGTGAGATATTACGTCTGTCGGTCTAAAACAACACATTGCTTCTAGAAAAATAATAATACAATTTTCATGATTTCAGTCAGCTGGATTTAAAGCTTGATCGTATTTCTTTAAGCTTGGTCTTGGTTTCGGTCTTCCTCTGCTCCTCCTCTGTCCGGCGACCTTCTAGATGTTGGGCCTCATCTTCTTCTCAAGGAGAAATGAATTGGTATTACAATTGTCTTCTATCCTGACGGATGGCGAAAAATGAATTCATACTGTAACAAGCATGAGCAATATTATAGCTATTTTTCTTTATCACTCCTTTTGCTATGAAATATTCAAATAAGCTCTTGCAAGTTTAATATTTTGAAAAATTAGCCGAGACCGATTTGTATAATTATTTAATTTAAAAAAATTATAATCAAGAGAAGTTTTAAAGCTGCTCTTGGAAAAGATCCGTAAGACAGTGAGAGCAGTACTGATGAAGACCTGAAACTTGGGCCAACACGACGGCTAAAACTTATAATTTAAAATATAATTTCGTTACATTTACTTTGTGTCTTGTAATTGCACACCCCAACCAACTCCTCTTGAATACATCCATAACAGTAAACTATTAATTCACTATCATAAAAAAATTATAAATTTGTTTTTATAATGTCGCTTAGGAGGAAATACCAAGTCAGCAAACTAATTTATACAAATATCTTATTTTTTTTTATAATGTTATACTATAGCTAATAATTATCTCGAAACGATAGACAGAAAGTCTAAGAAAACCAATAGGTTCAGTTAGTTGAATGATGTTAGATGTCTACTTTAGGAGAGCACGGTCTGAAATACTTTTTTTTTCTTCATAAAGTTGATCAACGAATTGATCTAGTTGGATGCAGTGAATCAAATTCATAGATTTAAGAGGCCTTTGTTAGAATTGTTTATTCCAAAGTGTGTAAAGATTATAAATTTCCTATGGTCCTCTTGATGTCATTTAGCTGTAATAGTGATGCTGGTTCAAAGATACTATATTAGAATGTACTCTTCGTTTATCATATTTTTGTTTTGTTTCATTTAATTTTCAGTGCATGTCTGCTCAAAAGAAGCACAGAGTGACAGTTTTTATGGAAATCGGATGTAAAGAGCCAGAATTTTCATTCTATTACTTTTATGGATTCGGTTCCTTTTATGCTTGGTCGAACAAAGCGAAAAGCCTTACGAAAGTGTGTTTGTAAAGCTTAGAGAATTTTTAATTTTTTATTGCAATTTTCTAAAAAAAAGTACAGTTTACGAGATATAGGTAGAAAGTTAAATTTTTTTATTGTTTATATTAAGAAACAGACCTGATTACTTTAATATTTTGTGTCATCTAGATTACCCGTTTTTAGATTCAGATTACCTTTTTTTCCAGATATATTAGTTCGCTCTTGATTAAACCACAGTGTCTATCTATATCGTTCTACAGAGGGTTCTACTGTCCTTTATTTATTTTCTCTAAAATCAAACTAAAAATATTTCTCATGCGCCTTTTGCTTCCTCACTACCAAAGGCAAGAATGCTTTGATTTTTTTTTTTTTATCCAAAGCAATTATTTCTTTTTAAATATTTTACTGTAATTCCTTATTTAATTTTTTTTTTTGCCGTTGTATCGGCATATCCATTCCTTTGAACACCAAAGTGAACTGGTGGCCACAGAAATTAGACCTTTCATCCATCGATATTTTGAAATGCATTAACGCATCGGTAACCAATGGGTACGATAAAACAATCGTTTAAAAAGATTTTTTCGTAACCTGAGATTCTAAATCTGTAAATGTAATGCAATGTTTGCTTTTAGTGATATTGAGTTTATCAACAACACGATTTATTGCTAATAATCCATGCATGGTATGATGTACAAAATGGGGGTAATGACTGTAGTTGTACGTCGCCGGACCCGAGTGATATTCCGTCTTGGATTTTTGACATATCTTTATAAATAAATTCCCAAAAAGTATGTTTCTAATTGAAGTACTAGAACTCTGCTAATTCAATGAATCGTATTTAGAATACTCCAATACCAGCATCACAAGTGTAATATTATTTTTACTTAATCGTAAATCTAAGAATTATGCAATTTATTCTAATATCAGTAAGAAAGGCCCAATTACTGTTTATTTTTATTTTTACGTAGTTTTAGTTAAGAATTGGGATAAATAAAAGTTAAACTTCTACTTCAAATCCGGAACTTAATTCCAAAAAAGTTCCTTTGGTACTTCTTCTTGCTTTTACAACATTGCTTAGAGGAAATATCACGAAAAAGAAAATTAATATTTGTCTATGTTTAGTTACTTCAAGTTTAACCAAAATGATACACATTAATATTCATTTAGTGTAACGATGAAAATTACTAAAGAAGTCGTTATTTATTATATGTCGTAGTACTAAAAAGTAAACAATTTATTAATAAAATAAAAACCAATCCATTATAAAACTAATACGTAACTAATTTTAAGGGTTCATATTGAAATGGCTTTGGAGAGCGGGCAGTCAATTTCGTAACAGCTTTAATATAAAGACAGCTTTCTGGAGCGCTCGAGTTCTTTCACAAGGTAATGTTTAAAAAGAACTCACGACATGAGTCCAGGTTACAATAATTTTTTGAAATTTCGAGCTATATGCATTTCTTATATGTTGTATTAATGCAGAATATATGTCTTGTCTTTAGAATATACTTATATTTTCATCAACTTCATCAGTAAATTATCATTAATTACTTTATAACTTGTTAATGGCATTTTTTGCGATAGAAATAGGCATAAAATGATAACTAAATTATAACATTTTCTGACCATTATTAAGAAAAGCTATTAGCCAGTTTTAGGACTGTGATTCTCACGAAAATGATCCGTTTTAAGAATCCCGATCATCCTTGCGATGTTTGGATTACTTCTAAGGTATTCCCTCACCTTTGACGACAACTATATTGTATTTTAGATATTACATTTTTATTACAATATCAAATTACGACGAGCCTGGATAGAAAATGCTTATAAAAAATCTATACGTACATTTATTAACTCACGAAGATTTGCCAAAGTTACTTGTGGACATCGCTACTGTTAGTGCAAAAGGTCGTATGTAAAAATTGAATTTTTTTACAGAAGAGCATACAAACCTGTTATTTCTATATGATTTATAAGTATACTTTCATGTTTTATTTCAACTTAACTATACTATCGGCATATCCCGTTATTATTCTATCCCGGCATATTATTTCCTTCTACTATTTTCCTATTTAGTAGACAACTTATAATAATTGAAGACGACCAAATGTAACCTTTAGCGCATAGAAAATAACCATACAAAAATTTTACATACTACCTTTTGCACTAACAGTAGCAATATGTTAATTAGTTTATGAATTTTTTTCTAAAATAATTTAGTTTAATATTTATAATTTAATCAATGGTTATTATTGAAACATATACAGAATATTAGTTTACTAGTGGTTTTCTCATTTTACATTAAAAAACACAACAATTACACTGAGCTACTGACTATATTTCTGGTGCACTTGAACAAAAACAACCATTTTTTTTTTTAATTTCTCGATTTCACCAAAGTTTTTATAAATTCTGGCACCGGCTTTTTTCTTCAAACCCTTAACTTTCTAATATTACTATCGTAATTTTTACTTTTTCTCTATAAAAACTTACTCTAGAAAAACAGAAGAAACTTTATACCTTGAAGTCCAGTTATTGGATACTATCCTTCATTTAAATTTCTACAACTATCTTTTTATCACCACTGTTATCAGTGAGAGGGGGAAATGTTTAAACGAAGATTATAAATGTCGACTTGTTTTTTTTTTTTTTTTTAATGGGTGATAATAGTGCTTAATGGATAATAGTGTTTATTCGCTCTAAATCATTTATTTATTAAATATCATCCATTTAAAAAAATCATATAACGTTAACATTTAAGGGAAGGATAGTATCCAATAACTGGACTTCAAAGTTTAAAGTTTCTTCTGTTTTTCTAGAGTAACTTTTTATAGAAAAAAATTTAAAAAATACAATAGTAATATGAGAAAGTTAAGGGTTTAAAGAAAAAGGCATGGTGCCAGAATTTATAAACACTTTGAAGAAATCAAGAAAAAAAAATACAAAAACAAATGGTTGTTGCTTATTGTTTTCGTTCAAGTGCACCAGAAATGTAGTCAGTAACTCAGTGTAATTGTTGTGTTTTTTAATGTAAAATGAGTAAATAAATAAATAAATTATTTAGAGCGAATAAGCACTATTTAAGTCGTAGAGCAACGAAAATTATTTTTACTCCATTAATTATTCTGAATTTCACTAATTGTATATTTTCATATTGATTGTACTTTTTAATGACTTTATTGTAATTTATAGATTTTTAATTCTAATGTGGACATTTCATTCAAAAATAAAAAAAATAATTGAAACATTATATTATTGAGTAATATAACATTCTGTCACAATATAGACAATGGTTATAATGGGAAATGAGTTCATTCATACCGTAATGAATGAATTATTATTACCACTAAGAATCATTTTATTTTATAACTTCTTTTATTTTTATTGCTACCTATTATGAACGGCACTTGCACTACTAATAATAAAGATTGTTGTAAAACTACGTTAGAAATAATGTGTGAGACATGTGGATAGAAGCAATACACCAGTTCTTACCGGTCTCCGTTTAGTTAATGTAAGTTGTGGAGGGCGATACCACATATAGTTCATTATTATTATTTTAAATAAATGTGTTTTTATATTCTTCAATATTTTTTTGATTTTCAAAGATACCAGAAAAACTTTCTGAAATTAAAAAATGTTTGTTAATGTATGCTTATTTCTTTCGAGTAATCATGAAGATCAGATATATCCATAATAACAGTTGCTTTCAAGTGCATAACTCTAAGTAAGCAGAAACCTGATTACATTATTTGATCAAATTATTTTCCAATCAAAAAAGAAAAAATGAAATTTATGTAATAGCTATAAAATATTAAAAGAAATAGAAATACAAATTCAGGTAATAAGTTAATCTTACATAATTTAATTTAATTAGATATTAATAGATAAGTATATCATTACGTTATTTACATGTATATTTAAGTAGCTTATTTTTTGGTAATGAGTTAAATTAATGAGTCTCATTAAGAGTTAAAAATATTTTTTCTTTAACGTGAATTATGTTAACAAAAGGAAATGTAATTTATTGGAAAAAATAATTATTTGGAAAGTTAGCGTTATTTCCTTAATAAATAACATAATATTTTTACTAATCCTTATTACTTGAAAAAAATAATATAAATAACAAATAACAACTTTTTTTTTATTTTATTTTTGTAATTTGAGACTTGTATTGAGAATCATATATTAAAATATTGTCAAGATATCGTCCTAAATATTAAATCTGTACGATTAGGATAATTTGAAACTGATTAAAAGGAAAAATATTATAAGAAGTTCACAAAGGAAAAATAAACTAACTATTAATTTTAAAATATTTACTAATGAACATATTTCTTTATGAGTAACCTTTTTTACACAGGTTTGTATGCTTTCTTGTGTACTTGTACGGGTGCTTTCATCTATTATTTCATTTCTAAACTTAACATATTCACAAATAAACAAACGGATGTACATTTCTCCTTTCCAGTCAATCAGTGAGATTAACAATTGAAACATTTTATTATTAATTTTTTAACAATTGTCGGTCTGCCAAGATGAAAGATTGTAAAGCTTTCGTTCCAATAATTCTTTTTGAACTAGCTCGCCTTTCTGGGAACACATTCGTGATAATTGTAGCTTCCAACCAAGCACTCATGGCGAGACTGAAATGATTTTGAAAGCTGGGTTTGGTGATGTAAGTGTAAATGCAACTAAGACCGATTTAAATAGTTCCGTTGATTAAATGATTTTGTTATTTGATTTATTAAAGATTATAAGGATTATATTTACTTATGACAATTTAGCAAGCATCAAATGATTAAAAAATCATTTTTCAAAGGTTTAATCATCACACCTTCCTTCTCATTTTATTTGTCACAAAATAGTATGATTACGATCACTAAGATATATAATACGAT
Organism: Nezara viridula; assembly: GCA_928085145.1. Lineage (NCBI taxonomy): Eukaryota > Metazoa > Arthropoda > Insecta > Hemiptera > Pentatomidae > Nezara > Nezara viridula. The sequence goes on from OV725077.1 coordinate 113,493,883, forward strand.
AAGTTTTTATATTGTATTTTATGGAGGATGAGTAATTTAGATTTCCCATAAAAAAAAAAAAAAAAAAAAAAACGCAAGAGAAATCGATAATAGCCCTTAGTGTTGCCTTATAGAAATTAATATATATTTTAGGATAATCCTTCATGTTCCATATTATATCACAAATAAAACCATTCATAAACACCTTGATGTCCTATATGCCGCTGATTTAGCACGAGCCAGATATTTATCTTTTCATGATAAACTCCAGTCCCATCCGCATCCACTTGTTTCCTGCCTTGCTTCTTCCTCGATTCCTGACAATTCCCCTAGGTGTCTGAAAAGAAGATGGCCTCGTGATCTCCTCACCTAGAATTAAACAGGGAGTGCTACCACTGGGCAGTATCTCTTTAAGTCTGTTCATGTCATTATTTCGAATGTGTGCATTTTAACTAGTTGTGTTGTTTATACAGTTGTATATTTTATTGAATAAATAAATAAATATATATATATATTATAGGATCTGCTTCTCCCTCTCCCGTTTAGTGAACAGATAACACTTAATATATTATTGTATTTATCACATTTCTGGACAATTTTAATTATATGTTGTTGCCAATTTAATTTCTGAAATAAGATGAGACCTAAGAACTTTACCTCCTTTTGTATTGGGGATTTCTAATTGTTACGGTTAAATATTCTTGTTATATTTGTTTCCTTTAGCTATTAAAAATACATATTTTCGATTTTTCATTTCATGTAGAGCCTTTTAAGGATGCCCGATTAAGTAAATCGTGTATTATTAAAATTAGGGATCGAAAACAATCCTTAGAATCTTTTCCTACAGTATATAAACAGTTCTCGTCGGGGTATTGAAATAGATGACAGGTATCTGTTACATTTTTATTTATATTGGTCACATAGACAGCTTATAGAGGACAACTTAGAATTCTTCCCTGTAGCAGACCTATTCGAGCTAAACGTGGTTCGCTATACGGATAAGTTACTTAAAAATAAAACTATGGAGCATCAGAAAGAGAAAATATATATATATATATATATATATATATATATATATATATATATATATATATATATATATATTGATAGGTATCAAGGTTAATGTTGGTCCAAGTATATACAGGATGCTTCAGGGTTAAGTTGCCAAACTGCAAAAATGAACTAATTACCTCAAAACAAGAAACAAACTCCTCTGAAGAAATGTCCGCAAACGCTTTGTTTAGTAGATATTCACACCTAAAGATTTTCGTTGCTATGAATTATTTACGTTATCTGAAATAAATAAAACCTATTTATTTGTTCTTACTACTTCATTAATCGGTTGTAAATATTAAAATTCATATTAAAAGTTGTTTAAAGTGATTTCCATGAGCATTAAGACAGGCTCGGCATCTTTATTCAACATCAGCAGTTGCAGAACGACATTGGGTATGTGTTATTGTTCAATTCGCAAGATCAAATTATCCTTATTCGTAAGGAATTAAGATCATTGACCGGACTTGCTTAATCATATACCATATTCCATATCCCAATCAATCGATTGGCGTTGCAGGACCAGTGGCTTGGCCTACACGCTCTCCAGAACTGACACCACTGGATGTTTTTAGGAGGAGGGGGGAGGGGTGACATTGAACAAAAAGTCTATGACACTCCGGTCAATGACCTTAATTCCTTACGAAGAAGGACAATTGAATCATGTGCAGCAATAACACATACCCAGTGCCGTTCTGCCATTGCTGCTGTTGAAAAAAAAATGCCGAGCCTGGCTTAATGCTTAAAGAAATCACATTGAACAACATTTAATATGAATGTTAATGTTTATGTTTCATTAATAAAGTAGTTAGAACAAATAAAAAGGTTTTATTTATTTCAGATGACGTAAATAATTCATAAAATCTTTAGGTGTGAATATCTACTAAACACAGCGTTTGCGGACATTCCTTCAGAGGATTTTTTTTCACTTAACGCTGAAGCACCGTGTATATTATTGTCAGCAATGTATATAGTGTAAATTTTAAATTGCAAATGAATGCAAATGGATGCAGGTTTGGAAATAATATACTGATGGTAATAAAACTATGTTGAATACAAATTTTTTTTTAAAAAAAAGATCGGGGGACTGCTGTACAAACTCCGAAAATTCCTACCATCTACCTACTTCCTCATTATCCGTTCCTACCTTACTGATAAATACTTTAAAGTAAATCACAACAATGTCTATACATCCCGTTTTTCCTCAAGGTAGTATCCTAGGTCCTATCCTTTACACAGTTTATACAGCTGATATCCCAACCCATCCCAACACTGTCATCACCACATATGCTGATGACACATGTATCCTATCAGTTAATAACGACCCATCTATTGCATCCCAAACCCTTCAATCCCACATCACAAACCTTGAAGAATGGTGTCAGAACTGGAGAATTAAAATAAATTCCAATAAATCCCATCAAATTACCTTCACCCTTCGTCGTAAACCAATGACTTCCTGTCCTTCAGTATCCTTTAACAACACCTCACTTATTCCTGTTGAACAAATCCGTCTCCTAGGACTCCATCTGGCAAACGTCTAACTTGGAATCCTCATACCAGACTGAAACGACAAGAAACAGCTCGACGTTTCCAACTACTTCAACACTTACTAGACAAACGCTCTAACCTTCCAATCAATTATAAAAGACTCATTTACATGACTATAATAAGGCCTATTTGGACTTACGGAGTTGAGCTATGGGGCTCCACCAAACCTTCAAATTCCTCTCGCATACAATCTTTACAATCCAAAATCCTTCGTAAAATCCCCATTGCTTCTTACTTTGTTACAAATAAAATTATCCATATTGACCTTAATGTTCCTTATGTATCAGATTAGGCCTAATCCAGATATCTGTCCTTCCATAATAAACTTCATAACCATCCCAACCCTCTTGTCTCTAACCTTGCTTCCTATTCGATTCCTGATTACCCTCCGAGGCCTCTGAAAAGAAGATGGCCACGTGATCTTCTAATATAGAAATATTATTAGAGTGCTACCAATGGGTAGTTTTTCAACATGTGTTCCATGTCATTATATCCATGTGCGAATTTACCAGATGTATTTTTTGTATACAGTTGTAAATATCATATAAATAAATAAAAAAAAAAAGGTCGGTAATACCAGGAATTAAAAAAAGCCTTTGTTTCTTTTATATATAATTTTCATACCTATATATTCTGTTTGAATATCATGCAGTTTTCTGCAGCATACCGTTTTATATGTTGTGTATATAATTACTATTATTTAATGATTATACTGTGGCGTTGTTTTATACCAAAGTACAGTGTATTATTCTGTTATCAAGCCATTTGTCACCTAGCGGTCGGAAGCCTAGTACAGTTCTATTCATGGCGAGAAAGATCAATATTGAGAAAGATGTAAAGATGCTTGCTGTAAAGATTGATGGAAAATGGAAGATAAAGAGCAATATAGAAATAAGAGCCATACTGAAATTTCACGATATAGTTAATTAAATAAAATTAGGTAAGATGTGATGGGCAGGTCCTATTACTAGAATGCTGCAGAAGAAGATGCTGGACATGGCCATAGTGGAAAAAGAGAGAAAAAGAGGTAGAACGAGGGATCGCTGGAAGGACGAGATAGCAAGAGACGCTGCAAAGCTGGATGTCATGAAATGGAGGAACGCAGCCATGGATCGTGATGGAAGAATACATTTCTGAACATCAAGGATCACAAAGACCACTAGAACCAGGGGTAAGTAAGTGATTATTGTTTTATATATAAAAGTAAAACCAAAGTTTTTGGCCCACATCTAGTAGTTGTTAATTATATATATTTTTACATTGTTTTTAAATTTTGACCTTTATTTTTTAAATTTCTATTCACACTTAAGTGTATAACTTATTTTATTTATTTATTCGTTTTCATTTTAAATTTATTATTTTATGCAGGAAAAAGATGGAGTTTTGTACCCCTAAATAATTTCAGGAATGTTACATACTTTAGAAATAGAAAATAGAAATAGAAAAATAACTTTATTCTGGGACACAGTCCCTTGAGAATAACAAAATTAATATATTACATCTGGCCAAAATAAAATCAATCGAAAAAAAGAAATAATGTAAAAAAAAATATAAGGTAAAAATTCTATATACAAAACAAACTAAACTATATACAAAACCATTAATACTATGACAAGACACTTAAAGCTGTTAGCTCTTATAGACCAGTATACACTTTTACGAAAAAAATAAAGAATTAAAAAATAAAAATGTATCAAATTCTCTATTAAAATCAGCTCGAATGGTTAGCAACTATCTGACTGTTTTTGGGATAGGAATTGGAATAGGAGGGTTTTGAATGTGGATATGGATGGGGAATGTCGAATTTTGATAGGGAGGGAATTCCAGAAATTGACAGAGCGAACAATAAAGGAATTTTGGAATGAGGCAGATCTGTGAGAAGGCATGTAAAGGTTAGAAGGTCGAGATCTTGTGGACAAGGAATGGACTGAGGATTTGAACTGGAGAAGGTTGTAGGCGTAAGAAGGACGATGGTTGTTGATGATTTGGTAGAGGAACATACCTAGGAAATATTATCTTCGGAAGGAGGAGAAAAGCCACTTTAACTCAGCGTAGTGGTGAGAAACATGGGAGTATCTTGGGGCCCCGATCACAAATCTTATTCAGCTGTTCATTAGTCTTTTCAGTCTATCACGGAGCTCCACACAGAGGCCATCATTGGAGGATTGTGTGGAGTAGCTGGGACGGAAACCAGATTGGAGAGGATCAAGTTGGTTGAACTTTTCGAGGAAGTTGGAGACTTGGGATTGCACCAATCTTTCTAGGGGTTTTGAGAGGTTGGAAAGAATTGAGATTGGGCGGAAATCTTCGGGTGAGGTCGGATTAGAATTTTTATTCAAAGGAAGGACAATGGCTTTTTTCCAAGATGTAGGGAATACTGTACTTCTATATTATTTTTCTACTTAGGTATATCAATTGCTTCGAAATGGATCAATGTTTGTTCATTAGTTATATCATATGTCTAATAAACTATAGTGCGAACGAAAGGATTATCTAATAACTTATCAAACTGTCTTAGTTAAAAACTATTAGACAAGACGTAATTAGTAGATAACTCATATTAAAACACCTAAAACAAGTTCGCTTTGTTTTTTTTGTTTTTTTATATCTATGACATATAAAGGAGATAGCTTATATAATGACCGGTCTTGGAAGTTACTTCTAGTTAATAGCGGAGACGCCTCATAACGTCATAAATAATGTGTTCGGAGTGAAATGTCCTAGATATTATGGAGACGAGTGGCTCTCGCAGGCTATGGTAATCCCATCAAGTCCTATCGTTTATTACATTATATTATTTCCTTACTGTTGCAAAAATAATCTACAAATAATATTTAATTTTTTTAATAGTCAATAAATAAATTTTGAATTTCGAAAAATTGATTCAGTATAAGAATGGTATTCCTATCACAACTCTCATAATTTTATTCCAAAGTGAAATGCGATAGTTTAATTTAATAAATAACCATTGGTCAAAGAGCCTCTAAGGGTTTTATTTTATTTTTTTTAGTATACGGATTTAAGATATTTAATATTTCATTAAACGCTATGAGTTTTTTTCTCTTTCATGAATTGGTTCGCTAGTGATAAAGATAGTAAAATGCATATAAAAACATTACGATGTTCGGCATAGACTTAAACTTTTCATTCTATTAGAAACCGAATTTTGTATAGAAGATCCAATATTGATTATTATAATCGGTAATGCCATGAATGAATGAATGTTCTTCCTCGTGCAAGATAATAGAGATCTTAGTCGGTAGGTAGACCTTGACCGACCATGATCCGTGGATCTGGACCGATCTGTAAGTTCCTTGAACCCGAAAGTTTCACAGCGTACACTGAACCATAGTTTAATCCAACGTGAGCCTGCATGACCCTCTTCACCTGTATATTTTAATGAAAAAAAAGGTCTATTTTTTATATTGCTATTCTATTCTAAAGTCGATATGTTACTATTTCTTCTTGAACTTTGTTTCTATTCATTATGTAATAAAAACTAATTAGTCGAGGAAATATAGATGAATAACGAAATATAAGACATTTTGTAATGTTTATGCATAGTTATACTTAGCTTATTTCTTATTTTCGAACGCCAACTAAGCAAGGAAATACGACTTTTTATTTATATTTTAAATTTCATTCGAAAAGTAACAAACATTTCATAGACACAGTCGAAAAGTCAATATTCATTCCCTTGGTTCGCCAAAAAATGAAATTTTAACTCACCCATGACGGATTCGAACCAACGCACACTTGGACGAGCTAACGCTACTATTGGACATTGGTAGAAAAAAACCAGAAGTTAAAATTTGGAAGTTTTACTGCATTAGTGACAAACTAATATCTTTTCCCCTTCATGTCCAGCAGTTTTTAACTTAATTATCGGATTAATAATACTCTGCTGTGAGATAATAAGAGAAGACCCCATGTTTTTTATATTTGGAGCTGGTTTATCTGTATTTTAGGTTCAAACCTAACGGTATGTGTTGGGTAGAATTAGGTACTTCTAATGAACCTAAGATAGGTTTATTAAAATACATATAGTCGTTTCGACGTTTCTAACAATTGCGAACAATATTGGTCCATTTCTCAAATCACTCGAAATCGCTCGGAAAACTAGATAGATTATAATAGGTCGTCATGAAATAGGTAATAAATTATACAATATCTGAACAATGTAGTGTTTACAACACGAAATACATACAACACATGGATTTTCAACACTGTATTTGTATCTACAACGAATATTTTTACAATATTTATTTTACGTGAAATACTTATATTGCTTGTATGAAATAATTATTTTGCACGAAATAATTATTGTCTAGCATAAAATACCTAATATAGATAGAAATTGATAAATTAGAGCAATATTTAAAAAAAAGTAATATGTTTATAGGATATTTGGTTTAAGAAAATAAAAATCACGTTTTTAAATATTGCTAAAAATTGAAAAAATTTTATTCGATTCCGATTTCATCATATAAAGGTTCTGAACTCAATAAATGCCCAATACTACAAGAAGCGGAATGTTTGCGATCTAAATGTGAATTGAAAATTAATTTTATGATATTATATATATACCTAGTCCTGTCATATAGGAAATATATACAGATTCCAACAGAAAAAATATTGTTTTCAAAAACTTTATTAGAAAATAAAATGTATATCTATAAAGAGTAAAACAAAAAAGAAATTACTCAAAACGTCCTCCTTTTGCCTTGACAAAGGCATCTCCGTGGGCAGTCATTAATAGTAACACGCAGCACTTCTTGAGGAAAGTGTTCAACTGCTCGGAGCAGAGATTGTTTGAGGCTTTCCAAGTTAAGATGTGCTCTGTGGCATGCCATCATCAGCAGTTCGGACCAAAGCCGGTAATCTAGTGGGTAGATATCAGGTCTTCCTGAGGGCCAATTCGATGCAGAGATTAATTCTGGAACGTCCTTTTGCAGCCACTGCTGCGTTGACCTGGTCTTTTGAGCTGGAGCGGAATCCAGTTGGAACACTCAATTGTTTCCAGCAAACAGAATATCATTTATAGGCTTGACAAAAGGTTCCGAAATTTCTTCCTGATAGCTTTTGAAGCTGTTTTAACTCCTTTTTCACAAAAATGGAACTTCGTAGTGTTATTAAAGTAAATTTCCCCACCAGACCATCACTGAGGAAGGGCGATGACCTCTTTCCACTCTTCCAATGATTTCCTGGACTTTGTTAGGGCTGTGTGCGTGCACACGATCATTTTGGCAACTAAATTTTTCTTCGATTGTAAGAATTATCTCATCGCTAAACAAAATATTTCGATGAAGACAATTGGTGTAACGGCCAAGAAGTACTCTCCATCTATCCACTCTATTTTATTTAGGGAAGTGGTTAGCCTTTGTCCTATCATTCTTCGAAATGCACCCATCCTAAGGTCACTGTTTATTATGCGAGACATTGATCTGACAGAGATGACCATTTTCCGAGACATGATTTGTTGTTTTCGAATGGGATTTCTTCTGATTCGAGCAGCCGCTGCTCTCACTGCATTTGCCGTTCTCACAGTGCGGGTACAGCCCAATCGAGGTCTGTTACTAGTGTTACTCAAAATCAGTCTTGGTCGAGCGCTTTGCAAGACCAAGACGAACTTCGCCTACCTGTTGCAAGAACAACAATAAGAATGGTAAAAAAAAAATCGATTTTTAAATAAAAATTAAGGCAAAACAGTTACTAATACTTGACAATTTTAGTTAATATATGTAAAGAATCGGTGTAAGAATTGCATTTAACTCTTCTAATTTTTCATTCAGACTTAGCTAGGTTTCTCATATCTCAAAAACTACAGTAATATCTCTCTAGTAATAAGCTGATAGGTAACTGCAAGACTGTTACGAGTGTCTTGCGCAAGACCGAGACCTAGACCAAGACTTGTCTCGGTCTCGCATTTGGGCAACACTATCTGTCACATGCAGACAAGGTCTCATTATATTTATTTATTGTGCGGTATACGAATATACGGCTGATACCCAAAGGTTTCAAAGTTTTGAAAATCTCTGACCTACATTTTCCGACTTTGTATAAGTCGTAGCTATTTGGTTTTCTTTATCACACCACTCCATGCTAACTGAGCGAATTAAAAATAAAAATTATTTGGGATTATTATTCTGACATGTATAGAAAATAACCAAATAGAGATAAGGATTATCTGAATAATACCCAGGGATGTAAACAAAGCTCATTTTTGTAACAATATTTATGGCAGAGCAAGGTATATATATATATAAATATAAATATATATATATATATATATATATATATATATATATATATATATATATATATATATATATATATATATATACATATATAAATTGTTTTATTTAATTTATAATTATTATAGTGACGCAACAATGTATAACATGATATCGTAAATGTAATATTTCATATGTATTCGCATACATTTAAAAAAGATAAAATATTAATTTTAGAAATTCAAGATAAAATTTAAATTGTATTATTTTGTTTATGATGACTGCATCATGCAGACCAAGTGGATTGAATTCTAATCCAATACCATCAAAAACATATAAACAGACAGAATTTGAGCAGGATATTGCAATTTCCGAGTAAGTTAGAGCCGATGTCCAAGAAACCTTACGTTCACTCCAGTGTGTGGGTCGGTTTCTGGTTCGAGAATGTTGATGCAGGCAACTGCTTACCTTAATAGGCTCGGCCACTGTAGCCTCCATTAACTTATTGTAATTATTGGTGTCCTTACTACTGATTGACTGGTACGATTTATATAATTGCTATACTTTATATTTAAATAATTTATTAACCATTTGCCTAACCAAATTCAATTGCCGCTTATGCTTGGACTCAAACTGTCATTACACAATAGTTAGCATTTATTATATCTTCCTACCTACCATGGCTTAGGTAAAACAGGCGTTTGCAGCAGTGGGATGTTATGCATACCTTTTGACCAAGTTCCATTCCCGTATAATCTTTTATCTTAGCTTAAATGGGGTTTCTCTGTAATATCCAAGCCTTTTCTTATCCCTATTACTATCAATATTTCGTTTCCAATTTTTTTTTTTTTTTTTTTGAGCTAATGGCAGTATTAAAACCATTCCCATTGCACTTTTGAAATATAACGCACCTTCAAATACCACATGTAGAAAAAGGTTAAGGTAATTGAGATTATCGTTCCGTCACTATGTAATGATCCGAATATGCACTTATCTCATGTTTTCTTTTTCAGAGGGATAGAAAAAATAAAAAAATTTAAAATATGTTCTGTTAAGAAATTTATTTTTTTAGAAAAAGAATTTTTTATTCATAAATATTTTTTATTCATAAATCATGTTATTTATTTTTCTTCGATAGCCTTATAAAATTGGCAATTACCCAATATATTAAAATATTTTTTTAAACTTTTACAGAAATAAAATAAACAATATTTTATTATTGTCTTTTTTCGATTACGAAAAAGTTTAATTGCGTTCCTTCTTAGGTTTTCAGTAATGAGGGGATTTTTCAAATCGGATCGAATGTACGTGACAGAATGTCGTAGCTCCTTAGTTCCTTCTTTGAACGCTTTCAAATATGTTCGTAATTGAAGGACTCAAAATGACTAAGTTTCTCAACTTCTTCTTATACTCTAAAATATATTGAGTATTTTAATGTACCTTCTTCCACCCTTCTGATTTTATTAACTTTGAGGGTTTTAGCTTTCACTATAAATGTTCGTTTAATGAGGTGTAAAACCTCATCGCCATTAACGCCTCTAAATTACTTTTATTTATCTCTGTCCTAAATTCACTAAAAATCTCTTCATCAGCTCCAGACACATCTTGCTTATTCTTTCTGTAGTTTTAGAATTGTTTAATAGCGATTACTTTTTGACATAAGCAAAATAAAAATCCATGAGGAGGTTGTCCGAAACGTTACCGGATAAGATATTGGTGAATAAATCTCTTCTAATTGTCCGAAAGTTGTGCAATCCTTCCGCCAGGCTATGGAAAGAGCAGGAGAACAAGATTCGAGTAATTACTGTTTATGCAGTCACAGATAAGGAATCTGAGCTCGCAATGTTCCTTCACAATCCTAATTAGGCCATTGTCTTTGTAAAGTTGGAAAGAGATTGATGAAGTTCTTTTTCGAAACATTTTTCGATTTACTTCTGCTGTGACTGAGTCGTGGTTGTTCGATTGCGGAACATGGATCGGTGTTCTAAAATTAATTTTATATGTAGTTAATAGCAGATGTAAAAAATACATAATAGTAATTTAAATATTTAGTTTGTGAGATTCAATTTATATAAAATATGTTGAATAGTACTACACCTTTGAAAAGAATCTTGTAGTTTACTATTTATTATCTAGTTCAATTAAGCCATTCAGGTTTCATACATTAATCGTCTCAATATTAATAGTCCTGTATTCTTTCTTTGCAAACAATTTTTTTAAAAATATATATATAAGTCTCTGAGGTTTCTTTTCTCGAGTTACATAAGTGCTTTATCGACTTACTCAAATTATTATTTTCCCGAATTCCACTATTTATTGTGCTTTTTGAAGTAATATTTATTTAATGAATTATTTAATTTTTTTTTCAAATGGTCTAAATGATTATTCTCCAGACGTTATGACATGATATTTGTTAATGAAGTTTATATGGAAACAACTATGAAATGCAGATACTTGTAATGTACAAAATTAGTATAGATATGTCATCCAAACGAAATAAGAACATTTCTGGAAAGGTGAAAATTTATATAAACGTTTTCTACTTCCTCACTACTTATGGGTAGTGAAATTAAAAATGTTTTATTCTCAAAATAGAAAATTTTCACACATATTTTACGTTTTTCTCTGATAGCTCCGAGGCCTTAAATTGATAATGTTTCTCCAAATAAGTTTAATTTTGATTTTGGCCCATTTTTAAGGTACTAGACAAAATTATTTGACCATTTGACGTTCCCGGATGTCTCTATATTTGTTTTCATGTCATTTCTCTGGTTGAAAAAAATAATGGTGTTAATTTTATGATTTTTTTTTATAGAAATAAAATTGTAACATTAAAAGAAATCGATCTCAACCGCAAGAAAAAAATATTAATATAAATTTATAAATCGTATTGTGTGTTGCTATTACCAAGGTGAAGACGCGAATTTGTCCTTGTTTTGTAATAAAAACATTCTGTATCTAATACTTCAAAATATAGAAAATTTCAATATAATATGATTATTTTGAATTATTGGTCCTCTAGTTATTTCAAATATTTTGGCAACTTCCTAATGAGTGTTACGTCTTTCATTTAATATGATGGGAAAGAGCTTACAAATATTTGTTTATGATGCCAACAAATAAAAGAACTGACGGAGAGTCTATTATTTTTTTTCCTCCAAAACATGGCATATCACGAAAATGTCAACCAAAATGTTATTATTATTTCACCCAATATTATTCAATTATCATTTTGAATGATAATTTTGAAATAAGTAGTTTAAACACATTTATTTGGTGTTAACCCATCATGTCTGCCGAATATTTGGTTAATTTTTTATTAGAACCTAAAGGAACTATTACGCTGATAATGCCCACGGCAGCAAAATAGTCTCCTTTCTATCTCCTTTCTAAGCACTGTTTTAGTGCTTAACTTCTAGCAGTGGTCGCGTTGGAGAATACCAGCGATATAATAATACCTTAACGAGTTTTTGCTCCATCAGCGTTACTACCAAATTTAATTTAATTAATTTTAATTGCGTCCTCTACCAATTGATAATAACAGTTTTATTATCAGGAACATTTGGAGAAGAGGAAGAGTTTATTTATTTTTCTTATTTCTTTGCCAGATATCAAATATCAATGAAATAATTATTTAATTTACAATTTTTAAAGAATACGTTTGTACCTAAACATTCGCGATCAAGATTTTTTTTTCTGTAAATCTATTGCACATTTTCCGAATGTTACCGTGGAATGTTTCCAAAGAAATTTTAATGTATAATAAATATATTGAAATAAATTTACATATTAATCTAGGTTATATTAATCCACTTTAGAAACTCGGAACTGGTCATCTCATATCAAAGAATGCTAGATCCATTTTACTCAGCTTTTTTCTTGCGCAATACCCATAGTAAAATTCCGTTTTCATAATTAAAAAGAAGAAGCAATTACGAAAACTGACAATCGACAGTATAGTTTTTTTCTAGTTCATCTATACTTATGTTTTAGCTAAACGTTTATTCAAAAATTTGATATAGTTTTAAGCGATATTGCTCGATCTAGAACAGTCAGATAATATAAGAATGGCACTACTATGATGTCGTATAAATAATTTTCCATTTAAACTGTGAATAAAATAAAACATAAATAAAAACACGAGGTTATCATGAGAGTCAATTGGTATTATTTTTTAAGCTAAATGTTCCAATGATCATGTAGCAATTTAATTGGCCATTTATGTAAAAAAGTGATTGAGCTTTGGGTTCCCTAATGTCGACCTGCCATTACAGTCGCAATTACTAACACCCAATGATGCAATATTTTCGAGTCGACTACCTTCAATTCTGATAAACGTCAGCTTTAGCAACCAAAAAGAGAATTTGATGTCTGGCAAGAGTAAAACTATAATTATAAAAGCCGTTTGGAATGAAGTATATCCTCTAAAAGGATCACTTAGCGAAGTATAAAACGATGTCAAGTATACTCCATAATGTCAAGCATGTTCTCTATTTCAGTTAACCATTTCCTCGACAGGATGCTAGAGGAGACATTCGAAAAGGGCAGAAATTGCGGACATAGCTCATATCTCAACCAGCTTCCCTGAACAACTTAGACTTATAAAGTCCTCTCTCTCTCTCTCTCTCTCTCTCTCTCTCTCTCTCTCTCTCTCTCTCTCTCTCTCTCTCTCTCTCTCTCTCTCTCTACGGCCCACTCCGAGGAGAGGCACTGCATCTTTCGGTTATGTAAACCAACATTGGACTAAAAAAATGGCGGTTGGAATTGTGTTGCAACCGGTTGTCGGTAGAATTTATGTCCTTCATGAGGTGTAATGGTTTTCTTTTTTTTTTATGTTATGTATTATTCCACGAACTCTTCAGACACCATATGGTGGAAGCCTATATGACGACGCACGTCGTAACTCACATTTCTACAAGTCGCTCGTTGTCTCATCCAAGACGATTAATTTACAATTTTATTCAACAAGACAGCTCTCTGATCGGCTTAAATATTCGTAACTACAACTAGTTTAATTCCTTTAAAAATTGAATCTCATTTTACTTCCTTCTGTTGTAAAATGATTAATTATTGTATAGCATTATTTCTTCCCTCTCTCATTTTACTAAAAATTCCCGCATTCGCCGCTGTACAAGAGTTTCTGGTTCAGGAGTTGGGCATTATTAGATAACGTTAAGTTACCGTTCACATTAAATTAACCTTGCATCTGTAATATAAAAGATCTTGAAGTAAATACACCAAGACCTAATTTGCTACGTTGCTAAACAGAATTTCAATTCATTTTACTCTCGGGATAGTGATGTTTCAGAATCAGACACGTTATCTACTACATTAAACCATGACTCGTTTAACACATATTCATATCATATTTTCTTTATTTAAAAAAAAAAAATAAATATGAAATATTATTCGCATAGTTTGTTAGTAAATGGATCTATAGATCAACTAAAAATTACAAGAAGATAATGATAAAGTTAATAAGAGAGAATCTCGTTAAAACATTACCATCTCATTGCAACTTTCTTATATGTACTATTTTTGTTATTATGTATTTTTATAATTTGTTTTCGTACTTTTAATTCTTGCTGGCTTTAGTTTTATTATTAGTACAACTACTTTATATCATGTATTTTTCTTTACTTTTGCTGATACATATATTGTATGTATCTATCTGTACATATATATATATATATATATATATATATATATATATATATATATATATATATATATATATATATATATATATATATAAAGTATATATAGTAAGGGAAAGTATTGAAAATCGAAAAAATTTGAATCCGAACTTTCAATGGAAGTACGGATTTCGTGATTTCCTGAATCCAAATAAACATGTCAGCGTGTATGTGAATAAACCAGCCCAAAAATGAATTGTCATACGAGACTAAATTACAGTATTTAAAAAATGTGTCTGAGTGAGATGTTACAACTTATTCCCTTCATTACTAACCGAAAGTGGCACCATATATCATCGTTTTTCGTACTTTTATTCTTTATATCATCGTGTTAACTGTTGTTTTCGTAATGTTAACTTTTTTTCGTATATGTTAAGTCTTTTTCTGCAATGTTACGTTTCAATTTAAATTGACCCTTAAAAAGGTTATTCTTTTAATTTTAAATGTACCTGTTATTAAGTTAAGTTTGTACGTTTTTCTTCTAATTGTAAATATAGCTGTTAGGTTTTCTTCTTTTAATCTTTTACTTTTAATTTTAATGTTTTGTTTGCCAAATTTTCTTCTAGGAATTCGTCATATTTAAATTGAACTTTTTACGTTATCTTCTTTTATTATTAATTTTTAAATTTTATTTTTAACTTTTACTCTTGAAATGATTAACCTTTACTATAATTGCGTATGCTAACTTATCTTCTTTTAATCTTTAACTTTTAATTTTTATAACTTTAATTCAATTGTATCACTATATTCAACTGTAACTATTTTTTAACATCCTAAACTGTAAATGGTGTTTTTTAACTGCAGTTTTGTTATTTATGTCTAAACAGTAGTTGATCTAATTCTATATATAAGGCGAAAATGATCCAGGTGGCCGAAGAGTCCAAAACGTTTATAAATAAATAAATATCATCGTTGTAAAAATGTTAACGATTTATTTGAAAGCAGATATTACAATTATGATTAAACCCATTTTTAAGTGTAAAAACAGGTAGATATTATCATCACTGAAATGTTCGGACAGAGCTTATTTTCAAAAGAGCTCAGGTATCTTTAATATGGTGAATTTTGAAATGATTCGTTCTATTGGCAATAAGAAATGACTAAAAATTAAATATGAATGAATTTGATTATTAAAAAAATATTAAAATATTTTCCTAGTTTGAAAACAAATAAAAATAGTAATACAAATATACAATATTCAAGTTTTTAGTCAATAAACTATAAATTATAAATATTTTTTTCTGAAAACTAATATTATTTTACATAAATCAAATTTTTCGAACTAATTATTTTTAAGCTTGACAAACCTAAAATACATAATGTATCGAATTTACGTTCTGACATTGTTTAAAAAATATAAAAACTATTTTTATAAAAAAAGGACATGGAGAGGTTGAATCCTCGGAAAATATTTCACGCAGTATTTAAGAGTTCAAAAAAATATGTGATAATAATAAGCTTTAAAAATTTAGTATATTTCTTTAGCTCCGACGTTAGATTCAAATAATTAAATATTAACTGTATGGACTTCAACAAAAAAGAACCATTCCACAAAATATACAAATATAGGTAAGACCAGAACGGGACAAGTCCTTACCTTTTTTAACAAAAAGAACAATCTTTGATTCAGTTATATTTAATTGAAAATCGAAGAAAAAAAAATTGAAAATAGAATTTATCTTGTTAAAAAAGACAAAAAATATTCAGACTACTTTAAGATAAATTTTGATTTGTCAATTCTGATATAATATGAATATTTTGGGTTGGATGAAACGTAGAAATAAATTAGATTAGTGACAAAAAAATAGCGACGTTTGAAATGTTTTTATTGAATTTCTCAAAGGAAAAAAAAGTTTTAAAAATGTACAAACAGATATAGATACTTGTTTATAGAATAAAGATATCTAAACACTTTTAAACCAAGTGACTTAAATAGACTGACAGAGTTACGAATCTAGCATTGCCTATCCATAGTATGCTTCTTTGAAAGCCATTGAACTTTGACTTAAGAATATTCAGACCATATGTATACGGGGATTGCTTCTGTTCTGATAAATGAAGTACAACTAACTCTATTTCAGCAGAGCAAGTGAATGTTGTATGAAGCGCATGTCGCATCTATTAAAGATCTCTCTAACCTCGCCATCTCTTATCGATTAGGCCCATGCGTAGGTCGAAAAGTTGACTTGTGATTTAAAAATAAACTCAAATTTTTGTTACTTTAAAGCTAATTTGATTGAAAACTTGAATAACATTTAACCCTGTAATTATAATATTATAAAACAGAATAATAATTTTAAAAAATGTCTCATCCTTATTAAATGAGATCATTCTATTTATGAACCGTGTTTCAGGTTCATTGTTTTTAGTTCATTAGAATAGACTAACAAGAGCTTCTGAATTTTTGTTCTCTTTAAGTATGTATCCGCACCTGGCATGGTATTGACAATCAGCAGATGTGTTGTAATAAAATAAGGATTGTCATTATTTACTTCCTTGATTTAGGTGAGGAGATCGTTTATAAGTCTGTAAGTGTGTCCGTGCAGTTTGAGATGAAAACGAGAGTAGAGAGTACGTATGTATTGGTCTATAGTTGGTTGCCGTAAATCGTTGTGTAAAGTTTTGTTGTTGACGTACCAGGGAGCTCCTGTCATAAATCGTAAAATTTTGGATTGAAATGACTTTTTGTAAGTGCGCCAGATGTGTTTGAGTAGGCAAGTGTATGTTTTAGTTTTAGTTTTTGTCGAACTATCAATTTAGATTTAGAAAAAAGGTAGTACAGTATTTTGAGTCGCTTGTTTGAAGTCTGTCGTTTCATTTTGACGTGTGGGCTCCAGGTCATCCTTCTGTAAAATATTAGTCCAAGGTAACGTACAGTGTTTGTCTGAGGAATTTGGTTCTCTCCTATACAAACTGGTGGGCACGTTTCTCGTCGAAGTGTAAATGTTATGTTTTGTGACTTGTCAAGATGTAATCTTATTTTCCAAAATGAGTACCGATTTGGTAAAGTCAATAAGTGATTTTGTAAATTCATTGAGGCTAGTCTGGGGTCATGGCGTTTTATTATAATTGTTGTATCATCAGCGTAGGTGACGGACAATGTTTCGGAGTTGATAGGTATGTCATGGGGGTAAATATAATGTAAAGTAAACGAGCCAGTATTGATCCTTGAGGTACTCCTGCAACTGGTCGAATTGAGGAAATTTCTAGGTCCTGTTGGACAGAGAAAAAACTTGTCGAAAAGGAAAGATTACTTACATGAAATTGAGTTTAAGTGATTCTTTAAGTACTACAAAATGTAATTACACGAACAATAAGATTTTTGCAGGTAATAATTAAATATTTTTTTCATAAGACATGATTTTATTTTACCATTTTGAGGGGGCTTCTGCCCCAAAGCCACCCCCCCCCCTCTGTAGATCGGGCCGTGGTCAGTCGATAGGCTGTTCAAGTAAGTATCATAGTTTGTCGCATTGAATTTTTGTATTAGTCGTTTAAGTTCCGTATTCAGTGTGTTAAATGTTCGATTATGTGAAGGAAGTTCTCAGGAGCTGTTCTCTTTGCCTTGATCGAGTTCCTTATATACTGAGGGTGTCTGGCAAATGCTCTGGCCTTGAAATAGATGAAGTTCAAGCAGCTTTTTGAACACTGATAAATTTTTCCACTGCCTCGTCTAGGTTTTAATTGAGCCAGAGATTGATTTTCTCTCACGATCCTTCTTCATTTATTAGTGATCGGATCCCTTTTAGCTATGCATAATTTTTATTTTTTTACTTGCGCTCGATGCTAAGGGCTATTGATATGATATGATATGGAACGGGACAGGGTGACGAACTAACGCGTGTAACTCGATATGTAACTACTATATAGAAGAACATATTATTACTTGATAAAATAGTAAAAATGAGTTCGTGTCTCGGTGCCGGAAGAGCTTTTAACTCTGACAATAATCCTCACTAATATATTATCCCTATAATATATTGTATTATCCCTAATAATACAATGTCATATATTTTGTAAACGATATCGGACGTTTATGTAACAAGAATAATATTAGTTCGAACTATGGTAACCTAATTAATTGTGAACTAGCTATGGTTCTTTTAGTCAATAAAGAATTCTTTCCCACAAGAGAGCTGCATTTCACATTTCATACGTCTAATATTTTTTTACGTAATGCGTTGCTAATGGTGTGAGACGGTAGTCATTAAGTGGATTATTTTGTAATGCATCACTCGAGTATGTAATATACATCTTCCGATGAGGCATTATATTTAATATTATAATATTTTAATTTATAAAATATTGGAATTTTAAACAAGTACGGAATTACATACCCAACAGAATGCTAGTTATTATTTATTTGTCACATAATGACCGAATCCAGACGTTTTATACAGAATCTCAAATCAAGAATTAACAAGACGATTCTCATTCCTAACAGCGTTTTCAGAAAAAAAAAAAATAGATCTTTACATAAAAGAAATGAAAAAACTAAAATTGTTTTTAAAATAAAATTAGGCGTAAAATATTCATTTTGAACAAACAGCCAATTTGAAGATAAAGAAGGCTACACGACGTTGAGTTCGTGACCTCTACCCTGTAGAGTCATGGCTGCTAGTCACGTGAGTAAATAAGGTTAAACGAAGAATTAATCGCTGGATGCGAGGATAGTTACTGTATACCGCTTTTCAGCAAAACATTTCCAAATAGATCAATTATTGATTAATTAACAAGTTCCAACTTCTATAAAAACTTCCGGAATCATAATTGGATTGGACTATATTATTTTTAAAAAGGTTTAATGTTGAAACCTTTTATATATTTTCAAATAATTTCTTTCTGTAAATAATTTTTTAAAAATATATTTTCATTATTTTTATTTTTATTTAAATAAACCATCTTTAACGAAAAACTGTTTAATATTTATCGACAAAATTTTCGATAATGACGACTGAAATGAATTTTTTTTTAGAATCATGAGCAAGAAATTTCTAAGACGTCCTGTTTCAAAACTTGATCAACATGGCACAATGTTGAAAGAAAGTTGAGCACTAATGATGATAAAGTATCGATTTCATTAAATTGGCTTAAGCAGTGAGGAAGCTATGTTGACCTATATTTAGTGCATTAAAAGACGAGTTTAAATGATTATAGTTAAAAAAAAAAAGAAACTTGACATTTTACTGTTTCACCCATAAAACTAACTCTACTACTAACCTAACTATAGTTTCGGCGCCTTACCGAACCAGTTTAAGAAACTGGTTTCTTACTAATCCCATCTCTGCCGTACAAGGAGAAAGTCTTCAATCAAATTTGTCGTATCGTTTTTAAATGTACATTATTAAACCGGAAAGTCTCGGATTCGATAATGTCACAGGCTTTAAAACGTTTGATTCATCGGTCTGTTTATCTTCCTGGTTTGTAGCATTAGGTCCTGCGTTTATCACATGCAGAACTTACTTATTTATAATATTAAATAATACCTCTGATTAATACGATTTATTTACATTCGTATTTAATTATCCTTCTTAATTAATTAATTTAGATCATTGACCTTATTCCTCTACATTTTATAACTCGCTTCCCAAAATTAAAATAATGTTTGGCGTTTTTTTAAACCGCTATAAACCAATAGGGAAGTTATAAAAATGACAAATGCATAGAGGATTTTAATTATAGTTTTTATTTCTTTAACTTCAAGCATTTAAAAATAATTAGATTTGTTTGTTGCGCTGATTACAGGGGATGGTGTGCAATTAATTGATCCATCGGTAGATTTTTTAAATAAAAATGCTTTTATGTATCAATTTTTTTATGTTTCTGAGTATAATCAATAATAGAGTTCCTAACGATTGTCTAATGCATTTTTTTAACTAGCGTCATCTAATACAATTATTACAATTTTATCGCTGGTGTTCCAGAAATTTTTGCTTTATTTTAATATTATTTTGAATTAATAATGCGCTTTTCAACTCCTGGGTGTCAAAATTTGGTTTATTTTAATTGTTTTAGCAATGAAATAATCTACTTTTGTATGAAATAAATTTTGTCTCGTTTACTGCAAAACAATTATTGTTACTTATTTAAATTAAGTAGGTTTTAGTTACAGTAACCTATTCAACAAAAAATGGGACTTATTTATTACGTAAATTTCACGTACTTTACGGGACTAATTAAAATACACAAAACATAAACTGGGAGATAGTCAACTTTTCTGCGGATAGTCTTACCATTGTTAATATATATTTGTTTTTTGTAATTCTTTTGATATACTATCACCACTTAAATATTTATTATTAAAAAACTGTGTTTATTTATTCAATTTTTATTTCTTAGGAATTTAAGAATATACATGTGCTTTGTGATATATTTTATTGGCCTCTAATATATATCCGGATCCTAAATGGTCTAATTATGATACTATATAAAAGAGAGGACGAGATATGAGAAGATAAGCAAATAGACACTCGTAACTGTTTGGAACAAGAACGGTTAAAAGAACCTAATGCGCTCATGGAACTGGAGCGGTTCGAACTTATCCCGTCCCATAACATCCCTAAACTTGATGACAGAGGATTAGCGTTGGTAAACAAAAATTCTCTCGATAAAAAAGGGAGAACTTATCCACACACCTCATATTTATATTTGTATCTAATGATACAAAGTTAATTTTGATTTAAATAAAAATTTTGGTCTATTTAACCATCTGAAAAAATAATCAAAACTGATCCGCTACTTATATTTATACTTATTAACTTGACTTACTAACTAATAAAAAAACGTAAAAATAATATAAAGTCATAGAAATGTTAAAATCGACAAAACAAATATTATTGAAAGGTTAAAATGAGATTAAAAAAATATATATAGATATTAAAATTTAATGATCAAATTGAAAATTGATCAACAAATTAAAAATTAATCACCGAATTGAAAATTAATCACTAAATTTATAAGTAGTTGCAGTTGGCAAAAAAGTACTACTGAAACGAAAAGTTACAAGGAGGAAACTATTTATTTGTTTCCTAAAAAACTTAAATAAATAAATTACAAAAAAGTTAACAACCAAAATTAAAGTTTTTTAAAACTTATATATTGAGAAATATATCTGTCTCAATTAAGGACATTTATAATAGTGTTCAGACAATGTTAATTAGACGTTTTTTTTTTAATTCTTTATACACGTCTATTCCCATATGGAAGAGTGTTGGTTCTAAAATTACACCCCGCAGGGGTCAAAGTAAGTCGAAGAAAATTCTACATCCAAACTAACAACCTAACTCTCCGAGAGTGCGGAGAAGTTGGGGTAGTGCATCTGGAGCTTCTTTTTTTCTAATGACCAACAGTTGAGAGTGGGGTCAGTATGTAACTGGTCCCTTGCGACAGGGTCTAGACTGGATTCTTCTCAACCGTTGCGCAATAGAGTTTATACCTTCCTACATCGCTGCCGCTTAACTGGTCCACATCTTGCTTTTATCGTTCATCGATACATATATTCATATTAACGGCCATCTTCAGACACGAGGATCGTTGAGCGGCAATCATTCGCTCGCCAAGGATTCATCATCCTTCTTCTTTCTCGATATGTATTAGGAAAGAGTTAAAGCAAAAATAGGGCTTGTATCCTGCAGGAAAACCTTACCAGATTCAAATGTATGATACTCACATGTGATTTGGTTGATTCCTCTTACATCAAATGTATTCAATATAAATCCACCGTAAAGAATTCGAATTGTTAAATATGTCCATGTCGTGAAATATATAGGTAGCCGAAATACTTAAAGAAGCAATTTTGTATTAGAAAAAGGAAGTGAAATTCTTAAGAGCACTTGATAAATACATCTACTAACAAAACAAAAATAATACAGAGGCATAATTAACGTGATGCGGAAACGTATTCCTAATATTATTATCCTGAGAATATGAGAGCTTATCAGGGATATCTTTGTATCATTAAACGAGACACTTATGTCAAAAAGATGGCGCTTAAATGGCGCCGTTGGGTGTGTGCATTTATGATTTTTGGGTGTGCGTTAATCATATTTTATGACAGTAAGCATCCATATTCCTCAAGAAGAAAAATGAACCTTTTGATTAATGCCTTCTGCTCAAAAATAATTCCTACTCAGGAATAACAGCCGTGTTTCTAGATGTTGCACAGGCATTTGATAAAGGCTGGCACCAGGGACTTCTCTTTAAACACAAAACTATATTACCTCATACATACTATCTCATTGTTCAGTGTTTCCTTTTCGACAGATTTTTCTCTGTCCGAAAGAGCTTCGAAACTTTCTCAATTCTACCAGTATCGTCAGAAGGATCCAATCTTGGCTCTTTTACATTACCTATAGGCATGATATCCCAACCACCTCCAAAACATTGAATGCTACTTACGCGGACGATACTATCATTTTAATAAAACATTACGACCCCAGACTAGCCTCACTGAATTTACAATATTACTTAAGAAAATTATAAGATTGGTATTCACTTTGGAAAATTAGATTAAATCATAACTACCCACAATATCTAACCTTTACGCTTCGGCGAGAAACATGCCCACCTCGAAATCTCTCAAACGGATACTGCACATTATCTCGGGCTAATATTCGACAGAAGAATGAGCTGAAGCTCATACATTAGAATGAAACGAAATACTTTGAACAAGTTGCTGAAATACTATACTCACTTCTTTCCAAATCAAAACTGAAAATCAGACACTTACCTACTCAAACCCATATGGACATACGCCTCATAAATTTACAGTTCTGCAAAAAAGACGCACTTACAAAAACTAAAATCATTTCAATGCAAAATTCTAAAACTAATAACAGGAGCTCCCTGGTACGTAAACAACAAAACTTTACATACTAACTTATGACAACCAACTATTGACCAACACATACGTACTCACTACTCCCGATTTCATCTTAAACTACACCGACATTTCTACGGACTTATCAACTACATGGCCACAGCTGAAATGCCCCTTAGGAGACGACTAAAGAGGAGCTGAATGAGAGGATCTGCTTTCCAAAATTAAGGAAGTAAACAAAGACCAGGAAGAGGTGCTGCTGGGTACTATTCTTTCTCATGCCTAAAATGCTAATTTTCTTTACTATAACATCTGCTTATTGTCAAGACTTCCACAAGTGTGAATAAAAATAAGAAGAGAACAAAAAATGTAATATTTATTTATTACTTGTAAGAATCAAAGAAACCAGTTACAATGTCATCGAATGTTCAAGCTCTTAAGAACTTAGTGTTTTGCAGAAGGGATAAACAATCTACATATGTCAGATTTTACTCGTTAGAACTAATTGACATTTTTTAAAAAGTCGGATTATAGAATCATCCTAATACCACAGCTGCCATTTAAAAGGTTAAATGTGTAGAATTTTCATCAACAGGGATGCTAGAATCAGCTTTCTAGAATTTCTAGATATCTTTCTTTTTATAGCTCAACTGATTCTTACGATCACTTTTATTTCCTAATTTTTTTTTTATGCCGAAATCGTTGGCCATTTCACGATTGGACAACTTGCTGCACAGTATAAATGAGATTTTTCAGATATTCATATCTTATGTCGGGCAAAGCAAGACATATGTCAAGGTGGACATCCATCCTTCTTGGTTACATAGTACACGGTTAGGATCCTCTGTCACGCCTGTCTTGTGGAGATTACACTACTGATAATCATGGCCAGTTGTCAGGTGAGAGCAGACTCTTCTTGATAGGTCAGATGGGATCGGGTTTTCTATTTACAAACACTTGTAACATTTTCCTTCCACCTTGCCTGAATACGTTTTTCTTGTTTCCTCCTTCACTACTATTCTTACCATTCGTCAAATTTAGTCTTTTGATTTTGGATCGACTGGTTGAGGCAATTCTGCTCCTCGATTATCAAGCCTATTAGCCAATACTCTTTGTTTCCTGCAATTTCGGAATGGCTCGGAATTCGCTGTTTGACAACATTAGTGCTTCGAAGTGTCAGGTCATAGAGGGGGGATTCGTACTCCAAGACAGCACTCGATAGATACTCATTCATGCTAGTAACAGCGAGGATGGCTCCTTGAGTGTCGATGAAGAGAACAGCGCACTGTGTGGTCTTCCATTCCAGACCAATCCTCTAAAGGCTATGAGGATTGCTGCTATCTCACCGTAAAAATTTGTACCATCTTGACGACGTCACTGAATTAGAATTCCATTTAGTAAACCCTACCAGATCGAATATTTTTAACGGATAATTCAGCTGATCCGTCTTTATAAATGTTAAGCCGATCCTGAGGAGTGTACTTTTAACCTATAGGTTCCTGTGCTATTGCTTTTAGATTATAGTCTGGTGTTACTTTCGTATACACCTTATTGAAGATGGTAGCTCTGCCTTGCTGGCATGATGGTAGATTGGAAACTGTGCCTGTGTAAACGATTCCCTCTCTTCGCACTTAAGCCCTCTTTCTTCAAGTAAAGCGATTTCAGATTGAAGGATTCTTGTGTCTTGAGCCGTTGAGTTGGGATTATAAAATTTTTCCAAAACTCGGGATCCATTCTTCTCAGTTGCACGTGTGAGCACATTGCAGCTCGTTCACGCTGTTCAGAAAGAGATTCAGATATATCTGCAGTTCCTGCATCCTGCAGGGGTGGCTGAGAGCGGTGCACTCAAGATTAAATTGTTCTGCTGACTATCTAGTCTCTTCAGGAATGCACAAGGCGCAGTTTTTATATGAAAGGGCCATCATATCCTGGGTACCCTCCCATCTCTTTCATCCTAGGTGTTTTAGTAGCTTAAGCCTGTTTTCTCCCCTTTTCCTCATTTCTTCTTAAAAGTCTCAAAATTAAAATATATCTAATTGATTATGAAATAACTTGGTTATTTAAAAAAAAACGGCGTGAGTAGCAAAGGTTCGTCACTGAGGTTCTATTTCCTCATAATTTTTAATGTTAAATAGCTAAAATGGGATCAAATTGTTTCATGGGTGTTGAATAGAGAAATAAAAGCTTTGCAAATTATTTGCCAGTGTTTTATTATTTTCGAAAACTTACTATAATTTATATATAGTATATTATATAGTATATAGTATATATAATATAATTTTCGGCTTCGGTGGAGTGACTGTGTGGCTGGTAATGACCAACGGGACCATCCATGTTGGTAGCGAGAAGCTGGATGGCGGCTGCACAGGATAGAAACAATTGGTGGAGGCTGGTATAGGAGGCTAAGACTCGGCATCGAGTTTTCTGAATAGAATAGAATAAATTCAATATATATAGCGTATCCCAACTAACTGCTTTACCTACCAAAAAGAAAAACATATGACCGCTAAGATTAGATCGTATAAAAAATATTTATTTAGTAACAATATTTTAAGTTAGCCATGTGAACCTACTTGACTTATTAAAAATACATATTATTAGATAAATGTACCTCCATTGTAGATAGTAAGAAAAAATTTCAAACAAGAATTAGGACACTATGGGTAGATTTGTAGATTTGAGATATCTAAATATATATGTATATATTGAATTACCAAGGAATACAAAAACCACAAAATTGAAAATGAATGGTCTGATTTTAATTATTTTTGTTTTGTTAATTCAATAATCAGCTTTTATAATCGACCAAGAAAAAAAAAGTTAAAAGAAATCAAAAATTAAATAAAAAAAGAAATTCGTCCGTCCGACGTATGCTGTCCGCGGCTTTTCTTCATGACTACCGGACCGATTCTGTTGAGATTTTGTAACAAACAAGAGCATCCGAGGATGATCCTCGGAACTTGGTATTGCCATCCATAACCTCCTTTAAAGTTGACGGCCAAAATCCTGTATGGTTATAGGCTGTAGTACCTAAAATGATGTACCGATTTTAATGAAAACTTGGCCAAATTCTTCTCCTCGAAGAACATTAAATTTTTGACTATGTTATACTTTATCAAAAAAAAAGTTACAACGATAAAATTGGATTTCCGATTAACTCAAAAAGTATTAACGTTTTTGTTAGTGTCATTAACAAAACAGTGAGCACTTGAAAGTAAGAAAAATTACACCATGGTTTATAAAATGTTTATTTTGACATTTAAGTTACAGATGGAAACGTGCAAACAAATTTTTTTTTAAATTTAGACACCAATCTCAATGATTGATAAAATTTATACTAGGAAAGAAATCCTAAAATGGATTGAACGAGCATTGTAAAGGTTTGAATGATTAACTTTTTTAATTTATTGTATAGTTATATATATGCATATATATATATATAGTTATGGTATATTTATCATATGTATATTTATATATGTATGTATATTGTATATATTTTCTAATTTAATGTGTATTTAAAAATATTTTTAGATGAATAAACAGAAAGCTCCTAAACATGAATATATGAGACTGTAAAAAGAAGAATGTTTTTCTTACTTTAAATATTATTGCACAGTCTACCAATTAAACTCAACAGTGAATCCTTAAATCTCATATAAAAATTTAAGAAATTTCCAGGAAGGCTAGGACAACAGAGAAGCTGATCTGTTCGAAGGTGATGAATATGATTCAACAAGAGGTCACAACAAATGATCAAGCAGCAATTACAGATGAGATTAGGGCTTCGAGAAAGGTTTTCATCCATATCTCTAAGTTAGTTCTGTACTCTTTTCTTGTATAAAAATAGTCTTCGACGGACGAAGGTGTAAACTATATATATGTAAATTAATATATATAACTATTAGTTATATAATATATATAACTATATAATATATTATTATATGTATATATATATATATATATATATATATATATATATATATTATATTCCTAATTTAGGTTAAATCTTATCTTTGATAACATCTGTTAATAAATACAGTTTCATCTAATAATTATTCACTAAACTATTGAAACTGTGAAAAGAGACTTGTATTATATTCTAATATTTTAGGCAAGTTTCTACATTGATGTACTCTCTTCTACTGATGTACTGTTATACCTCTGTTTATTAATAATAAACTAATGTTTCAGCAATCGTCTAAAGTCAAATTTCTTCAGAACTACACATACACACATACTCTCTCTCTCTCTCTCTCTCTCTCTCTCTCTCTCTATATATATATATATATATATATATATATATATATATATATATATATATATATATATATATATATGGAGCCGTAAGGGCTAAGGCGCTTGCAATATGTAATTAAAGTTAAGCAAAGTCTATCGTGGTTATTACTTGGAAGGGTGATCATTCGATTAGGGTGGCCGTGCACCAGGAAAGCCATGTTGCCCAAGCCCGACCTCCCCCCCAGGTATGTGAGAGCCGTCAGACTACTGGAGGCAGCTCACACCAACCAGGCTTAGGACTGCTGACCCTACCCCGTGTAATTAAATCGGGAATCGGGATGTGGTTAACGAGGATGTTAGTGGCCCCCCTGAGGTTCGGTCCATGGACGGTCTGTTTCGGGGAAAGAAATATAGGTCCTCGTGCGCCTGCTGATTCGGAGCAGCCATAATCCATGGATCTAGACCGATTTGTCATTGCCCTTGAACCCGAGTGAGTCGGTGGGAAGGACACTGCCAGATTGGTCCCAAAGGGATCGGCTACGGAGCTACCGGTGGCTTGCTGCTGCACCATGGAGGAACCAACCAAGGAACCACGTAGGAACGTGAGGTTGGGTGACCCCCTCCTGGCTATCTGAGCTGCTAGAAGCAACATACGTCTGTAAGGAGACCTCATCAAAGATCTTTATGGTCTGTAGAGCTAACCAAAAAATAAAAAAATATATATTTAAACATAATTATTTAATTGGGAATAAGGTCACTTATTAATTATTAAATAAACTACTGAATGTCCATTGCTTCTGTGTCTATTCGACTTTTCGATCCCGTTTTTTTTTTTTAACTTAGTAGCTTAAAATATGTGCTGGTGGACGGTGCTGAGATTGTCCGTGTGCCCCTGGCCAGAGGTATCGAAGCTCTGTTTTAAAACTTTAAGACGAACCCATTGTCCCATTGTTAACTTAAAAAAAAAAACGGAATCGAAACGCCGAATAAACACAGAAGCAAGTTTAGTATGAATAATTAATAAGTGACCTATCTAAAAATTAGCACTTTTATAAACAATATAAATACTCATACGTGCTCTAGGAGTCCTAAAACGTATAGTAAAACGCAAACCCGCCTTCCACTGAAGACTTTCGATACAATGCAAATGTCTTTTCTTTCCGAAGGAAAATTGTCAAAAGTGTACTATTTACTTTACCCAAAAAATATTCAGCTTTTAGAAAATTTCATATACATTAAATTTACATAATTAAAATGAATATTTGAAAGAAATTAAGGAAGACAAAACTAACTTTTATAAGTTAGTTTAATAAATATGTTGATTTATATCAACATTAATTATAAATCAATACAATTCATTTAATATTAATAAGTCTTCCAGAAGATTTTCATTTTCTTATAAATGTTAAAACGTTTTTAATAAATGAACGTGTCTAATGAACGTTTTTAATAAATGATAATAATTAATAAGTTTTGTGAAACCAGACAGTATTTAGTAATTTTAATTATTATTATCCTGAAATTCCATAGATGTATCGCTGAGCAATGTAAGCTATGCCTACGGGTTAGATTTTGGATGTGTTCATTAAACTCACTTTATTATGTTTGCTCTAACAAAAAGACATGAAACATGACCCTGGCAGTGCTTCAGTTTCTCAAGCATAGAGCGTACAATGCTTTGGACTGACCTAGAATAACAAGAAAAAAAAATTATGTTCTACGTGAAAGTCAATAGGACTTTTTTTATTGAAGTGCATGTCGTAATCATCCAACTACCAATAAGCCCTTCGGATCTTTCTGTTTTGTTTTATGTTAGAACATTTTTTCTGTTCTTTTATCGTAAGGGCAAAACAAATAATTACTCATAAGATACATGTTTTCTATAAAAACAAAGATAGGTATTTACTTATCATTAAGTTATATTATTTTATTTATTGTATACAGGGAGTTTTAGGGTTAAGTGGCCAAACTGCAAAAATTAATTAAAGATCTGAAAACAGGAAAAAAATTTCCTCTGAAGATATATCCGCAAAAGCTTTGTTGGAGATCTACACACCTAATGATCTTCATTGTTATGAATTATTTACGTTATATGAAAATAGATAAAACCTGGAATATTCCACTACAACTGGAAAGGGACATGTGGCTCCAATTAGATAGTTGTGCTGCATATTACGGAAGAGTGCAATGTGTAGTTGGTTGAATAATAGACAGTATGTTAATAGGTCGTCATTTCTTGCCGCCTCGACTCAATGCGGGCACATTTCTGGAATTTCATAATAATGATTACTATGATTTAGTTGAACATATTCCACTACAACTGAGAAGGGACGTGTGGCTTCAATTAGATGGTTGTCCAGCACATTACGGAAGAGGTCCACGACAGTGGCTATGTATTAATTATCCCAATCAAAGGATTGGCCCTGCAGGACCAGTGGCTTGGCCTGCACGATCTCCAGAACTTACATCACTGGATTTTCTTGTTTGGGGTGACATTAAACAAAAAGTCAATACCTTACCTTAATACCTTACCAAGAAGGATAATTGAATCTTGTGAAAAAATAACACATATCCAGTGCCATTCTGTCACTGATCCTGATGAAGAATGATACCGAGCCTGTCTTAGTGTTCAAGGAAATCACTTGGAACAATATTAAATATGAATTTAATGTACGTTTAATTAATAAAGTAGTTGGAACAAATGAATAAGTTTTGTTTACTTAACATAACGTAAATAATTCATAACAATGAAAATCCTTAGGTGCGAATACCTCCTAAACATAACCTTCATAGGTATTTTTTTTCTTATTATTAGGCATATAATTATATTTTCTGTTTGGCTACTTAACCCTGAAACATCCTGTATACTTTTCATTATTTAGTTGTTATTTTTGTACATACAGTGTGAATGTAACCTCCCTATAACCACTGTGCAAGTGACAGAACGTTATATTGTTGAATTAATAAATACTATATATTTAAAAAGATAGAGTAACTCGTTGGATGTATTCTTTAAAAAAACAAAAAATCATTAGATATTTCTTGTATGTTTTGAGTGAATGAGATCTTTTTCTACTATATTAATTTACAAAGACATCTAATGTAGTTCAGCAATTACAGTTTAAAATATTTCACAGTATGAATGAATATGTATATACATTACAACTAAAAGAAACATTGAAAAATCAGTGTAGAATATACATAAAATGATAAAAGTACCAACGTTCTTCAGTAATTAGTTACTGAAACTTATTTTTATATGTTTATGTATAAACACATAAAATATAGAAGGTATTATAAAAAATCCATTGGGCAAATAATGGGAACAAAGAGTTTTAAACAATTAAAATATACCTTTCCCTGATTTCTTATTCAAGTAATTAACAAGACCATTGGCTATTTGGGGTAAGTTGAACCTCGGTTGTTGGTAAACAATATAATAAACAATAGAACAGGAAATGCAATGTATAATGTCGCCAAACTCAGACTTGATTTGCAGTAACTGGGCTGTTCCATTCCGATAAGAAATTATTTTGTATATGAAGTATTTGTACAGGAGAAATGAGCCAAGTCAATCACAGCAATTTCAATTTTGCATTAGTATACGAAACTATAAAATAATAGGCAATGTATTTTTTTTCACGGTAGAAATCTATTTTTCATCAAACTTGAATTGACAAGTATTTATTAGCTCTAGTTACTGAAGTTAATAAACACTTTTGAGTTATTCAAAGTTAATATGAGCATTAGTATAATAGCCGACTTCTAAAGTTTGTCAAATGAGAGCCTTAATGGGCAATATATGTTTCCTCACATCCTGTGGAAGTGCTGACAAAATGCGTTACAGATATACTATTACCGATGGTAAGGGGCAGCCGAAGGTTGGCAATCACCACTATTACGGGTTGCATCAGAGCTGTCATAATATCTTGCGGTCACTGGGGACCAATGCATCTGCAATCCCATTAAGTCTCTTAGCCCATCAAAGCAAGATGGACCCCATTTCATCTTCATAAGTTGATTACTGATAGGCCGGTGATATTTTCATTCACTGTTCAAGATGCTCTTTTTAATTTTCATGACATTTTCAGGGATGTGAGTGAGATTGGTGCCAAGATGCTCCTGTATAGATTTCAGAAAATTCTGCAAAATACTTTGCTTTTTCAGGACTAAAAGAGTTATCAGTCAATCCTATATTTCAGAAAATCTTCATCTCATTGGGCTTGAAGTAGGAAATCCGTGAAAAAATAATTAAAAACAATGTATGAATTTTATAGAATTCCTTCCTCTTGTACAAACGCAAACATATTTACCTAGTTACACCTATATCTCAAAAATCTCACATTAAAGTTGGCCCACATTTGAAAGGAAGTTTAGTAACAATTAATAAAAAAAAAATAAACAATGGAAAATGTAAATGAAAATTGAAATATTTGGGTTCTCTTTTATGGTTTATTTTCTTATTTAAAGAAGTGGTAACTTCACTTACGCTTTTGTTACTGCTAATTTTATCTATAATAATGTTTTAACCAAATTTTGAAATATTTTCTATAATAACAGAAATAGATAAACCCAAGCTCCTAAGAACCAATAGGAGATATTTTAAAAATAATCTCCACAGACCAACTGTAACTGCAATTTTATATTATTGATTATACGATTTAGACAAAAATAGCTTTAACTACTTTGATAAATACATTTTATCAACGCCAAATTAAATCCATAAATCCCTAATTTTAGAATGTCTTGCTCTAAAGTTCCTTTTTTTGGGAGGGGTCCTCTCCTTCTTCGCCGTTAAGGGGTTTTCGGGCCAGGAGGTGTGGGAGGGGATTTAAAAGAAGCCTTGGCACCGAGACGCGAACTCGTGACTATTTTTATATCATTTATTATATATTAAGTTGCCGGGCAACGGTGGCGCTGTGCACACGCGTTAGTCCATTCGGCCTCTCGGCCCACGCGAAATAACTAACCTTTTTTTTCTTTTTTTTTTTTCTTTTCTTTTTTATCTTCCCTATCTCGCCTTTTAGGCTATACGAGATTTTCCCGAGCCGAGGGAGGGGGGGGGGGTGAGGGCGGAGAATTTAAAATCCCCTCTGGCACCGAGACGCGAATTCGTACTTTTTAAATCTTCTCAAATCTGTAATCCGATTGCCAGGCAACTCGCGGTGCTGTTCACACGCTTTAGCCCATTCAGCCACCCCGCCCCCTACTAAATAACTAACCATCTCTCATTCAATATTGGTTATAATTAAAATGGATAAATGGATCATATCCCTGAAGTTTATTTCATTTCTCTCTTCATTCCTTCCCTCCGGTAACGCAACTCGTGGCGAGTCAAGGCTTCCTAATGCATCAAGATGCAGTCTTCTCGGTACACTATAGCTGTTTCTGAATTTCCAGTCTTGGTCATCTTTTGGAACTCCGTCTGTCTGCCGATCCTCCATCTAGCTTTTCTAAAATTCCTTTGCCACCCCATCGTCCTTCAATCTAATAACATGGCCCGCCCAGTGAACTAATTATCTTAACATATATATAAATTGTTTTATTCTTAAACTATCCTGCCAATTTTACATTGATTCTCTATCGTCACTGCATTATCATTTCAAACTAATCTGAAATTTTACAAAAGAAAGTTTATTCAAAATAAATAAATTGAAAAAAAACATACAGCGGGATGGCATAGCGGGCTAACGCGTTTTCAAAACACTCGTTGCCCGGTAAATCAAAGTTTATATGGTAAAATGATTAAAAGATTCCGTTATCGAACGGCTTATCAACTCTGGCATCAATCTCCCATCCTATCCTGGAACGGCAAAACCCGTATCGCCTAAAAGTCGACGAAGCACTTGACAAAAAGAAAATACAAATTTAGCCTTGGCTGAAGACGACCTAGTCGATTCGTGGCAAGATCGCCAGACTGTTTTGCATAGCATGGCTAACAAAGTTACATAAAATTACCAAACCACGAAATGTCTTCAATTAGCCTGGTTTTCTCCTCCGTTCCTTTCTCAATAAAGACTATGAGGATTACTTTATTTGCTGAGACAGAATCCTTATAATAATTTCTTCTCCTGCTTTACCAGTGAATCTTTTAAATTATAAAAGCAAACACTTAGTAATCACATGATGTTTCTGTTCAAAACAGTTATTCAACAATATAAGTTTTCAGTATCCTACCAAAAGCTGAGTGAGTGACAAGCCACGGTAGTTAATTAAAAAGCAAATGAAAAGGCTTTAAAAAAACCTTCCAAAGACCGCATTAATCTTGCATAATAGTTCGTTTTCCATTTTTTTTGTAGATGAAACTGAAGAGAATTAAGATTTATTTTGTTGTTCAGCAGCTGGTTGTTGGTTACAGTATAATTATCTCTAACCAAAGAATGACAATTATCAATCAGTCTTCATAATGGTAGTAAGAAATCTTTATGATTGGAAATAACCACAAGATTTTAGTGAAAGGGAAGTGCACAAATAGTGTAAACGCTGCCTTCATCCATGTAGATAACCGCTTTATTTTCATATAAAATACAATCACTAGCTGCCCAATTATATTGGTTTGCTATACACACATCATACTAGTTAATCCGTAGGACAATAAAAAAATTTATATATAACGTTTTTTGAGGAGACCTCCAGTCTCTAGTCAAGATACCAATCTGAGCCTGTTAAGATTAACATCGAGCATCTAACTTTATAATGGAGCTATTTTGTTAACAAAGTTATCGAAAGTATCGATTGTTTAACTAATAATCGGAATGCAATTCAGATTTTCATATTTTTTTTAAATAAAAAAAAATAGCATATGTTTAATATAATAATACAGTAAATTGTATTTACCTTGGGCAAACGATTTTGCTAAAAGTCAAATAGTCAATCAAAACTATTAACCACGCTTATATATTAAAATTTATTTAAGGATTTTATGCGTTGGACGGGCGATGATTATAAATTATTGGGTAAACGAATTTGTCAAGGAAATGTCTTCTGATAGAATAGAAGTGACAACCTAACTCAGCGTAGTAGTGGGAAACACGAGAACGTCTAGGAGTTCCATTGATAACTTATGATAACTTTTGACCCATCTATGGCAGGCAATGAAAATCTCGAATATCCATTTTCAAGGTTAATTATTATACCTTACAATATAAAGTTTGATAATTAACAGTTATACAATCCATAACCTTTTATAGAATAAATATACCGATGTACTCTCAAATCTCTCTAGTCATATATAGCTAAAAGACTGGATTTATGTCATTTACAGAAACAGATTTAGTAAGGAGGTTTTTATTGCTTATTGGAGATATAATAAATAGGTTTTGGTTATTTTAATGGTCCTAATTAATAGTCCAATATTGCCAAAAAATAATTTCTATTCAAAATAGAGAGGTAAGTGAAAGTTGTGTAATGTGGATACCATATTTTTTCAATTAAGAATATGCTTTCTTTTCTTCAGTTTTTGGAAGTTTCTACAATGTGTATTTTGTAACAGTTTGACATTATAATTTGTATATTTTGCTTGTCAGGGGAGAGAGAATATAAAATATTAACATTTTTTGGTAAAAATAGGTGTTGCCCCTGTTTGCGTTTAATTTTTAAAAATATATAAAAACAATGTTTAAAAAATGACCAAGGGACCACACCAACAAAAAGGTAAATTCAACATTAAATAATAATTTGTATAATATAATTATAATTTGATATTTATAATTTATAATACAGTAAGAACGTATTTATAATAGCTCTTTACATTATAGGAAATATTTTAACAAATTTCCATATAGTTCTGATGATGGGAAAGTATAAGCCGAAACGTCAATAAGTCATGTATAAAAAATAATGTAAATATACATGTCACAAAGGAAATTAAAAGCTAAATAAGCTCTTGATTATAAAATATACTAATCGGTAATTTTAATAATATTAATATTAAAATTTATTAATAATAAAGAGAATACAAATATTTCTATCTCAAATTCATTTTCCTGTCAATGATCTCAGAAATAGGCAATTCTAAAAAAATATGACATTTTCTGGTTCTCAGCCTGGAGTGATTTCACTCTTTATGACCTAGTATCTCAAAGAAACCAGACATAGCTAGTAAAATTTATCAAAGCGGTTAATCTGTATGCTTGGACATTACATAAGGGTTTGCAATATAGCTAGTAGTAGATTATTATCGGCGGAACACCCTCCCTTACATCTCCTAGGACAACGCTCTCTTTTAATAGATGCCTCAAGAATCGGTACCAGCTTTCTACAAGATTATAACCCCAGTCAGTACCGTTTTTGTTCAATGCACCTTCATCATTGAACTAAATACCATCTATCAGATTCTTCTGCTTTATGTATTCCAAGTAATAAACATAGGCGCAGAAGTCGCCTTCCCTCCCCCCCCAATAAAAATTTTGAGGTAAAATAAAATTAAAATTAATTATAAATAAGCTACATGAATGATTAAAATATATTAATTACAATCGATTAAGGAAGGTCGTCTAGGCCATTGTTGTAGGTATGTAACTATTTTATTTATACTAAGCGTTGCCATTATTTAAATTGTCATTTATATTTTTTATATAAAGATAATAAATAATATATATCAAAATCATTTTTATTTGAGGTCGTGCACACCAAGAAATCAAAGATATTCTTCACATTTTTACATCGTACATTTTTAACTGAAAAAAAAAATCTAAAAATGTACCGTTGTTATGAATGCTATCTCTCCTCCCTTGTGTTTAATCTAATTAAATACGTTATATATTCAATCGTAATTTTTTTTAGTTATTTTCAAGTATAAATAATAAGTAAAACAAAAAAAAAAAAAATAAAAATCTCTACGACTATAAAACATGTAATAATAATAAAAGGCTTAGCGAACCCGAAGGCTCGATGGCACTACCAATCGCTGTCTAGACACCTCCGTCCACTGGTCGTCATCCAAACCTAGTCTCTTTAGGTGGGCCTTAACGCAATCTTCTCACCTTCGTTTCGGTGTACCCTCGGACGTTTACGGGTCGGAACAGTAGATATTAACATTTTAGGAATCAACATTTTTATTTCATTAAACAAATCCAACAATTTTTCCAGCCAATTTAATTCGCTGCGGTGTGATCACCTCAATAATATTAACCGGATACAATACACGCAATTCGGCGTTGTGTAACCGTCTAAACTCTCCGGTTAACTCATTTTTCTCCAGTCCGAATATTCTACGCAGTACTTTATTTTCAAAAACCTTAATACGTTGCTCATCTCTTGATGTAAACTGCCACGTTTCGCATCCATTAAGAACCGTAGGTAGGATAATAGTTTTAGAGATACTATGTTTTAAGTTGCGGGACAGGAGGCGCAAACTAAGTAGTTTTGTCACAGAAAAATTGCAACTGTTTCCCGTCTTCAGCATAACCTTAATTGCCACTTCAATTTTGTTTTTTCTAGTTATCATAGACCCTTGATACCTAAACTTCGAACATATTACCTTCTACATCGAGATCACCGACAATATCGCCATTTTTACAGCTGAACATACATTTTGTCTGATCCTTGTTTATTTCCAGCCCTAGTTCTTTATCGGCTTCCATTCACGTTTCCGTATTTAGTATTATAGTTTCCGTGTCTTCGTTTAAGAGGACCAGATCATCCGCATAACCAAGCCCTGGTGTTGTCCCACCCAGATCCAACCCTTTTTCTGTGCGCATTACTTCCCTAATGGCATATTCTAATGCCAAATTGACAGAACAGTCGAAAGGTAATGAATGACCTTGTTTCAAACCCGAACGAACCTCAAGCGTTTCAGACAAATAATTACAAATTCTAACTTTATTCAGTGTTTCCGTCAAGAACATCCTAAGAAGATTAACTCTTTTTTTAATCCCCTGCTCGATTAAAATATTACACAGCTGCAAATATCTGTCAGTCAATAGAATCGTGAGCATTTTTTAAATCTATATACAGCTGATGAATTATAATTTTTTTTCTCTAATATCAGCGTATCCCGTTATTCGATCAGTAAGGATTAATGTGAATATTTTGTAGCATACCGAAAGAAGTGAAATTCCTCGATAGTTGTTACAGTCCGTCCTCCAGCACTTCTAATGAATCGGAATAATAATAAATTCATTCCATTCTTAATGCAATTTCTCATTCTTCCAAATGTTTTTAACCAACAAATATATCTTTTTGAAAAATCCAGCTTCCCCGAATGCCTTAATTAGTTCACTTACTAATGTTATCGGTTCACGTTGCTTTATATGATTATAATTTTCCGATAGCTACTTCGACTTTCTCTGTATTCGGTTTCTTTATTAACGTTTCAGCACTGTGATACTCGGAAGGAGGACGAAGATAATTATTTACGGTGCTTAAAATATTGTCAAAGTGGTTCAAAAACTTATTTAATATGTCTACCGGATCGTTCAGAATATTATTATTTTCATCTCTATTTCTATACATTACGTTTCATTCTTTAAGGTTAGAAGTATCCGAGATTGTCTTCTCTAGGATTATTTTGAGCTTTTGATTTAGCAGCTTTCCTTTTATTACACATGTTAGAACAATCTTCGTCGAGCCATGGTTTGTTCTTTTTA
This sequence comes from Nezara viridula, assembly GCA_928085145.1. Classification (NCBI taxonomy): domain Eukaryota; kingdom Metazoa; phylum Arthropoda; class Insecta; order Hemiptera; family Pentatomidae; genus Nezara; species Nezara viridula. Next base: position 113,532,038 of record OV725077.1, read on the forward strand.
TTCTCTTTGTTCCCAAGACACGAGTTTCAGACAACTTTAATATTATCCCTGATTCCTACCCATGAATTTTCTACATTATTGCGGTCTTCGTCAAAAGGTTCTAAAGCTTCAAACCTTTTCTCAACATCCAGTTCGAATTGAGATCTAATTGATGGATTTTTTTTAATTTTCGTAGATTAAAATTCTAGATATCAAAACATTATTTTTCTATTTAATTATTGATATTGTTTTTTTCAAAGTTTTGCGATTACTAATTGATGATCCGATTCACATTCCGCTTAGCGATAAGACCGTACGTTGATTATAGTGTTTTGCCACCTACGTTGTATGAAGACATAATCGCTTTGACATTTTAATGCATAGGCAGGATATATTTTTCAAATTGTCACTTTTATGCAGGAAAAGTTTTCAAATTGTCATAACGTAAATAAGTAAATGTTAATTAATTAAGATTAATGAAGACCACGCAAAAACAGGCCGAAGTCTCACCAAGCTCAAGGAACCCGCATGTTCCTTACCTGTGGTATAGACTTAATAATATAGACTAAATATATAATAGATAATATGGATAATAGACCTTAAATATATAGAATATATATAGTCCGGATAGACATGGACAACAATTATGCAACATATGTCACAAGGTCCGAGGAATAAAATAAAACTATTTCTGGGATATCGCCTAGCCTTCCAACCCAGGAAGGTGGTGGTTAGCTACCGTCCTCTTACTAAAGATATTTTTATTATTACATTTTGGTAGATGAAATAGGATGACATCACATGGATGGGTTGGTGACCCATTTGTTTTCCATATATATTTATTCAATAATCAGACACATTCAATCAGGTACTCATCATATGATTATTATCCATATTTAACCCGGGTGAAACCGAGGAGCACAGTTAGTATATAATAAGAAGGTTATCTTATGAAGGGGAGTGAGTTAGTTCAGAAGGTAACTGACGTCCTCAGCACATGATCCTGGGTTCGAATCCAGGTGGTGGCAGTTAATTATTTATTCTTTTACAGAAGTCGTGGATCGAACCAGGGGTTGGGGTATCATAAAGTGGATATTTAATTAATAATTTAATTATTAGTAAAACGTGCCGGCTGAGCGTGATCATGGTCTATTCACCTCTATGTATAACTATTGACCTTAAAATAGTACTTCCTTACACTAGCAGATCCAGGATAACGATAACTAATTTGGAAAAACAGAAAGAAACTAGCTACCTGTATGAAATGATATTTAAGTGATTCCTAAAGCCCTTTTAAATGTAATTACACGAACAATAATACTTTAAGAGGTAATTTTTTAATATTTTGTTCTATAAGACATGGTAATATTTTACTATTTTGGGAGGAGCTCCGCACGTGCTTCCTTACTAAGTACTGAATCCTTCAAGGGTTGTAGTGGTACAGATTTATCTAACAAAAGTAGCTATTTATAAACAACCTTCATTCAAATTTAATGTCTCTATCTATTTATTTTTTAAATGTAAAGTGACTTACATGTTCACTCTCATTTTATATTTGTAATAAGGCTGATGCATGACATAAATATTATTTAATTTAAAAAACAAATATATGAAGATAAGTCCATCCGTACTAAGAAAATGTACATGCATATCTACTTAAACACTTAGCTGATTGTGAGGAAATTTGACGTCATCAACTAATTAACGTTACTGTAATGATGTGTATCTTTCACCCACCAAAGAAACTGGAAATGCGTTCGGATATTGACAAGGACCGATGCATGCGACGAAATTTACGTGGCAAAACTCTGTAATGTTTAGCAAAAGACAACCAGCTACAACACTAATCGTAAGTTTAAATATTCGTTGATGTCAATTTCCCTAACAATCTACCATCGTATTCAAGTAGATTTGCATGTGAATCTCCTTAGTATGGATAGTATTATTTCTGATTTTTTTTTCTTCTCACCTTTTTTTTTCTTTCTTTCTGTCACGGGTACCAAAAACATTGGAGACTGATCGGGATATTATCCTAAACGGCAATCCGAATTTCAAAAATGACGATACATTTGTTAAAAGTTCTTAGATTAAGCCTAAAGATTAGTAAATCCTTGAAACTATTTCGGTTTCTAGTCTTAAAAAATGTACGCATTATAAAATTCGTTTCTAAGTGTTTTTTTTACATGGATATTTTTTTAATATTTAAAAAATGTAATACTTATTTACTCAACGAATTTACCGACATGAAGAAATTTCATTTTCAAATAAATAATCTAAAAGCAATAAGGAAGTGTCTTGAAGCTAAATCGTAAACAGATATTTTAAAATAAGTCACTAGGTTAAAGCGGAACAGGTTTCACAACCTGAATGTAGGTACGGGTAAGAACGTATTTTTTCTAAATGGTATATTCAAATGAAGCTGCTTCTCGGTTTATTAGATAACTGCTCAAACAGGAAAGATCTGAATAATTGTTTTAATAACGAGTTCTGTAAATCAATACTCATTCACTAGAAATAAGTTTTATAAATCAATGGTAATGCTTATAGCCCTGGAGCCAGGTCCCAAAAATCAACATGATCGCAGGCAAAGGTTTGATTATAAATGACGAAAGTTGATGTTATTCAAGAGTAAAAACAATCTTGTCTGCCGTTCCTCAGCCGCTGCTTTAAAAAATAGCGGTTGATTTAAAGAATATTAGGCCAGTAATTTGAGGATCGAAACGGGAAATCCATTGCGAAAAATGTGAGAAAAGTTTTTATTTTTTCAACTGGATTCTCAAATTATTGACCTAATATTCTTTAAATCAGACGCCATTTTTCAAAGCAGCGGCACTGGAACGGCAGACAATATTCTTTCTACTCAGAATAAAATAAAGTTTCGTAATCTACAATCAAACCTCCGCCTGCGATCAGGTCGATTTTTAGGCCCTGGCTCCAGGACTATTAGGTGTTGGTGAAAATTAAGGAGTGGTTTAGATGCTAAATTTAAATGAATAGTCCGGGATCTACCGAAGAATTGACCACGTGATCATCGACAGAAAGTATGAAAATTGAAAACAATAGAGATTACAACCTTAAAGCCAAAAGCCTTCGAGTCAGACAGCTAACTGGAAGCGTTTGGCTATTGATCAGAAGCAGAAAAAACTGACTGTAATAGTTTCAGACCACTTAGTAGATGACCGAATTAATAATGTCATACAAAATTTTGGAAGCTTTATACGAATCTGATGCCTTTAAAAATCTCCTAAAGTTCCTAAAATTACATTGTAGGGATAAATCCGCATAGAATACTTTCAGTGGCCCTGAGACCTGCTATAAACAAGCTTACTACTGGCAATGGCCAGATTCGCCACTTAACCCATCCATGTCTGGTTATAGCGCCTCTGCTCAGACTCCACTGGTCCTTAATACCATTAATGCTGCTGAGTGAGAGGCGCTGGGATCTCCTAGAGTCCTACCTTTCCTTCCGCGATTGGAGAGAAAGTCTTAGCTCGGAGATCTTGAGTGAATGAATTTTGTAAATATTGTATAAAAGCATTTGTATATTTAAGTAACTATTTGAGTTTCCTTTTGTTTGGTTTAGTTTCTTCCTATTATACTTATCCTAAAATTGTAATTTTATACAATATTTAAATAATCCATTCACTCAAGATCAACAAACCTTACCCCCATTCCTGGAACTAAAAGCAGTACTCTAGTAGATCCCAGTCCCTCTCAATCAGCCTCATTAATGGTATTCAGGACCAGTATAGGCTGAACAGAGGCGTTATAACCAGACATACATGGCTTGAGTGGAGAATCTAGCCGTTTTCAGAACTCCAATATATGCTTGTTTACAACAGGTCTCAGGAGCACTGAAAGTATTTTAAACGGATTAATCCCTATAACGTAATTTTGGGTACTTTAGGAGATTTTTAAAGGCACCAGATTCATATAATGCTTCCAAAATTTTATTACTTTATTAAATTTGTCATCTACTAAGTGGTCTGAAACTATTCCAGTCGGTTTTTTCTGCTGTTGATCACATAATTTTTGGCACTTTTTGAGATATTTGAAAATGAATTATAGCCAAACACTTCCAGTTAGCCGTCTGACTCGAAGGTTTTTGGCATTAGGGATGTAATATCTACCGATTTCAATTTTCAATCCTTCTGCCGCTGATCAAGTGGTTAATTCTTCGGTAGATCAAGGCCTATGCACTTAAATTTAGCATCTAAACCATTCCTAATTATTACAAACACCTAAGCAAGATTTATAACACTCGATACTTAAAAACTTATACTCAGATCTTTCCTGTTGATCAGTTATCTAATCCACCGAGATGAAGCTTCATTTAAATTTATCATATAGAAAAAATGGTGGTCTCAGCTTCTCGCAATCAGCCTCATTACCAGTATTCAGGAGGCTGAGCAGAGGCGATATAACCAGACATACATGGCTTGAGTTTTTTTTTTTAAATAGATGATAGCCGAACGCTTGCAGTTAACCGCCTGACTCTGGGGATTTCGGCATTAGGGTTGTAATCTCTACTTTTTTTGAATTTTCACACCTGCCGCTGATCACGTGGGTAATTCTTCGGTAGATTCCGGACAATATGTATATCTGAATATCACATTGATTTTTACAAATTTCATAAGATTTGAAAAAATATCAGAGGCTCTATTCTGGGCAAAAGTTTTGAGGAATCAATTTTTATTTCTTGATTGCAGGAAAATTAGTAATTGGTAGTTTTTCTAGGTGCGGTGTACAAATCTCAACTTTCTCAAAGCTTTACTTCATCTACTTTTGGAAGCGTGTTCTTTTTTTTCTAAGTTATTATATATTTAAATTCCATTAATACAATCAGCAATTTTTTTTCTTGTTTTACATTAAAAAGTAGGATTGATATATTTTAACCCAAATATTCATACAGAGTAAAGGCAGAATAGAATAATACGAAACAAACCTGTTAAAATTAAATCAAATATTTTTTTTCTTGACTCCTAGATGTATTGACTAGAACCCTTGGATACAGGTCTGAAGCCGAACTAGTATCAACAAAATATGTTTAAATTAGTGACCCGCACGTCCGTAGCCTCCTTACCCTTTTAAGTGATAATGGGTATCATGATATAACAGAAACTTTTAGCTAGGGCATAGGAAAGAAAATCACTAAATAAAATACATCCTTAACTGCAGATGATGCCTCACCATTAGACTCTTTTGATATTATGGATCGGCATCAATGCCAGTGAAAGGTAGTCCCACCGGTTATGGGTGTTTGATTAAATTGGCAAGGTACGATGAGGTCTCGCACAAAGAAGGTGAGTTCATCCGTCATAACGTGCTCAGAATCAATAACTTATATCGATACTATAAGCGCTCGACCCTTCCTAAAAGTCATAAGCCACTGGATACGATTGTACAAGATTAGGTAATGCTACCATTATACAAGGTAGGCATCATTCACTATCAGCGGATGGAAACCGCTTTAAAGACATTGTCATAATTTATTGCAAAAAATGTATTTTTGATGAAGCTAAACTTTTTATCTGAATTGCGTCCCGTATTAATCGTTGGAAACAGACAGTAAGTGATTCAAAATTAAACAAACGCTTTTCTGTATGGAAAGGAGTTACACTAATATGGGGAAGCTACAGTCAGAGGCTCACCGATTTCAACCTTTTTATTTTCGGTGATAAAACATCGGAAAAGATTGAACACATGTCCCGAAACTCGTTCCAATAGGCCTTAAGAGCTTAAAAAACTATGGTATGTACTATAGACTACATGATATAAATGAAAACATCAACAAGTGAAATCAATAATATGAAATATTAATTATTTTTGATTCTATATTCACAACTTCAACTTTTGATATTTCTTCAGCTATAAAATCTTCTATGAAACCTCTTCTAACTGAACTTAAATCCCTTTTATCCCCTATTTTAGAACTTCTAACTAAACTAGTTTCTACTTTCATTTCTAATCCTTCCAATGACTAATTCGAAATCACCTTCTCTAAAAATACTCCTATGGAACTCCAATGGTCTGCTCCAACGAAAAAATGAACTGGAAATTTGTTTAAAAGAACATGACATAAACATAGCTCTGATTACTGAAACTCATTTAACAGACAAACAAACATTTAAGCTACAAGATTACGAAACTTACAGAACTGACCATCCAGACCACACAGCACATGGAGGAACTGCAATTATTGTGGACAAGTCCTTAAATCACCATATTCTTCCTGCTGCTTCTACGAATTCCCTACAATACACCAATATTTCTCTAAACTCCTCAAAATTCCAACTCACGATTGCCTCAGTTTATATAGCTCCCAATAAAGTTATATCCACGAATGAATTAAAGGCTATTTTCTCGACAATGGGAAAATCATTCATTGTAGGAGGAGATTTTAACGCAAAAAACACAAGGTGGGGATCTAGAGTGTCCAATACTCGTGGAAAAAGACTACAAAAATGTATTGAAGATTTGAAATTTTCTGTAATTTCGCCATCTCAATCTACTTACTGGCCTACTTCACTATCAAAGTCTCCCGATCTTCTTGATTTCTTTGTCACAAGCTCCTTACCACATGCACATTCCAACGTTTCCTCTCTCCTTGACCTTTCATCTGATCATAGCCCAATTTTACTTGAACTTTCGAACAACCCTTTCGTTAAACCCAAACCCCCGACATTAATTAACGGTTACATAAACTGGGACGACTTTAAACATTTTTTAAACAACAAAATTACGTTAAACACTTTAATTAGTACAGCTGACGACCTCGACAATGCAGTCAACGACCTAACAAAAAGTATACAAGAGGCTATTTGGCATTCAACGAGACCACCAAAGACATACACTAAACCTGCTTCTTACCTACCTCAGCCAATACATAATCTTATAAAAGAAAAACGTAGGATTAGAGCCCTATGGCAAAGAACTAGATATCCGTCGTACAAAACAGAACTCAACAAACTAACTAGAAAACTTCACGAAAAACTATTAAAATTTAAAAATGACAGCTATAAAGACTACATAGACACAATAAACAATAGAAATGGATCAATATGGACAACAACAAGACGTATACTAAAGAAAAAAGACCTTCAATACCCTCTCCGACGTACAGACAACACTTGGGCAATAACAAGCGAAGAAAAAGCCAATGAATTCGCTAAATATCTTGCACAAGTATTTGGGACAAACAGAATACAGGACAATAATTTTACTGACGCAATAGAAGAAGAACTGACAACACCACTACCCTTATCACTACCCCCACCGGCATTTCATCCGAAAGAAATTTACAAAGAAATCAACAGACTACCAAACAAAAAAGCTCCTGGCTATGATCTAATCACTCCCTTCATTCTTCGACACCTACCTCGAAAAGCTGTTTTGTTTCTTACACATATCTATAACTCCATTTTACGCACTACCTATTTTCCTCTCCTTTGGAAACTCTCCACAATCAAAATGATTGCCAAACCTTCAAAACCTACCACTTCTCCTTCATCCTATCGTCCTATAGCACTTCTTCCAATAATGGGCAAACTATTTGAAAAACTATTACTAAACCGACTGAAGCCTATTCTAGAATATAGTGAAGTGATACCAAATCACCAGTTTGGCTTTCGCTGTTATCACTCTACTGTGCAACAGTGCCATCGGATAGTAGATGCTATCTCTATGACTTTTGAAAAAAAGGAATATTGCTCTGCCGTCTTTCTCGACATAGAGAAAGCATTTGATAGTGTCTGGCACAAGGGCCTATTATGGAAACTAAAACCGCACTTACCTTCCACTTATTTTTTAATTCTTCAATCCTACTTTCTTAATAGATTTTTCTGAATTTCCGTAGACTCTTCTGTATCTTCCTTCTTTCCCCAACACAAAGGCGTACCACAAGGTAGCGTCTTGAGCCCAATCCTCTATTCTATATACACTTCTGACATCCCTGAGCACCCTAATACCACCATTTATTGCTTCGCTGACGACACTGCTATTCTATCTTCACACAAAAATCCTACTATCGCATCAATTGCCCTACAAAACCATCTTCATTCTCTTGAAAAGTGGTTTGAAAACTGGAGAATCAAAATTAATTGTACAAAATCCACCCACATTAGTTTCTCTCTTAGGAAAGCCTCATGTCCACCCATAACGATTGCCAATAATCCAGTGCCTTCAAAGAACTATGTACGGTACCTTGGACTCTACTTAGACAAAAGGCTTACTTGGAACATACATACGAAATTAAAAAGACAAGAACTTACTAGACGATATAGCCAACTTTCACATCTTCTGGACTACAGATCTTCACTTAACTTACGAAACAAGCGACTTATCTACAACACCTTACTGAGACCAATATGGACATATGGAGCAGAACTTTGGGGTTCAGCAAAACAAACGCACATAAACAAAATACAAACAGCACAATCAAAAATTATACGAAAAATTGTTAACGCACCTTGGTACATTTCAAACACTACTATACATAACGACTTAAACATCCCAACAGTAAAATCCTACATCCACGACAAATACACTACATTTCATTCTTCAACCCAAAATCACTCCAATCCTCTGGTTCTTTCTATCTCCTGCTCCCTGTTACCTGAGCAACGAAGATTAAGAAGAAAATGGCCAAGAGACCTACTACATCAATAAAAAAAAAAAAAAAAAAAAAAAAAAAAAAAAAAAAATCAAGCAATTACACCAAGACAATAAAAATACAACAAATTTGCTAGATGCGCAGCTGCGCAGGTGCAAATTGCATAAAATAAAATAAATAAATAAATATTCACAAAGTAACAACATGTACAATACATACAATTATAGTTGTTTATAAACTAGTTTTTTCTTCTATATTATTATTTGCATAAATTACTCCAAAAGCTAGCTAAACTTTGCTCTAAATCTAGCTAAAATTTTTACGACTAATTAAAAAAATATATCTATATTGACTTGTGTCTGATTCTTCCCTCCCCCCTCCTTCCTCGCCTTTTAGACTATATGGAGATTTTCCCGGCCAGAGGAGAGATTATTGCCACAGATAAAAGTCCCCAGGCACCAGGATACCCGGACCACATTCCTTTTTAATCTCGAAATTAAGATTAAACATGTCTGCGTGAGGTGTATAAGAAATTTATAATGCTCTTTGAAATTGATTTTAATGAATTTCTTCTAGAGATGTATAGATTATGAGCTTTGGGAGGAAACCCGACGAGAAAAAAGATATTTTTTGTCGCTAGCGAATTTGTGAATTAATTTTATGCTTAAAATGGTTCCACGATCAGTTTTTAGGCTTTGAAAGTGCTTTATTATTTGTGAAATACTTTTTCAACCCACAAAACATTAAATTACAACTTTTATTGGCATGAAAATCGCTGTTGAACAGTTTATTTAGAACGTTTCTTCTTTGCTTGACGATTGTACTAATGTTCTGGGAAATCCCTCACAACGTTCCAACCGTACTCTGCGAGCATTGAAGTATCCCACTTTTCTTGATATCTTCGTGCAATCGGGGATATATCCTGGTGAAATCGCTCACCATGGTCGTCACTAACATACCCACAAGTTTCGGGAAAGAAGAACAAATGAGATTGAACCAAGTGGATCTTGATTGACATGCTATAACCGAGATCACTGTAGTTCTCATGGAGGGTTTGGACTAAGACAGCATAATTTTACTCTCTTTTGTTGTCTAAGAAACCATTTACTAAAGATATAAATGCTTCCCACGCTGAAGAAAGAGTTCTTTGCCCTGAAGAATATAAAAAAATTACCGGTCATTAAGAAGCTCACGGATTTATGAAACAACAAAGAAACTCTCTTTAACCTTACCTTAAGCGAAGAAATTTTCCTCTCATGTACCTGAATGCCTCTCCTGGTTTGTCCATTCCTTTGACAAAAGCTTTCATGAGCCCTAACTTTATATATAGTGGAGAGAAAATGATTTTTTTTCAGGTCCCACAAGAGGGTTGTAGAGAACATTTTTTGGTCCAGAGATCAGGACTTCTCTTTGAAGCCATTCTTTCCTGGTGTAATGAGATGCTCAGTCCCGACTGTCCCACTCACATAAGAAACAACAGTACTAAGTATATCCCTGTTGCATGCCTAGAAGAATTGCCACCACTTTCAAGTCCCTACAGATTTGCCACTGGTAGTCCTGGTATTTGATAGATTTTGGAAGGATTTCCATTTTTTTGATAAGCTTCTTTCATGTATACAGCATGACCAATAGGGATAGATGGAAATAAATTGCCATTGTGCAAAGGAACTGCCTTGAGGGATAGCTTTGATGAATCTATCAACAGCCACCATTTAGAAGGGTTGTGATTGAGATTTAATGCTGTCATCAGACCTGGGACATCACAACAAACAACAAGGTTCTCATACTTTTTGAAAAAGGGGATCAAGTCTTTTTGATGATTTCTGTACATTGCAATCTTTACATCAGCTTGTAAGAAGTTCCATTGCTTCAATCCAGTACCCAAAAGTAATACTTTCTCTTTGGGCAAATCCAGGCCCCGAATCAAGTCACTGAGCTCATCCTGAGTAAGCAAGGGGGGTTTTCGTTCTTCTTGTTCGAAAAAAAAATCTGAATCATCTGATAGGATTAGTCCTGGAGGATTTTCTCTTCGTTCTTCTCATCCTCATTCAAGTCATAGTGTTCAGGCGCCCTTGGCACAGGCAATTCGTCTCCGTGTGGTATTGGCCGTATAGCGTAAGGAATGTTAGGGTACTTCACTTCAGATTTATTTTTTCGAAACATTCCATGATGAAGAGAAGAGATCTTGCAAAAAGTAGCAGTTGTCAGTGTGATAAGTAGGCTCTCTCCTCACCATGGGAACAACAAAACGCATTAAACGCTCTTTCTTGTTCAACCATTCTCTTAATATTACGCAAAATGTTATCCGGTTGATGTGCGGGTCCCAAGGTTTATCTTGGTCACCAATCTTCATCCCAAAATACTTGTGGTGCGCTGTCTTGATCATCTGGGTAATAGGACGTTTTTGACTCGCAAAGACTACTTTCCCACAGAAGTAACAAACGTTGTCAGGACCATTCAAACACTCTCTGGACATTGAAACTTCACCAAAATTACTGCGTTATCACATCAAAATCGTTGAAAGAATGCCTGAAGCAAGAAAAATCATGACAAGAGTAACTTGAAATTTGAATACAACTGTCAGCGAAATGGTTCTGTGATTCGCAGCTAGTCGTTTTCCGCGATTCAGACAGAAATCAATCCTACCATACCAGGAGCAGGAAATTCCTCCATATTAAGCAAAATGTAACCATATCTTTGAAACTGGAGCTTTCTGTTGATATTTATGTGGAAATTTCTCACACCCAAAAACATGGAATAAGGCTGTTTTCAATTGAGATACAATATCAATGTAGATTAATGTAAGTGAACCTCCACTTTTATGTAACTTTATTTATCCATGTATACTAGATGTATTGTAGTTAGGGTGATTAGTTCAATTTCGTTTAATAACAATTTTTTAAATTTAATAAGAAAGTCACAAAAAATATAGACACCAAAGCAAAATCAATATAAAAATGTCCTTAATGATTAATAATTTACTTATTTAAATTACTGATATTTACTAGTTTATTTTTAATCCAATGACTGTATAATATTTATGTGGAGTCTCCAGTTTGAAGGTTATGTAATGTTATATCATTATATATTTTCCATTATGTTTAAGAATTTCTGCTATTATTATCATTTATATTAATTCTATTCTTATTTTTTATATAGGTATATTGTTAATAATATAGTCAAAATAAAATTTCAATGTTGTAATAATATATGTAATAACAGGCCCGATTTTTAATTTATGAGATATTTTAATACATAAATAAAAAAAATTCAATTAGTTGACTCTAGCCGACTTTACCCGAGCGCTTATACCGAGCGAAATCTGAAAGACCAATCACTCAATTCTCCACAAAATAGTGCAAAACACGCATAAAGAAGTTCTCAATTAAAAAAGTTCGGAAATTTCGCTGTTTTTTGCAAATATCTCGAAACGCAATTGAAAATTTCGTTAGGGAACATCAAATTTAGATTCAGCACCCCAAAACACATAAAAAACTAAAGAGTTTTTTCCTCATTAACCTACCATCCGACTGACCTCATTTGATGACTTTGAAGCGACAGTTTTCAAAACGCAACGCAGTACATCGTCTGTCGAGTTGAATTCTATTTTGGGAACATTATTTACATCGTGTCAAAATTTCATTTATATGTCCTTCCGTTACATGAACCGTCAAATTTCGCTTCTTTAAGTTAAATTTTCGTTTGTTAATCAACGGATTCCAATGGACTGACCGAAGTTTTGTGTTTAGATGAGGTTTATCTAGAATTTAAAATGGTTACTAGCTTTAAGCACTCCCGTTAAATGAAATGGTCACTAGTTACCTTTGGTAATAAGAAAGCAAAAATAATCATTATTGTTTTATTTTTTTAATTTAATTTTTATTTTGATAATATTTCTTTTTGTTTTTTTAAAATGTATTTGTTTGTATGCCTCTAACCACTAGGGGCAATCCTCAACTCACTCACACTTTTCATATTTTATTGTAGAAACCAATTGTTTTCAAGAAGTCCACTAAGATTTCCTTCTCTCTCCGCATCTTGCAACACTTCCCGGATAGTCTCATGCATGTTAAGATTTTTCGGATAACTGCATAATGTGTGCAATCCACCAGTATGATAATATTTATATTTATAATTATTCGTTACATAGAATTTCGACCTTTACAATCTGGGTAGTATTAATTACTAATTTTTTGGCTAACCCACCCTTCCTCCTCTATCCGTTTTACTATTGATAACAAATGTTGATGAAATAATCAAATATGTTTTATTAAAGACGTCAGAAATAACATAATGTCATCATGTGAGTTCTATCCGTATCATTTTTAAATTTCTATTGCATTATGGATTGTGAGTGCTATGCGCTGTATAATTTGATTGCAGTGCAGTCTGAGATCTCTCTAAAGAAATATAGGACTGCAGAGGTCGGTGAACAGAGGTGGAGCAATGCTAGACAATAATTACGTCCTGCAAGTTGTTTGTCTCTTCCTTTCATTCTATGCAACTCAAGTGTCCCCGAGATCAAGAATAAATTGGCAATGAAAGGATGTGTCAACAGATTGTCATGAGATAGCGAGAAGAGATGGCAACTGGATCTTGATGGGCCAAGCGGAAGTCGAGGGCACTGTTACGTGGAGGCGTGGCCTCTGGTTCCATTCACCTTTAACGCAAGGGCGAGACCTGCGCTTCGATAACCCCGCCCCACCTGGTCCTCTTTAATAAATTATGTAAATTACATCATTTAAATATAATATATAAATATATTATTTTAATTATTCTTCATATAATGTTTATGTATCAGATTAATTGTTTTTATTTTATTCGAATTTAACTCCTGATTTTAAAAACTTGACAATTTTTATATAATGCGCCAGTTTGATTGGCCAAAGTAGGTATGTTAAATTATTCTTCATTTTTAGGTTTATTAATTTGTTTTTCTGATGGCATTAGACTCTTTGACCACCTAGCAAGCCCATCTTGGGCTATTTCTTTCCAGTTATCTACATCCAGCCCTATATCTTAACCTCCGTGCTTTCATATCATGAGATATTAATTAACTGATAATATTATAGATTTCCATAGATTTATTTATTTATTAGTTGTACATATTTGTGGCTCACAATAAATTTGCCATCTACCTTAGTATTCAGCAAATATGATATCAAGGAGAAGAATAACAAGACAAACAAAAAAAAAAACACAACAAAAAAAAAAGTAGTAAAATAACACATACATTATTACATAATAACAAATACACACACAAAAAATATAATGCAGCAAGTAGCTCAATGCAATAAGTCTCTTGGCCACCGCCTCAGCAGTCTTCTGGGCGCATTATATGGATTTGTGGCAGTAGATAGAGCTTGAGTAAGTGGATTTGAATTTAGAGTCAGTCTGTCATGAAAATTATTAAAGCGGTCAGTGGCAGTTGCCGTGATGAAAGGAGTGTTAAGGTCAGTGTGTAACGTGAGATTTGAAACGTAAAAGGGTGCGTCTACAATTTTCCGAAGGACTTTTGACTGGAATGACTGAATGGTTTTTATATTTGATTTCTTTGCTGTTCCCCATAGTTCGATCCCATATGTCCATAGTGGTTTAATGAGGACTTTGTAAATAGTTAATTTATTAGTCACAGATAATTTAGAACGTCTGTCAAGTAGCCTAGAAAGAAGTCCGTATCGCTGATTAAGTTCTTTTCTTTTTTGTTTTATGTGGTATGTCCATGTCAGTCGTTTGTCCAAGTGGAGACCCAAATATCGTACAGTTTTTGAAGGTGTTAGAGCAATATTATTAAAGAACACTGGAGGACAAGAGTTATGTTTAAGTGTAAATGAAACAAATTGACTCTTAGAATCGTTCATTTTTATTCTCCACCTTTTAGCCCAACAAGCTATGTTTTCTAGGTGTTCTTGAAGTACCTGAGAAGCCTTTGCTGCATCCTTGTTAGATGTTAATATTGCCGAGTCATCAGCAAATGTAGCCAACAGTGTTTCAGAATGTTGTGGGATGTCTGCACAGTAAATGTTGAAAAGTGTTGGCCCCAAGACACTGCCTTGAGGTACTCCAGCTTTTATTTGTTTGATGACAGAAAACTCAGTCCCCATTTTCACACGGAAAATCTATCTTTTAGATATGACAGTAAAATTAATTAATACGTTGGAGGAATGATCGTTTTTAATTTATGTAACAAACCATCGTGCCATATTCTATCAAAAGCCTGACTCATGTCAAGAAAAACGCCAGAACAGTACAATTTTGATTCTAGCGAGAAAGATATGTAATCTATAAGGCGGTAACATTCCTGAATAGTCGAATGATGCTCTTTGAACCCGTACTGGAAATTTGGAATGACATCAAATAGTCTAAGTGAATTTAAACTCCGAAACAGAATTTTTTCGAATACTTTAGATAGAGAAGGTAGAAGACTAATTGGGCGGTAAGAATCAGGGCGGTCTATAGGCTTATTGGGTTTGTGAATCATAGTTATGATTGAGTATTTCCATAAAATCGGAAAATGTGTCGTTCTAAGAATTGAATTGAATATGTTTGTTAAGAATATAATGGCCTTTTTTGGTAAATTCTTTAGAATAAAGTTAGTAATGAGATCGAACCCTGGAGATTTTCGATTTGGTAAACTATTGATAATAACGCTAACTTCATTTGGATGAAAAGGTTTAGGTGGGGGGGTCATCTCTAAAGGAATATCTAATTGATGTTCTACCAATTTTGCACTGCGCGAATCTTGCAAATCACTGTGAGGGGTAAATATATTTTCTAAGTGGCGTGCGAATAATTCAGCTTTCTGAGCATCTGACTTTGCCCACGAGCCATCAGAATATCGAATTGGATGCGATGTCTCTTGATGATTTAACAAGCGTTTTGTCATTCGCCATATAGATGTATTGTTATTATCCAAGCTGTTTAGGAGCGTATTAAAATTTTCATTTTTAAATCGTCTAATTTCTTCTCGCAATTCCGTTGTTAGCTGATTAAATTTGGATTTATCTGAAGGATAACGAGTGCGCTGCCACTTCTTACGAGCTTTTCGTTTCTCTTGTAAGGTATTTAATTGACTCTGGGATCCTATTTTTCATACTCTCCCTCTGGACTGTCTTAATGGACATAAGGAAGAATTCCAAGCCGCTTTTTGTATAGCTTGCGTTAGCGATTGGACTGCATCGTCAACCTCATCTGGAGTCCGCAAGAGGGTGTTCAACGAGATAGATTTTTCTAACGTATCCCTAAAGCTTTTCCAATTAATTTGACCTGGCGTAAGTGTCGGTTGTGGAGATTTCAGAATTGGTTCTAGATCAACCGTAAGTAGCAAAGGAGAGTGGTCCGACGAAAGATCAAACAAATTTTCGATGTCAAAGTGCAGCTGGTTGAGCCCTTTACTAATAAAGAAATCTAAAACATCAGGAATTCTATTAAGATCAGTAGGCCAGTATGTTGGTGAAAGAGGTGAAACATGAGAGCAACTGCTGGAGATCATAGCGTTGTGAAGGGTCCTTCCTCGGGAATTAGTCATTCTGCTGCCCCATATTTGGTTTTTAGAATTAAAGTCACCACCGCATAGGAATCTATGACCTAAATTATAAAATAAAGTATTAAAGGATTGAGAATATAAGGTTTCATTAGGTGGACAATAGACAGCAGCGACAGACAACTCGAAGGGGAAAACTTTTAGAACAACGCAGGTACTCTGCAGACACTCACTTGCCTCAGAAGAGTTAAAGTAATGATCAATAGACTTTTTAACTAGAATGAGTGTGCCACCTTTAGCACAGTCTGATGGACGGTCAGTTCTGAAAGTGCTGTAAGTTGGTATTGAAAATTTAATTTGGCTTCTCAAGTGTGTTTCGGTCAAGAGTGCTACATCTATTTCCTTGTCACCAAGAAATACTCCTAGCTCATTTCTGTGCGCAAGTACGCCATTTGAATTCCATAGAAGAATTTTTAACCTTTTCATGACGTAAGCTTGGGCAGGAGGTGCTGCATTAGGGTGGTAAGTAATGAAATTAGTGGAGTCACAAGGTTTTAAAATTCATTAATGAAGTCAGTAAGTTGTGTTGTGGTACAAGAGACTTTTCCAGCGAAGCTGAATTCTTGTGTGGCTCTTCTGATTTCAGATGTCCTTCAGATTTAGCATAAAATCTTGGACTTCTAACCGGTGGGTGTTGCCTGAGTTGTTTCAATTCTTTGTGAACGATACAGCCTCTGTAGTTGGCCGGATGGGCTTCATTGCAAAGAGCACACTTCGGTGGTACATCTTGAGACTTCTTACAGCTGTCTGAGAGGTGTGAACCTGCACATTTTACACACCGCGGTTTAAGGTTGCAGTAGGATTTTGTGTGACCATAGGATTGGCATCGTTTACATTGAACGATTTCGTTTCTGTGTCTGGGTTCCTCAACAACAACTCTCGTGTAATATAAATATTGTAGTGAAAATATTTTATCACAGTTTTCATTTTTTTTTTCAGATCAACAAAGAACATGGGAAGCGGTACTTTGGTTCTTGGATGAATAATATTGTGTACTTTTAGAACTGCATAACCTTCTTCCTCTAGTTCTTGTTGGATGGTTTGACAACTAAGATTAGGATGTAGATTTTTTATGACCACTCGAAATAGTCTATCTTCTTGCAGTTGATAGGTTGATACTGAGAATTTTTGGATTTTAAATATTTAATGATTTTTCTGTATGCATCTGAATCTACTGGTAGCACCACAGTGTTATCAAGGTTAGATTTTAATGTAAATTTTTTGACTCCTACTTCTTTTATGAGATCGTCGCAAAACTGTGCAAAATGATATACTGATTTTACATATATTGGAGGCGGTTTGGGTACTACTGTTTTTGCTTGCTCAACAGAAGTTTGGCATTGAGTTCCGTCATCGATATTTAAGACTGTGAATGGGTTCACTGACTCAAAACTATTTTTTTTCTAATGCACAAGATTCACTCCGTGGAGAAAAAGAGTTTTTCCTAGTAACCTCAGTCCATTCATTAACTAAGCTTGTTCTAGGTTCTGAAGTAGATATTATATTATGGGAAGGTAATTTAACTTCATTAAGCTTTTTAGGAAAGATAACCTTCTTACCTTGTGTTGTGGTTTTCACTTTTGATGTCTTTGAGGAAAGTGTCCCTCTAGGTTTGATATTCGCTTTAGTAATGACCATTGCTTGAGGATTCACTGATTAATGGTCTAATACATGTTCACATTTCGTATCACTCATTAAAATCGTTATAAACGTTTTGATAAAAGTAATGTCCAAAACTAAATTTAATAGGGGATTCCGTTACCCAACACCAAAGGGACGAAACAAGATGTTACTTTCCCCAGAAAAACGTTAGGATAAAGGCAAGATAGTACCGAATATTTACTAAAGATTTTTCACCAAACTTTTAGCGCTAGATACTTAGATAATATTATATTGTGAAAAACGTGTTATGGGATTCTAAAAGTCTTCAACACTATGCAACTGTGCAACAACTGATGTGATATGTAAAGTGTAATTATAATGTACCAATGGTTTTCAATATTTACTTTACAATTTAGTAAGAGAAAGAAACCTGAAATGGGATTAAGGACAATATTTTTACTTTTACTATTTATAAATTATAATAGAAGGTAATAAAGGGAATTATTATGTTTGTGAAAAATAACGAAACCTTATAAACCGATTTAGTTTTCCACATAAAAAGTGTGTGTGTGCGTTTGTCTTTTATTAACAAAACCGAAATAAATGTTTACGTTACGAAATTGAAATTGAATCCCATCTACCCTTCTTCATCAATTAATTTCAATGCAGTTAGTACCAAAACCTGTTTTATAGTGGTCATTAAATTTAAGAAAAAAATCATACGTAATATACCTATACCGTTTGCACCGGTTTATGTAATGTCACTTTGGCTTAAGAAAGATTCCCACTCACTTCTAATATATTTCATTTTAAAAGTGAGGAGACCTACATTCATATATGTAATCAAATGGGAAGAAAAAATGTCCCTTAAAAACTTTCTTAACTATACGAATAGTATAATAATAATAGTAAACGAATTATTAAATAATCAAATTTTCTTTTTTAACGTTTGATAAAAATATCCTGATTGCGATATGATGACCCATAAAATATTTTTTCTTAAGAAGCAAATCTTAATTACCCTCGAACACTAGAAGTTCTTTGGATTTCAAGGTTTTATTAGTGATGAAAATAATGACTCGTCGTCAGGATTAGGAAAAAAGTTTATGGATGACTTTCATCGATCCGTCGATTTATTCGCCTTTTCGGTGTAACACCAGTATGTAAATTTAGTCAGAGGAAAAGTAAATTATATTGTGGCCCTAGTGGATTATATTTTGGGCGAGCTAACGCTACCGTTGGACATTGGGTTTGGGGAAAAAAAAGTTACAATTTGGAAGTTTAGCTGCATTATTGACAACCTAATATAGTTTCCTCCTCATCTACAGTGATTTTCAACTTAATTATCGCGTTAATAATGCCCTGAGTTGAAATAATAGGCGAAGAAATGAGAACCATATTTTTTATATTTAGAGTTGGTTTGCCCGATTTTTTTGTTCAAACCTAACTGTATGTGCTGGTCAGAATAAGGTAATTCTAGTGAATCCTAAGACGGCTAAAATCTCGATTTTTAAATATATATGCATAGTTGTTATGATGTTTCCAGCCATTGCATGCAATTTTGGTCCATTTCATATATCGCCCGATAAAGCCTTTGATAAAACTAATAAATATCGAATTCTAAGAAAGCTCCATTCATTAGGATTTAAAGGTAGTCTTCCCAAATTCATCCAAAAATTTGTTTCTCATCGCTTTTTTCGCGTCCGAATCGGAACATCGTTGTCTATTCATTGTGAACAGATGAGGAAGGTACCACAAGGATGTGTCCTAAGCACAACTCTATTCGCCTTGGCCATCAGCGACCTTGGATTAAATCTACCACGTGGAGTTAAAGTTATGCTATTTGTCGACGATTTTGCAATACTATACAGAGGAAAAGATATCCCCTCTATTAAAAAGAAACTCCAAGATACATTATGTCGAATGGACAGTTGGTCTCAATCATCAGGATTGCAATTCTACACTGACAAAACAAAATGTGAACACTTCAGCAGAAAACAAAACCACTACAACCGCCATATCATTATTATCTAGATGTTAAATTACCATACACTGATAACTTTAAATTCTTGGGATTGTTATTAGATAGGCGTCAGTCTTAGGAACATCACATTAAGTTACTAAAAGAAAAATGCTATAAGAGATAAAATATCGTTTAAACTTTTTAGTTTTAAAAAAGTGTTGTTTTTTTTTTTTGTTTTTTTTTTATGATTCTCTGAATCGTTCCAATTTTTATTCTGAACTAAGATTAAACAGAACGAATTCCAGCAATGAAACATTCCGATCCGTTCCATTCAGATCTTCAGTGGGAATTGTACGTCCCTATTAAGGAGAAACTTAAAACATTTATATTTTCCTTAAATACTTGGTACGTAATATTACTGCATTGGATTTTTTTTTTTATTTTAAGTGCTAAATTAAATAATTCTGAGAATACACCTACCCTTCAACTTTCCAATTCCTAACTTGTAGACAACTTTTAACAGTCCATTGGATTAGAAATTTATTCAAGACGTAACTAATAGACTATCAGATGATGGCATGTCCCATATACTCTAACACATATGGAATGCCCGGTCTGGGAAAAGCTGGAGCCTGAAAGCCGATGGCGAGTGTGTGAAAGTTACGCAACGAAGGTAGGACCAATCAGGTAAATGTTTAAAGTTAAGATTCGTACTGCATCGTTTTTCGGAGTAATAATCCGAATAAGATCATAAGTAATAAAAATAATTTAATGTAAAAGGAAAAACAGAACAGAAAATACAAATCTATACCGGTACTAACTTATGGTGTAATTACTTAAATCTGTGTGTTTATGTATTATGAAGATGTGAAAATATCTCTTTGAAATACATAGTGTATATTTTTTTCTTTCAATTATTTGATAACCATTTACAACGATAATAGAATTACAACAAGCCTATGTGTTGCAAGACCAATAAAACCTTACATTATAGTAATTATTAACATTAAATAATAGCTTTTACATCCAATAATAACTTAATTACAATTGTTTTACTCTAATTGAACGAAAACATAAAATAAATTAATTTGTGGTTTTCTGTGTTTGGTACTTTTACAGATTTTAAAAAGTAATATTTTAACAGTTTCTATAAAATGGTTAAAGTAAAAAATTTGTTTAAATAAATGTTCAAAATAATATTTTTGTAATAAGGTTCTGGATTTGTGATAAAAGTTTAAACTTTATTTATTTAATTAAAAAATAATGAATTACGTTAAATGAACAGTAATTAGGCCTAGATTGAAAGTTGTCTTAAATGAATTACTCGATTGTGATATGCCATTTGTAGCTGAGAATAAAAACCATTTCTTACACGAACTTCTTGGCGAAATTAAAAGAACTTTTTTTTTAAATAGAAGGCCTATACATTTTTCACCATAAACGTTGCAAGAAACAAAAGGTCTAGTTGAGAAATAACAGATAAAAACTCTAGCAAGTTAAAATTTCATACCAGCCCTAGTGGATTCATTAATCAATAAAATGAAATAAACTTTTACTAAAAAATGACACCATGATCCTGTAATGTTTTAATTGAAAAAAAAGTTATTTATTAATTTTTTTAGGAGGTGGAAAAGCTATAAAAATAAAAATCTCTCCCAACCCTAATTAGTCTAGGTGAGGGATGTCCAAACGTTTTGGCTAGCGCCTGCGGGACTATTGACACCTCCACCCAAGTTTCGCGGGTCAGGACAAGTGTTGAAAAGAAAAATGTGTTTCAGCGTTCATTTAAAAAGGCACTTCCGCTTAGCCGATTTTAACAAAATAGCTGCTGTCACATCCGGCCCATATACAAACTTTAAATACTTAATATCAGTTTCGTACTACTTTTCGTTTATGAGTTAGACTGTTAACACAGACACACAGACCATTTTGCGACACTTAGTTATTTGGACTCAGGGGACCTCAAAACATGTATTTCCGTTGAAAACTGAGATTCGAAAATTTTCACGATCACAATACTTACCCTTACTATACATTACATATATACGTAAGTGAAAGTAAAAATTCTTGCTCTATAAATGACACTTTAGTTGTGAAATGAGTTTTATAAAAGAAAATGCCCATGTAATAAACGTTGTAGGAACCTCTTGTGTGACTAATTTGCTAAATTTCATATTTTTTTTAATGGTTTTTAAAATTTTACCACATAATCAAAGAGTTTGGCCGTAGTTTGGAGACTCCTAGTCTGAATCATAGGTGGAGAACTGCAGCCTAAAACGTTTTTGAGCTATATTTATAAATCTAGAGCTACAATTAATTAAGATTTAAGTATTGAGGTTACGAAAATTTGAAAATGAATTATTTTTAAATTGAATATATGTATGTAGATGTGCGTATTTAGTGACAAATAAAAATAAAAAATTGTTGCGACATCTCTATATGATAAAAAGATTCCTCACCTATGATCTAGGTACTCCACTAGTTGTGTTGTTTAGCCAGAAGACCAAACAGCACTTGGATTTTCGCAATGCTCAATCTATATTAGATATATTAGACCGTTGCAATGAGCACATGAGAAGCACTTCGAATTATCTTTAGTAGAGGCCATTAAATCGGCTATTGTCAAGTTAAATGGAGACCGACATCTCTCTGCTTCGGAGGTTTCTATCTAGTTGAAGGTATTTATAAAAAAAATAATCCTGAAGGTTGTGTAACCTTTTTTATTTCCTACTTCGAAGCATTCTGCTCACTTACTAATTAAAGTGTTAATTGTTACCTTTCTAGAAGGTTTTTTTCTTAATCCTATAAAGAAAAGTAAACTACAATGAAGCGGTGCTTTAAAACAGCAAGGACTCACCAGTCACCCCATTCCCAACGCCCAACCAAGGCTGCTCCTATTGTAGCATAAGTAGAGCATAATATTATCTTTGCTCCCCATGGACTATAATCCATTGAGTGAATTATTGTTACTACGATTAAAATAGTTCTGTTATAAATAAATTTGAAAAAAAAGTGACTAAAACTGTAGCAATTGTATAAAGTTTTCCTAAATCGGTCGGGTACAGTTTGACTGGTATTTTTATTACTTCAACTAATGGTTACTTCAGCTCCCAACAATTGTAAAATTATATAACTAATTTATATATTTTAAAATAAAAAATGATTTAATAATATCATGTTTAATTTATTATGCCGTTGTTGAAATTTTGGATGGAGCAAGTACTGAACTTTAGTGTGCTTCTTCTGAGATAGATCTAGTAGAAGATAGTTATGACGGTGAAAATTCTGTTGGAAAGGAATGATTGTAGAACAAGGTAGATTAAAATATTGTCTTGAGCTTAGAACATAAGAACATCCTAGTGGCAAACTCTGTCAGCTGCAGGATCTTAAAATTAAAAATGATTTCATCAATTTGGATTTGAAACTAGTTAATAACCTTATCATATGAGAATAACTCAACTTTTATTTATTTGTGCTTTGAGTAAGACCCTAGAGTCATCAACTCTAGTGAGTTATTTATGAATTACTCAGCTTTAAATAAGTTTTTCATAGTAAAAAGCGATCAGGAGTCGGAACTATCAGTCACAACTGTAAAGAGGATCACGAGGACATCCACTTCCACACAAAGTGGATACTAAGCCAGCAAACAATGTTTACTATTCCATGTTTTTTCTTATAGGCCTACATATATATATATATATATATATTTTTTTTTTTTTTTTTTTTTTTTTTTTTTTTTTTTTTTCGGTTGTCACTACAGACCATGAAGATCTTTGGCCGCGAGATGTGGTCTCCTTACAGACGTATGTTGCTTGCTGGAGCTTAGATAGCCTGGAGGGAACCACCCAACCTTACGTTGCTACGAACCATGGTCTCCATGGTGGAGCGGCAGGCCACTCGTAGCTCCATAGTCGATCCCTATGGGGCCAACCTGGCAGTGTCCTTTCCACCAACTCCCTCGAGTTCAAGGACAGTGACAAATTGGTCTAGATCCATGGATTATGACTGCTCGGAGTCAGCAAGCGCCCGAGGACCTATATTTCTTTTCCCGAAACAGGCCGTCCATGGACCGAACCTTAGGGTGGCTACTAACATCCTGGTATACCACCTCTCGATTCCCGATTAAGTACACGGGGTAGGATCACCAGTCCTACGCACGGTCGGTGTGAGTTGCCTCCAGTAGACTGATGGGCCTCACATATCCGGGGGGCTCGGGCAGCTTGGCTTTTCTTGGTGGACGGTCACCCAAGTGGGGCGCGATCATCCATCCAAGTACTAACCACGCTCAACGTTGCTCTTAACTTTGATTAACTATTGCAAGCGCCTTAGCCCTTGCGGCTATTCCAGTCTCATAGGCATATATATATATTCATTTATCAACGTTGTAAAAGTACCTCACGTAAATATTATTTATTGTCGTATCTGGAGGCAGATTAATGATACGGATTTTGCGTCAATGGGTATTGATTATTTTCGTTAAAGATGTTTCGGTTTATAATGGCCAAACTGTAAATGGACCATGCATCAATGAACGGGACCTCACTCGACCAGAATCAACAGTGACTTGTATCTGGAACTAATACGCAGTCAATTAGACCAGTTGGAGAGAAGGCTAGCAGTGAAAGTAAAAGCAGGGCTCTGACCCCTGACCTAGGAGTCGCTCTGTTTTATATAATTCGGCCAGCGCCCACTTTTTATGTAACATCAAGTCTCACCTCGAGGTTCTTGTTCCTCTCCTCGTTGCCTCATCCTGGGTCATCTTTCGCGGCTGGCATCTCAGCCCTGCCCAAGGATGTTGAAAAAATATCGAAATATGCCGTTGATATTTTTGTCCTTCATTTCCCATAGCGACATTAATACTCAATCTCCATTGGCTATCTATCTCCACAGTACCAATGATGTGGTCGAGAAAATAGCGTAGGGATCTCCTGGATTTCTGTTTTTTCCTCCAAAGATTGAGGGTCAAACCAAGTACCCAATCTTATTGTATGCCAACTTTTTTCTCTATTTTTTGTCATATTATCTTGCAATTCAACTGAAAAACAAATGGATCTATATAAATTAAAAATATATACATTAAAGTGACATTCTATTCGATTTCCAGAATGAAAACGACCCATTTCCTTGATAGACAAATCGTAGATGGATTAAAAACGAAAATAAGAAAAACTATCAACTTTTATCCAACTCTAGCAGGTAGATTTAGAACAATGATCATTTGAATTTATGAGATATTTGATGTTCGAAAAGACAATTAGAGCTCGAAAGTAGCATATATGGATGGATTTCGGCTTGTGTAAAATTAGTAATTATAAAACTGGAGATTTCAAAATGTATTCATTTGTGGGTTTAACTGGGGCGTTTTCAATCTCAAAGGTCAGGAAAGTTAGTCTATTTAATGTGGTACAAAAAACTCGTATATATCCATTTGCCTTCCACTTGGATCGCAAGATAATTTGATCACAATATCTAGAAAAAGGGTGGCTTACAAAAATATTGGGCTGTTTGGCATATACAACCTCGTTATTATGACATTTTGGGAGTGTAGGTCAAGCCAAACGGCTCGATATATTTCAAGGTCACCTTTTTTTCTCGAGTTTTTAGTTCCTAATTAAAAAAAAAAAAAAAAGTTTGGCCATCTCCAGATTGAAAACGCCCCAATTCCGAGAAATTTCATAAATAAAATATTTGTAGGTTACGATGAGATGAAGTTATTTACGAAGTTTCAGGATGGTGTTGTAATAAATAGGGGTCTGTATTACGGACTAATATGATTGGTGGGTTTTTGTGTTTAAATTGATTTATCAGAATGCAAAGCAAACAATAATTTTGCGTGTTGTGGAAACGGTATGTTCAACAAAGACAAAGTTTGTATTTTAAATATTAGGGTATGAAAACGTTTTGAACTACAACATAATAGAAATCAAATATATTCAAAATCGAACTTACTAGCTTTAATTTATATTTCAATTTATATTCGATTATATAAACGAACTGTTAAATTTTCAATTTTTAAATTGTTCCACAATTTGCTAGTCCAAGAACCAGAACCAATCACAGAATTGAGATGTTAATTTATGGAGATTATTTTATACAAAGTAGTTGAGCTAGTTTTGAAATTTGTCTTCTTTTTTAAGACCAAATAAATTTTCAGTCGGATCAGAAAGATGTATAAATAATGACACATTTATGTTCTGTAATAATAAATTAAGGAGCGGCGAATCCCTCCTGGTAAAAACATAAATATGAGCTCTGGCTTTAGTGTTGCCCAAATGCGAAACCGAGACGAGTCTTGGTCTTGCGCAAGAGTCTCGCTACAGTCTTGCAGTTACTTATTAGCTTATTGCTTATATTACTGTATTTTTTTTGGATAGGAGAAATCTAACTAAGCTCGAATGAAAAATTAGTAGAGTTAAATGCAAAATTATAATGTTTATATCAATTATTAACGCATAGTAACTAAGATTGTCAAGTATTAGTAATTATTTTTCCTCAATCTTTATTGAGAAAATCGATTTTTTTTTTACCAATCCTGGTCTTGGTCTTGCAACTGCAAATTATTATATCTTATGTTATCAATTATATACATGCAAAGTGCAAGACCAAGACCGATTTTGGGCAACACTACCTGGGTTGATAGGATAGAGTTCCGTTGTGGGTCCTATTTGTTGGTAGAAACGTTTCAGTAATGATTAACAAAGATTCTCTTATTAATGAACATGTTTCTAAACATGGAATCAAGTAATATAGTTCTCTGATCTGATGGACATTACAAACAGCCTTTCACTTTTTGCACAGTGGTTCCAAGTCTTTGACCATCGCTTGCACTATTTATGCAACAGTACTCTAGCAAGTCTAGTTTACGCTTCTAGGGACATACATTTGAAGAAATATACTTTATGAAAATAGGTTACCGAACCGAGGAGGGTGGTCGTAAAAATATTTTATGAGTTTGCTTTAACTTAACTCGCTTGGAAGTTGGATATAAGCTGCCGCTGGCTGATATTGAGGCCAATTATAAGAAATTGCAAGTTCTTGAATAGCCACCATTAGAGTTGGAGTATTTTTTCACAAATATATGGATCTTTGGGTAATTAGAAGGGAATTAAAATTGTGGATTGTTAACTTTAATTATAACGGAAGTAAAAAATATTTATTTTGTCATAAAAAATATTTAATAATAAAATAAACTCAGAATTTATAACTGCTCAGATACAGTTCTTTAATAAGCTCCATTCCAGTACCTAATTAAATAGCTGCTGCTTGAAATCAACAGGCACGTAGATTGATATACAATAAAAATCTTGTTCTTAATCGTTTTCTTTTCTACCGTTGAGCGGTGTGAGCAGAACAATATAAATTAACACTTAATTAACAAATTTTCAGAATCAGTTTTTATCTCAAAATACATAAACAAAAAAAATTTGTTAATCAATATTAAAAACTTTTATTTAGTTGTTATCACATATATTTGATACGTTTCGGCCTCTTGGCTATTTTCAGATATTTCTTTATCCATATTTACCACCTGTCTAATTTTTTTAAATACTTGTGAATATCTTCTGATTCAGACAATTTTTTTCTTCTTTTTTTTGGTCAAGATTTTTATTGGTAGTTTTTTAAAATTTAAAAACAAGAAAAGTTTGAAAAGTTTGTTACAATTCACATATTCTACATAAATTCACATATTCCAATAAATAACATAGACTAATTACAAAAAAAATTATTTACCAAAATTATATATATATATATATATATATATATATATATATATATATATATATATATATATATATATATATATATATATATATATGTGTGTGTGTATGTGTGTAGTAACTGAATTGAAAATTCATTAAAACAGTAATCGTTCAGCAATCTGGTAGATAAAATTGTAACATTTAAAAGTTAGAAATATAACATCAATATCATATTAGCGGCTTCTGTGAAAGACGGACATTTGTGGAGAAAACATCAGTTTTTGTTTTATAGGTTCAACTCAAATTGTTTTTGATTAATTTTTTTAAGAATATTCAAGCCGAATGATGAAAATAAATCATTATATTTGGTTTAAATTTAAGATGTCTTACAAAACTCATATATAGAAAAATGTAATCTATTTTAGTTTACTTATTATTCGGCATATGATTTAACAAATCTCCTATTATTTCAAGAGTCAGTTTTGAAATTTATGCATTACTTCAATTTTCTGCAACATTTTTTCTATATCTATGCATAATTTCAATATTATTGAAATCAAAATTGTGCTCTAACTCCTCATGGTGTTTTTGCAATCATTTTTGTGTTGATACATTCCATCTTTGTATACGTTCATAAGTACTGCCCACTTCCACCATAATATACCTCACCAGATTAAACAGTTTATTTTATACTTCAAACGTATTGTTATTTCCCCTCCCCCATCTTTATGTAATTAACAATATGTATTTATACAAAAAAATGAGTAACCAATTTTAGGTGGAAAAAATAAATACAATATAAAACTACTGGAAAATTTAATAGGGCTAAAAAGTTTTTGAATTGATAAATTGGTTTAACACAGATTGCTTATGTTCATTTCATAATAAATTGTGGGAGCGGCAACAAGATTATTACTTTCTTGTGGACAGTGAATATCAGCAAATCAAACCCCTCAAATAATTATATTTAAAAAGTGATATAGTTTATTATATATTTCATTATGCATGTGAAAGGATTAGCAATACATAAATTTAAAAAAAATAAATAAACCGGTATAGCTTTCTCAGTATTTTTATTGGCTACATAATCAAATAGGCATGTAAGTATATACTTCAGTCAGATTATAATTTTATTTAAAACTGAATGGCATAACAGAATAAAAACAAGTCTAATAAATCGCATTGTTTAAAAACTTATACAACCTCCCATTGTCATGTGTTTATACCCTACCACACTTTTCAGGTTACTTCAACCTGGGGAAAGAGAACTTGTTCTTTGGAACACACCAGACCGAGAAAGCTGAGAAGACGTCAGTAGGGATGACCATCGATAGTAGATATTATTAAAATGTTGATATTTTCCTTTGCATATTCTATATTTTATCATCGATGGTATCTACTTCGATATTATTGACTATCAATATTTTAATATAAAACTATCGTTTTCGGAAAGATCTTAGGATTATCGTTAGAAATAAAGTTATACTCATCTTGCCTGGTTTCATATAGAATGTAGTGCGTAGTAGAGGAAAATATCGATATTTCGATAATATCAGCTATCGATGGCCATCCATAAGTAGAGCTGAATAGCGTGGGAGCCTTCTCACTCAGTAAACTCAATTTGCCCAAATTTGATAGTTAGAACCTTTTCAAACCAAGGCCACGAATTGTCAAAGAAATCTATGTAAAATGCAAATAAATTAGCATTTCGCTTAATTCAATCTATGGATGAATGGAAGAAATAATTGATTGAGTGGGATCTGGGAAAAAGCTGAGCATGACGAAGATGGAAACTAAAAAATTAATTTTACTGAGGTGGGTAGAAGGATTGATATTTCTATTAATTAATTTTAAGAGGAAATGACATATTTTTTGATGCACCTATGTGCTAAAGAATCAATATTTATATTGATATTAAAAAATGTTTATTATATTGATGAAAATATCGACTATCGATATTTTAAGTCTATCGTTTTTTGTGGTATAGATAAACTTCGATATCCCATCTCTAGACGACAGACGTCCTAGTGTCACGAAGACCTGAGATGGTAAGATGTCAGCTTGAAGGACATACTGCATCATTGATCAATTTAAATTGTTGAAAACATAAACCTCATGTTTTACCTAAAGCTGTGTTTCCAAAGGTAGAAAAGTCTAACACGAAAGTATTTGAAATAAATCTTAAATATAAAATAAAAATTAGCTAGGGATATTTAAAAGAAACCTTAATGTTTTTTAAAGACAAGTTTAATTTTTATTATCCCTGAAGAAGTTCATTCGTCATTAGACTGACGGCATATAACAAGTTTCGTACCCTCCGTTCTGGTACTGTACCTTCGTTAAATGTAATAGCGAGCATCTTTTGCTGTTGAAACGAACACTTTCTTGCTTGAAGTCTTCTCACTAAGACTTCTTGAATGAGGGAGCGTCATTGTTTAGCTAAATATAATAACACAATCAAATACTTTAATAATGACTTTATTTTCAGTTTATGATATAGTACAGCTCTAATTTAAGTCAGTGTCGATTCTCAATGTATAAAGAAGCAAACTAGACATTGACCAGATTTCGTGAAAAATGACAGGATTTGGAGTATGAAAGCAAAATACAAAAAAAATTGAAGGATCGGAAATTTTTTTAACGGATATGAATGATTTGATTTTCGAAAATACATTTCCGTGTTTGACAGAATAATATTTACTGGGGCACAGTCTGAGGAAATATTAGTTCATTATATTTCGCCTAAAATCAATTACTTACGAAATAGATTTAAAATTCTTAAAAAAATGTATATAGAATACTATAAATCGCGTTTATAACGGTAGTTGTAACGGTCTCACAAACATCTAAAACGATTTATTTAACAAGAAGGAAGACAGACATTCTCTGAGTGTATTTAAAAAAATTTTAGTTGGTCAAATTTTAGAACATTGAAGGCAACTGAACGAGGATGGGGCTTCTAAAAAATATTTGCCCAAACGGTTTGGTATTGGAAATCAATTTCTTTTTAGAGAGCATAATGGAAGTTAGTTAACATCAATTACGAATAGTTTAGTCAATTTTGTTATGATTTCACATATGTTTTTATAACCTGAATTGGTTATAAGACTTCGTGTTCCGAAAGTTTAAAAAAATTATATTTTTAAACAAATATCATCTGTTCATAATTCAAAACTTATTAATTTTTTTTTTTGCTATGAGTCTTGAAGGCCGAGAAGGTAGAAGTGGTAGCAGAACCAGAAGACTCAGTTCCTCCTCATTAATAAGCGAGGACGACAATAACAAGACAGGATTCATTGAGAGCATAGTTGCAGAAGCTTTCCAGCCGCCTCGCACAGCGGCAATTAGAAGGACTGAAACAAGGTGCTTAAAAACCAACCAAACAACAGGATTAAAAATTGCTGAACAATGTACAAAAAACCTATCAATGATGACCTCTGTAAGACAACAATTGATGACGCAAAAAGAGTCCATGAAATTGGGAACTGCAAGACCAATTACCAGCAGAGGACAAAGAGACAGAAATTTCCATGGCGTTCGACATTTTCAAGGAACACTTCATTCAAAAATAAGAGATCTTAGTTTCGAAATAGAAAAACTTCACTGGATGTTTAATGATGCTCAGCAAGAGTACTTTAACTCATTAACTTATGAAACTAAAGCCAAAGAATTGGCCTCAGAAATAACAAACTTTCAGAAAATTTTGTCTGGCTTGAATTTGGCTTTTGACTACGCAAATAGAATAGGAGATATTGAAGCACTTGAGCAGGAGGTTCGACAATTAGAAGAAATGAACATTTCGGAGAGAGGAAAAATTGAAGGACTTTTCAATGAAAGGAAACTGAAAGAAGATTTTATTCAACAAATAGAAAGCAATGAAAGGGTTAAAAAAAATATAAATTCAACACATCCTGATGCAGAAGATGAAAAAGAACAATATATTTATTTTAAGAACAGGCTTTCTCAAAGTTCAATGGCTGTTGGGTTTTGGGACAAACAAATTGAACAATATAAAAAAGTTAAAGATTCATTAATTCGAAAACTAAAATGCAAATCCCCTTTTATAGATGATATAATTCCACTAGAAATGAAACTATTGACTCTGAAAGGAAAGTGGAATGGGGTGAATGAAAATTCTACTATGAGACTTAATAAAGAGCGGGAATTAATCTTAGAGACTGCTAAGCAAGATAAAACTGATATAGCAGAAATGGAATGTAATCAAAAGAGCTTAACTAACCAAATCAATAATTTGCAGGAAGTGCTTGATCATTTAAAATCATCAGAAGGTGAAATAACAAACAAAAAAGAGCCAATTGATTTTTATTTATCAAACTTTGACCATAAAAAAAATAATGAGATTAAAAAGTTAAATTTATTGAAATCAGAAATAACACACTATCTATCTGACATAAATGTTAGAATGTCTTTGATACCCACTATGACTGATTACTTAAATTTGAATGAGAATAAAATTAAAACGGAAATTTCTGATTTAATAGATTTCAAAGAAGAACACCATAAAGCATTTAGTACTTTGAAAAATTTGGAGAGAATGGAATTTTATCAAACTAAAGATTGTAAATTACTAGATGAAAAATCAAAAGAAATAAAAGATGTATTGGAAGAACATAAATCACAAAAAAAAATTAATGATAAATTTGAAACAGAAGAGAATAAATTAACAAACCAAATACATCAATTAGAAGAAAGTAAAATAACTCATTTAAAGGAACTAGAGATGGCTAAAGTACAATTAGAAAAATTAGAGAAAGAGATTTCTGAAAACGAGAAGCACAAAGAACTACTAGATTTGGAAAGAAAACATAGTAGTCTAGAAGAAGACATAGGGTTAATGAACCGAACTATAAATGAAATGAAAACCACAACAACTCAGTTATTAGAAATTAGAGCTAGAACCTTAAACTTGATGGAGCTGATTAATTCAGGACTTACAAATCATTATGGATAGGAAAGATTTTTAATCAATCATGCAAGCAAAATCATTCTCAAATAATGTTAACCATAAAATGTATTCTTCCTAGATTAAGATACAATAATTGGTCACTGTGAGATTTCTAACTAATGCTACATAATATCCATCTAGGATCTCCACATCCTAACACCAGGTCTTAGTACTGGTCAGGACTCCATCTCGCATGATATATATAAATGTATATTGTTATACAAACATTATGTTTGTGTATAAATAAAACGATATGGTAAATATTTATGCAAGATACCTATTGATGTTTTATATTACAATTTTTAATGACTTATTAATCTTCAATTACAAAATCCAACTAATTAAGTGGGACTCTGGAACATAAGAGCTCCAGTACCATTGGACTGGCAACCTCCCTCCTGTAGGGTTTGATCAGACCAGGTTAGCACTAGACCACAGCTGGGGTTTGTGAGCTAGCTGTGACCTCAGAGACCAGAGACAATTTTTAAAAATTACTATTTTAGAGACTTTGTAAGATAGACAAAATTCGAAACAATCCCGGCCGCTTGGTGGTCAAGATGAATATCGGACCCTAGGGACTGAATTCATTCGTTTTTAAACACTTTCCAAAGTTCTGCCACATAACTTCCAAAACGGTAATACTATTACTGGGTTTACCCACTGGAGCCAGGTCCCTTCTCCTATCCTCTCTTCACTATAGCTACACAAAAACTGCTTGCCAAAACAAAAACCTTTGTCCCTCTCATCTTTGGGATTTTCCTTCTTGGGAAACTACAGAGCAGCCATTTTCTTTTCCCTGCACTAGTAGAACTTGGAGTTGCCCAGGGTTCAAGCATATCTCCTCTCCTTTTCAGCTCCTACATTAACGACCTACCTAAATCAATTTTCCATTGTTCCCATCACCTTTATGCAGATGATTCCCAGATCTACCTATCCTTTTCTCCCTCTGAGTTACTGGGGGCATTTGCCAAGATTCAAGAAGATCTTGATCGAATCAATGCCTGGGCAAATGTAAATGGATTAAAGTTAAATGCTGCCAAAACTCAGGCCATCGTCATTGGTTCCAAGCCCCTCATTAGATCCCATACTGACTTTCCCATATTACACCTTAATGACCAGCCAATTTCCTTCTACTCCTCTGTTAAAAATTTAGGATTTTTCATAGATCAAACCCTCTCCTGGACCAACCATATTTCTCACATTTCCCGTCGGACAATCTCTACCCTTAAACTATTTCATCGCTTCCGCCATCTCCTACCTCAACATATCCGTAGACTCCTAATTTCCTCTCTCATCTTCCCCCACTTTGACTACAGCTGTGTGGTGTATGATGGCCTCTCGGTGGAGCTCCGTGATAGACTGAAAAGATTAATGAATAGCTGCGTAAGATTTGTTATTGGTGCCCCGAGGTACTCCCATGTCTCTCACCACTACACTGAGTTAAGGTGGCTCTACCCCTCCTTCCGAAGACAATACTTTCTAGGTACGTTCCTCTACCAAATCATCAACAACCATCGTCCTTCTTACGCCTACAACCTTCTCCAGTTCAAAACCTCAGTCCATTCCCTGTCCACAAGATCTCGACCTTCTGACCTTTACATGCCTTCTCACAGATCTGCCTCATTCCAAAATTCCTTTATTGTTCGCTCTGTCAATTTCTGGAATTCCCTCCCTATCAAAATTCGACATTCCCCCTCCATATCCACATTCAAATCCCTCCTATTCCAATTCCTATCACAAAAACAGTCAGATACTTGCTAACCATTCGAGTGGATTTTAATAGAGAATTTGATATATTTTTATTTTTTAATTCTTTATTTTTTTCGGAAAAGTGTATACTGGTCTAAATAGCTTTAAGTTTCTTGTAATAGTATTAATGGTTTTGTATATAGTTTAGTTTGTTTTGTATATAGAGTTTTTACCTTATATTTTTTTTACATTATTTCTTTTTTTCGATTTATTTTGTTTTGGCCAGATGTAATATTTTAATTTTGTTCTAATTTGTTATTCTCAAGGGACTGTGTCCCAGAATAAAGTTATTTTTCTATCTATTAGAACTAGATTACTTTGCCTTTTAATTGTGTTCAACATTAATTTATTAAAACCTTTTTACTTACTTTCAATAAAGGTGTACGTTACAGTACTTTATCAGTATGTGGTTGAATGTCGTTGAGTGATGTGAACTTTGATTTTTTTTCTTTTCTGCCCTGATGATACCTGAATTGCCGAAACGTTGACTTTTTTTTTTTATTATTTACCTTCATTTTGGAGACATAAGGCTATGAGGTTGGAATTTTTGCAATAATAACTTGATCTTGAATTTCTGTCCCTTGGTGAGTTTTTGACTGATTTACCTTTAAAAATATACAGGGGAGAGTTGCTCATAGTTCGCTTTTTTATTTTTTAGTATTTTTTATGTTGCACTAAAAAAATTTTTAATTATATTGAAATGTTTATAATTTATTGCTTCATCACATTGAAAGTTGTTATATACTGTTTTTAAAATGTATATGTATATATATATATATAATACAAAAAACCTAAATTCCATGGTCAATCTTCCCACAGTATGGGAGCCTTACCATGTACTATGGGAGGTTTGACCCACCAGTAACTTACTTTGTACATGTTAAGAGATAAATAATAAATTAATATATATCAACACCTTAAGGTTTAATGACATTTTGAGGCTTTACTATAGGCTATAATGTATTAGTATAGTTAAAAAAATTGAAGTGAAATTTGATTATTGTCTCTATGATGGTAATTTGATAGAAGTTTTACTGTCAGCTTTTTCAAGATCCTTATTAATCTAGTGCTAGAATTAATTAAAATATAATTATTTAGGTAACAAAAATTTGAAAATTAATAGAATTAAGCTGAATATATGTATGTATATGGGATTGTATTTACTTAAAAATAAAAAATATATATAAAATTATTGTGACCTCCACTATCACTATACTTAACGCAGCCTCTTATGATAAAAAGGTTTTCTTCCTCCTATGCACTAAACAAGTATTTTAAAAATAATAGTTTAAAAATATAAAAACTGGAACAATGGATAAAACTCATGTCCATAAAAAAGTTAAACTATTGAGATGATTTTTAGCAATAAACTTGTGAAAAAATATTTGCTTGTAAACTGTTTTTATTGAGTATAAATTTATTTTGATATTATTATTGAACTTATTTAGGTTCTAGAAAAAGGTGGAATTGATGAGGTAATATTTTATTTTTATATTCATTATTTACACTTTATACTACACAGTATCGTAAGTGACCATTTACGGATAAACCAAAGAGAGTATGGTTTAGAGGCAGACATAGCTATGTGAAAGGCAGTAGCAGAAATAAAAGAAATTAAAATATGGAATAGTGGAACTTAATAGTATGTTCTAAAGGATTTTCACCTTTAAACCCAGCATCCAGTTTTTGAATCAGTACTTGTGAAATAAAAATAATGCCAAATTCCATGACTTCTTTCAGAAGTCGTTTTTAACAGCACAGTCAACACCTGAATGAGACAAGACATGAACAATACTGTGAAACAGAAATAGTATACAAATAAAATATGTTTACAACGATGATTCACCTTTGATGAACCGTAAAATTGAGAACCCACTTAAACCAGCAGACTGGCCAGTCAATCGCGCTGGTTTAGCAGATAAACAAAACAACTTTTGACAAAAAATAAAATCCGGACCAGCAGAGCAATCAGTTCCCATCTCAAAATTTCAATACAAATTTATTTAGGACTTAAAAAGAAAAAAACACGATGGTTATATTTCTGCTAATTTCCACCTCTTGTAGAAGCTAACATGTTAAGAGGAAATAAAAAAATAATTAGCAGAAACTTAAAATTTCACTATTTAATAAAACCTAAAATTTAACTCATTCTTGCAGTATTATTATAAAATTTTATTGGTGGATAAGTAAAATGGAGGTTATATTTTTTTTTTGTGAAAATCCACAAATATTAATAAAAATCAACAAAACATTAATTTTCTTTAATATTTATTGCAACAAAAATTAAGCTCCAAACTTGTACAGTAACAAGGGTCAGTAGTTTAAACAATGATTTGTTTCAAAGGAATGATAATTGTTTTAATTTAAAATCAAATTAAATAAATACTTCAAGCAGTATACTAAAACAATTTGCACAACAAACATTTTTAAGTAGGTATAGCCTACTAATTAATGATCACAGGAAGAACTAAAATTTTAGCGTCATATCATTAAAAAATAAAATGTTTTAACTAAGTATAAAAGGATCACTTTTTCATAGAAAAAAAGAGAAATATATCATTATAAAACCAGACAAATTGAGAATAACATCTGGATCAATCTATACTCAGTGATAAGGATGAAAAGAAAACAGAGAGCTTTGATTCTAATTATGGTTAGCATAAAATATTTTTTAACCCAATTATAATTACAATTAAAACAAAACATAGTATTTTGTAAATAATGTAGAAATTTATTGAACAATAAAAAATGTGTATACAAAAGCACCACTATTGCACGTGTGAGCACGTGCACCACTCACAAGTTTCTCACACAGGAGTTGTAAAATATACTAACAAAACTATCAGTTGTTAATGGAATTGTAAATCTTTTATCTAGAAATAATCATATTTGTTCATAAAATTACAATTGTTATGAAACATTTCAGTATCATGAAAAACACTAACAAATCATTAAAAAAAAAAATAAACAAAAATACTATTAAAAATAATTTATTTATTATGTATGCTTGGCCTTCATTGTTGAAAGCAGATTCAATAATAACAAAACAGTACCAACAGGAAATTGGAAACAAGCTAAGTAATTAAAGAAAATTTGTCTGATTTTATGCATGACACAAGTAATATAAATTACAAGAATTGAGTACTAACATCACTGTCATATTCCTACTATAAATAATAAAAAATCTACAGTTTATTAACCCTAAGACATAACAAAACATTTACAACAGACTGGCTTAATTAAGATGATTTATAAATCATTTCATGACTTATAAATTAAGAAAATTAATAAATTTATGTTTAAAAACAATATATAATTTAATAATGACAACTTAATAGGACCAATTTAAGCCCTGTTGAATAAAACATAGAAAGAATAGCTCACAGAGGATTATATCCACAACCATATTGATAAACTGATCAAATTTAAAAAAATCATATTATAGATGAAAACAAAGTTTAAAAATGCTCTATTGAATGAATGTAAGGACTGAATAAGTTCGAAACACCCAATGGACAGGATGATCATTGTGGATAATAAATTGCCGATCCTAAGCGTAGATCACATGAAGTATCCCCAACCAAAAGTTCTTTTGATAGCATCCCAGTAATACCGGCTCCAATTTTCTTTTGTACCATCCATTTCGCTGAAACAAAAATTATTTATTGTTTTTAATAAACAAGAAAAGAAAAAAACATTGTAGTAATATGTTGGAGATTAAGTGTTTGATATTAGTACACCAGATTCAATATGTAATCTTGAAAATAAAATATCATTTTATTTTATATCACCAGCTAAACTCAAAAACCTTGTCGAAGAAGTTATGTAGTTCTCAAAGAAGATTGGCCTGAACCAAGAAATATAACAAAAAACAAACAATACAACACCAACAACTCTTAAAGATAGAAAGAATAAACAAATAGTTGAAAGTTATTTGATGTTATTTCTGGCTGACTCCTGAACTATTTCCTTCGTAAAATATTTTACAATTTTTCTTTCTGAAGAAATTTCTGATAATTTGACACCCAAAAACATTTTATGGTAGATTATAGCAAAATTGGATTGGGCTTGGAAAACAAATCTAGTATTATGGCACAAATGGTAATTTATTTACTTTAAAATTATGTCTTATAACCTTAAATATTAATATGAAGAATAGTAATAAAATAATAATAACAAATAAATGTTGGCCAAGCTAACAAGAAGGACTTACTTTTGAGGCACGCCTGTCTGTGATACTTTAATTAAGGTATGGTCGTCTTGTTGATCAATAATTATGGAGACAGTAGAATAGTGACCCTGAGGCCAAGCTTTCACCCTCCACCTTTGTGTGATCTTTTTGTTAGGAACCTAAATAAATAATTTTTGTTTAAGATATTTATCATAATAAAAAATAAAATAAAAACAAGAAGCAGATTCATTATTCTTGAAATATTACACATTTTCATAATAAAAGCACTGTATTTCTATGCTCCAGGTTGCGGGTAATTTTTAATCATAATAATAATAATATAGAATTTATTCTGTTATATAAGCCATGGAATAACCATAGGGTCAGAAGACTCTAATAGGCTACACTCAACCTTAAAGGGAATAGAGCACGTCCAAGATAAGTTTACCAGTGGGTAGAGCAGGATAGAGATGCACAGTAGCAAAAGTTTTTCTGCCGATCCCCCACTCTAATTCACTAATTCACTATGTTCCACCAAATAAAAATTTGTTTTGTAAATTTTGGACAAAAAAAGATCTTATCTGGGGTCATTCTGACTTTGATTCAATTAAATATATTCTCGAATTTGTATGTATGATTTCATCCTTAAATATCTAATTATACCAATTTAGTGAGAAAAAGAAGTGAAACCCTCGTAATATAAGGTTATTTGTCATGAAAGCATTAGAAAATAATATAACAAAAAATGGAACTATTTGAGTCTGAGGAAGGTAAAGTTATATCTACAGATCCGGGCCCTAGTAATAACATCGAGTTCTCTGAACAGCAGATCTTGCAAAGTCACATTTTTTTTTATTATTTTGATTTAGCCATCCTTGCCAACGATTTATTTTCTTTTAAGATTAAAATCTCTACCTTTAATAAACATGTGTGCGCGAAATTTGAATAAAATCAAACGTGTTCCCGGTTTGAGGCGATTGCTGAGTGAGAGAGGAGGGAAAGTGGAGCTTGATAGAGGTTTTGGGGAGATGGAACTTGAGAGGGAGAAGGCTGTGCAAGCTCCCTTCCCCAACAGCAAACTCATCTTGGACACACTATACTCCTCAATGGAAGGGAAACCTGGCAGTTGATCATGATTTCAGTAACATCATCTCTTTATACAATCTTAGAACAAGAAAAGTCCCTCATACCATGATTCGAATTCCTAATCTTCTGTTATCTGTTACCTGGCAATTCGTGATTTACACAATACGTAAGCCCGCATCTTTCCCCTGGTTTACAGGTTTCTGGTGATACCAAAAATCTTATCAGAATGCTCAGAAAAAAATAATGATTGATATATATTGTTACATCAAACTCTCGCTTCTCCCAAAAAAAAAAAAAAAAAATCGGAATTAATTACCAGTTCAGTGAATTCACCAGAAATATTTCCTCCAAACAATTCAAATTTCCCTCCTTCTTTGGCTTCAACTTTTGCAGGACCATTTGTAAAGGCAGCTACCATCTAAAAAAATAAATGAATATTAAGAAATTATAAAATAAACAAGCTTTAATCATTATTTCAATTAAATCAATATAATTATATTTCAATTATTACTTAATTAAAAAACATTTAAATTATTACTAAGTTAGAGTCATTAAACTCTTAAGCATTTGTAACATCAATAATAAACTAAAACAAAAAGGTAAAATATATGACTAATTAGATCTGGCAAAGCCTTTTATTTAAAACTAATAAGAAGAGAACAATTATTTCGTGTAACAGTATCAGCAATGCTAGCTAAAAGCTAATCATTAAGAAGATAAGTAAGTAACCTCTGGAGTAGTCATTGCTCTATAAAAATCTTCTCCCCGGCACTGGAATGTCTGATTAATTTTAAGGCTACTAGTTTCTATTTTCTTTTTGTTATTGTCATTTGGTGATGATATCCTGTCATTAGATTGATTGACATTCATCTGAAAACAAATTACTCTGAATTAATAACAATAATGGAAAATGGACCCAATATACAGACAATTAATGACACTTAGTTTAAATCAGAAGCTCCGAACCTAAACAAAATTATTTATAATAATTATTTCATTACTTATAATAATGAATATTAAGCTTAAATTTAGACTAATAATATTCATGATTTTATATAGGTCTTAGAAATAAGGCTAGACTGTTTCAATCAAAATATAGTAGTATTTTGAAGTTAATCTTGGTTAATTCAAATTTTATGAGGAATTAAGTTGAACAATTGTTTCACTTAGTTCATTCTTTCAAGTAAGTAAAAAATATAATGCATGTTGTGATGTATATTAAAAAATAAATATAACAAAAAACCAATGCAGTAGTAAATATTTGAAATAAATGTTCATAAGATTAAAAAAAAAAAAAAAAAAAATTGTAATAGTTTGCATGCATAAGGGTGGAGATAAAATTACATACAAATAAGAAGAATTATTTTATTGTGACTGAGACTTTTGTCTAAGTTTTATGACTTCATCAGGACTAAGGAAAAACAAGATAACCAAAAAGAAATACTGAAGGTAAATATAAATAAAATGAAAATACAAGTATTGAGAAAAGTTGTAGACAATATCGGATCAGGATAGCAGTATAGAGAAATTAATAAGATAAAAGGATAAAAACAGTATGAATATATAAACTTACAGTATGTATGATACGGTAATATTAAGCACCCCATAAAACAAACCAGACTGGGTGGGAATAGTCACAATCGGAATCATCTAATGCCTGGACTAAACAGATTTAGACGCAAAATGTACATGACAAAATATTTTGGCAGTTTTCCCTCTTAACTTAAATATACTTTATATTTCAATACAAACAATAGATTTTTAAAATATTGTATAGTTGATTCAAAACTTTCACAAACCTTGGTTGAAAATCCACTGCTAAGGTTAGAAATTTGTTGAGCTTCTTTAGCTTGTTCACTATCATCTTTTCTAGGTAAGATCATTCCTTTAGGAAACTCTAAAAGAGAGATGAATAATTATTAAATGATAATTATCATAAGATGAATAAATATTTTTTTTAATTAATAATAAAACAAAAACCACTAACTGTGCAAGATTTTAAAGGGATATTTATATGTGATAATAATCCTTCAAAAGATATATTGCTTCAAAATATTTTAGTCAGAAAATAAAATGATAAAAATTATAAGAAAAAAAAGTAATATTAAAGCATCAGAGGAATTTTCAGCCTCCCGAGGTTACAGAGTAGTGAATAGTTACCAACTTTTTACATACTGGACAGATTACTGTTCAGGGTCCATTTCAAAATTGGAAAAGCCTGAAGTTACATCTGTCAGAAGGTATAAAATGCAATCTCCATGACCATCATGGAGTCAGATAATGAACTTATAGCCTCAGGTGAACCTGTTAATGTTATTGCTTTAACCAGGAATATTTGACAGCATCCTTCAGGAATGGAAAGGAACTGGAGAACCAAGTCATGTCAGCCTATGCCTACAGACCATAACATTGGAATCAACGGCACGTTATCAGAAATCGTGTTTGGAAGAGTTCAGACAGTGGAGAATTTTCCCACTCGCACTCGGCAATAGAGACCAAGAATAGCTGTTATAAGTATTAAATGGATGCCTGAATAAAAAGTGGAAACCTGAATGGACAAAGAGGTCATGAGAGGTTATTACTTAGCTTGAAATTCAGAACAGAATACCTTGGAAGAGTCCAAGGTTACTGATCGGAAATTAATGTAACACTGCACTAAGGCTAGCAGACCTTAGAGCAGACAAGTGCGATAAATAAGAGGCAATTTGTTGGTTCTATAAATCTTCAAATAATTAAAGATGAGAGTGGATTAAATCACACCAGGGTTCCTGTGGATTCTTTAGAAATAACAGTCAACATATTTTTATGCAAAACAGTTAATTATAAATTAGCACTTACAAAGAAAAGTAAAATCAAGAAAATGAAGAAGAAGCAAACTTGGAAGAATAGCTTACTCAAGTCATGAAATAGGATAGTATCCTCATGGAAGAAAGACCTCCACTGTCACATACACCTTACAAAGTATTTAGTTATAAAATAGTCAAAGATTAACAAGATATTAGAAAAACATGATGGATTTAATAAAAACAGATCTGATAGAAGCTAAAATGATGTTATCTCCTCCAGATTTAAAAGTGAAAGACAGTGATGCCTAAAACCTAAAAGAAACTTTGAACTGAAAAAACTAATATACAATCTCCTCGGAAAAGAAGATTGGAAGGCAAAACAGCAGAATTATAGAGACCCATCAGAATGATAACTTCAAGAACACAAATAAGGCTAAAAAAAAAGATAAAGGAGATTGTGATAATATTTCAAAAGTGAACTAATCCTCGAACATTATGATAAACTGAAACAAAAGTTTGCTATTTATGCAAATAAAGCAGCAAAATACACATTGGCAGCACTTAGCAGAGAGGATAAGAAGAATAGAGATCATTGTCATTTTTTAAAAAACAAAGAGTAAAAAAAAAAATGTAAAAACAGTATTACATTGAGGAAAGAACTACACCCAGACTCCTCATATTCTTATAAATTGCATACCATAATGTTTCTCTGTCATAAGGACCTCCAAAGAGTTTACGATGACACAGAGAATAAATTTTGGATCCACTTTAAGTCCTCTACTATTTTTATTTGTTCTATACTGGGCTTTAAGTAGAACTTAATTTAGGTTATGTATCTTTAAACTCGTGCACAAGAAGCTGCAACCTACTCTCTACAAAGTACTCACATTTGCTAATGATCACTTCATGATTTCTACCTATAGCCTGGACCTACAACATGATGTAAACATCATACAAGAGCAGCTTGTCATAAATATCAACATGGATATTTACCCGGCAAAAACTAAATTCATGAAAGTAAAAAAGAAAGCCTGTATAATAATTCAGGTTTTATTATTCTCTGACTATCCAGTTTTAATAAAGAGTTAATTATGATTAAATTAAGCCAAATACTGAACATTAATATCCAAAAAACTAACTCAAGTAAAATTCGTTAAGTCTACCATGTATGGATGGTATAATAACTATTGTGTTGTCCAGAAAATAATGTAGGATTTTGAGTTTTCTTTAAAATACTCCATTATATAACAAACTGTTTACATTTACTGGATTATTCATTTTGTTATGAATGTCAACACTTATTTATTCTCTTCCAAACGATAATGCTTGTTAACCTCTATAGCATTTCACTGCTTAGAAATAATTCAAGTCTTTACTAAGTCAATGTGAACGCATGATTTTTGTATAACTTTGATTTACGAGTTGGGGACCAGACAGCCAGAAACATCAATCAAGTCTGGGCCGAGAGCAGCATTAATGAGTGCACTGTTCAATGGTGAAGACCATGGTGGCACTGTTCAATGGTGGCAGTGAAGACAAAGAAGGTCGTGGAAGGACTTCCTCTTGATGACGATGTTCTGATGGCTTTGGTGGAAGGAAACCTCAGAACAACTGTTTGTGAACTTGCAGCAAAACTTAACCTTAGGAAATCGACCGTTGATGACCACCTCAAGGTGATCTGAAAGGTAAAAAGGTTGATAATTGGGTTCCATGACCGCCTCAAAAAATCAACATTATGAAGTTTGTGTTACACACTTTTGCTCAAACAAAAATGACACTTTACTGTCCAGAATTATTACTTGTAGTGAAAAGTGTTAACTTTATGATAACAGCAGACATTCTGGACAGCGGCTCGACAAAGGAGAAGCAGCAGAACATTTTCCAAAGTCCCCAAATCATTAAAAAAAAAGGTGATGATTACTGTTTAGTGGGCTTCATTTAGAGTGATACACGACACCATCTTAAATCCTGGAGAAATCATTAATGGGGAATCATA
The DNA here is from genome assembly GCA_928085145.1 of Nezara viridula. Taxonomy (NCBI): domain Eukaryota; kingdom Metazoa; phylum Arthropoda; class Insecta; order Hemiptera; family Pentatomidae; genus Nezara; species Nezara viridula. Next base: position 113,576,190 of record OV725077.1, read on the forward strand.
TTTTAACCAAATTAATGCAATGCATTAGAAATTGGCAAAAATGAAGCCACTTTTGGTAAATCAGAAGGAGCCCATTTTGTTGCATGACAACGCCTGGCCACATAAAAACTTGAGTCAAGTCAGCTTCTCCTAGACCTGTCCTTACAATTGGTTTTCCAGTTCTAAGTGAAACTCCTATCTGAACACACTTCCCTGAAGAAGACCTGCAAAGTTGGGGCGAAATGGCAGCTTTCAATAAAATAGTTTTACCACTATTTAGCCTATTTATGACCGCCCCTGGACCATCTCCTTCCTATATAATGCAACGGTCAACTATTAAATATTCAATATAATTCAATGTATATGTTTTTCAGTTAGTAATAGAGTGCTTTTAACTCGATCTAGAAGTTAAAAGCACTTTTTCACCTAGAAAAAGTAATCGTGACTACAATATTTTCTTTGAATGGTCTGATATTGAAAGAAACAAGAGAGGGTACTAAATAACATAATGTAATATGACCTAGGGTATTTAAAATCTGCTCAAAAACCTGTTTTGCTTGAGAAGTGCAGGATTGTGAGAAAATTTTTGTTTAGGTGAAATATTTTACATTCCCTTGAAGGTTTTACAGGATGCAGATATTGATCCAAAGATCTGAGAGAACGAAACAAATACAATGAAAAGAAAAACAAATTAGCCTTTATATTATAAGCTTTATACAAACCTTCTTTTAATAAGGTGATATATAAGCCTAATTTTTCTCTAACTTCCTTGCTTCCTTGATGATGTAAGTATTCTTTAATAATTTCCCCTTCATTTGTAGATTCTTTTAAAGTGACTAATATCTATGACAAAAATGAGATAAATAATTATTTACTGTGATTATATAAAACAAAATATATAAACAAGGCCATAGATCCATTTCATTTTATAAAACATAAAAAAAATTTAAGGTACAACTGAAGTATTTATGAAAGCTCACCTCAATTTCAGAAAGATCATTTTCTTCACTGAGATTAGGTATCTTAATCTTTCCTTCATGTTCTCCTGTACTACCTTTCAATCTGCCTTGCCATACAAGAGACATATCCCAATCATAGAAGAATATAAGTTTTCCTTTCCGATTATTGACAACTGCCTCACCTTCAATTTTTTCCATCTCAGTAATTTCAACAATTGCGACATCAGACTCAAGTTTAAGACCAACTAAAAGTTCTTTTAGTTTATCCTTTGACCACCCATTAGCATTTTTTTCAGTCCTGAAAAATAAATATGTTTTAAAATTATATCAGAAATCTTGTGCACCAATTAGTAATTAAATATGGCTTCTAATAAAAAAAAATCTGGTGTACACATCACACGACTTTCACTTACCACCCTCTTCTTAGCAGAAATAAGCATTTTCAGACAAAGGGGAAGTAAAAGTAAAAATTATAGACGCTGTATTTATTTATATTTCATTGTGGGCATTTTTATTTGTTCAATTACACTTAAATATACAAATTTTAATTTTTATATAGCTGTAATCTATCCAATTAAATATTAAATAATACCAATGAAAGCATTAATGAAAATCGAATAAGTATATGTACATAATATTGTCGGAGTCCGTATTATATAAAGCCTTACATATGGAAGTCTGTTATAATCTTTCGGGCGAGCTGAGGCATGCTCGTATTCCATTGGTTCCTCCATTACAACTATTATACGTTATACGATCTCTTATTTCTCCTTTAGTTAATCATAAAATTCTTTCATATTTTAAATTTAACTATTTTCATATCAATTATTTATATGAAATGCTTAATTATTGCAAATGAAAAAATTAAAGGTACTTTAGAAGAAGCTAATATTGAAAATTAGTCATTTAAGTTCTGTTAGAGAACATCAATGAGAAGAATACCTATATTGTATTAAAAACTGCTTAATAACACATTGATATACTGAGCTTAATCAAAATCATTAGAGCAGTTTTTGAGAAAATCATAAAAATGTGCTTAATCGATTCTATAAAGGGGCACTTCCGGTTAGCCGATTTTGATGAAAACGTTGCTGTAACATCTCAGGTATATGCAAACCTTAAATATGCAATTTCAGATGCATACGACTTTTTGTTTTTGAGTTAGACTGTTCAAACACACACACACACACTCGCAGACCATTTTACAGGACTAGGTTATTTGGACTCAGGAGACCTCAAGACATGTATCTCTGTAGAAAACTAAGATTTAAACATTTCTATGTCGCAATACTGTCCTTACTATATATTTCATATACATGTAAGTGAAAGTAATAATAACGGTTTATTATGAAATATGGAAGAACAATTGATGATGTAGCATCCGAAATCGAAAAAACTAAGTTTCAAGTTCACATAAACGTTCTTAGTACGACTCCATTTAAGATAATAATACAAAAATACCAGCAATAGCATAAAAAAAAACAAGAATTATCAAAGAGAGCAAAAAATATTATACGAAAGATGTTTTTGCAAGGGAATTCTTGCCGCAACTATTTAAACATGAGTTACGATAATAGCAGTGCCAAATAAGAAAATTTACAGAATTATCTCTTCCACCAGAAATATAACTTCCCTATTACGATCACTAAACCACTAACACTAAACTAAAATTACAGTTACGTCTATGAAGGCCATTTCACTAAAGAAGGAAAACTATCCAGCAAACTATTAAATAGATTTTTCACAATCAAGTTTCTCAAAGTTTGCAAAATAATACATAACTTTCAAATATGGTGATATGTTCTATTTGCGAAAGATAATAATATGATAACTATATAATATATAATAATAATATATGAAAATAAATAATGAACATATTTATTCTATAACGTACCAATGCCAATTATTAACATTAGTTGCATCAGGCCTTTCTTCAACAATCCATCTAGGGTCACCTTCGCCCCAACGAGCCATTTTAATATCTAGGAACAAAAATTAAATTGGACATAGAACAATAAGGAATAACAATAGGACATTTATACTAATAAGAATACTTAAACTAAAAAAATCTACAAGTAATTACAACACATCACCAACTAAAATACTTTCTTGTTTGCAATGGTTAAGTCCAAGTTACAGCCTAATCCTAATTTAATTAAAACTAAAGAAGGAGTTAAGTTAAATATAAAACAATAGTGTTTGATTATAAATATGAAATATATTTATTTTACAACTAATTCATGGTATTGAATAAATCAAGATAGTTCAATGTACAATATTACTTGGTTGATTGACACTACATATTACAATGATAAAAATTACATTTAAAAAATTGAATTTACTTCAGGTATAAAAGCGTGAACAGACCAATATCCAATTGACCACAATTTTCACTTAAACACTCGGCCTGAAGATCTGGAACCTTCTAGAACTCTGTTAACAAAGCCGCCAATGATAACTCAAGCAAAGAGGTTCATAGGTTCCAAACATTGAAGTTCTGTTATAAACTTGAATCCTAATTTGAATTGTAAAGGTTGTTTATGTTATAATACAACTTTTCATTTATACAACCTACAGACAATGTTCAAATATAATTCCTAACATTTATTGAGATAGACTTACATATATAAGAACAAATATAATAGTCAGTTAAATGAATAATAAATAAAAGTGAAAAAAATAATTCTGACATGACAGCTGATTAATAATGCTAATCCGTTTATGGATAGATTTTGATAGTATTTATGAATATGTGTTTATTGTAATATATTCCTGATAATGAAAAAAAAAAGAATTTGAAATTTTGCAATAATTTACGACAGTGATTTTTGCTGACAACCCGGGTGCTTTTAAGTGACAGGATATCAAACTAATTGATTTTTTACACAACTTTGTAAGAAACTTCAACTCAATTAATATAGACCTAAAGCTCATTAAACAAGATTTTTTTTTAAAAAGTGGTGTAATTTTGGTATAGTTGAGAGGTGATAAAAAATATAAAAAATTACGAATCATTCATGATATTTTTAAAAACTGAGCTTAGCTTAGTTTATTTGCTCTTAATCCCTCTTTCAGTGGTTTTAACAATGAAACACTGCACTTTTGTTTTGAGTAAATTTTGTTTAAATTACTTTAAAGCAATTGTTAGTTACTTAAATTAAATATTTGTTTAGTAATCGTTTTCTATTCAACAAAAACCGTGACACTAAAACACCAAAACACAAAACCTAAATTTCCTACTTTTCTATTAGTTGATAAATAAATAAAATTAGACCATTGTTTATTTAAGCTTTTTATATTAATAATAATGCTTCATTTATTCTGGGACGAGTCCCTTTAGAATAATACAGAAAGACAAAAGTGTAGGCTAAGAAGCCTCAGAGATACATGAACTAAAATATAGAGTAATTAAATAGTCATAATAAAGAATAATAAAAGAAATTATAAGTTGCTTTCTAATTTAAATCAGTTAATAATAAAAAATAAACATGAAGTAAAAATAATGAAGAACGATCTAATAATATATGTACATATTTACAGTAGTAACTATTTACAATTTTATGCTAACCGGATGGATAAGAAATGATTGAACAGGCGAGATTTAAAGGTTGGAAGGGTATTGGATTGAAGGATGTGGGGAGAGATGGAGTTCAATAGAGATGAGGATCGGATAATGAACGATCTGTCGAAAGCGGCGGTTCGCTGGGCCCTTATATATAAATCAGAAGATCGGGAACGGGGTGGGCGGGGTGGCATGATATATGATACAATGATAAAATATAGGCACGAGTTCGCGTCCCGGTGACGAAGGCGTCTTTTAAATACCAGGCCACGCTCCCTGGCCCAGGAAAACCAAGTATAGCATTAAAGGCAACCAAGGAGAGGACCCAAAAAAAATAAATAATAAAGATCGGGAACGGATATTGGGGGAACGAACAGAGGATTTCAATTGCAGGAGCTCGGAGATGTATGAAGGACGGTAGGATTGGATGACTTGAAAGAGGAAGGAAATACTTAAGACGGTAGGAAGGATAAAGCCACTTCAACTCGGCATAAAAACGGGAAACACAGTCGTCCCTGGGGATCCCGAAGATGAATCGTACAAAGCAATTTATCAAACGTTTTAATTTTGCCTCGAGATCCTCAGAGATGACCCCCCCCCATACCGTACAGCAATAGACAATGTGGGAAAAAATTAAGAAAGTTACTAGGAGCCTAGTAATAGTTAATAGTTGATAGCTGACGGGAGTAATTTAGACTTTTTAAAGTGGAATTGGTACGGCGAGAGATGTTGGATACATAATTTTTCTAGGAAAGCGTTTGATCAAAGATCATTCTAAGGCTTTTGATGGAGGCATTATCATGTAGGAACAAATTTGGAATATTAGAAAAAGTTTTAAGGTGGTGATTGGATCCTATTAAGATTGCCTTCGTCTTTTCTGCATTCAACTTCAACTTGTTAGCTCTCCCCAGTCACAAATCCTATCCTGATTGAATTCCCAATAGTGATTCAATTTGAGTAAAATACTTGGTACTCGGTACTCAGAGTAGCATTTGCCCATCTCTGAATTTACACGTATTATGTATTTCAGATTGTATGGTTTTTTATCAATACAAAATAAACGGAACGAAACCACTGTTCGGAAAACATTTTAATTTCTTCAAAAATCTATCTATCTACCCTCCAACTACTCTCAATTAATATTGATGTATAATTATAATTATTCTTCTTTCTAATCTGTGACCATAATGAGGGACAAATAATTCTTGGTATAAGAAGTGAGATATCTTTTTTATGGTCCATTCCGCTTTGTATGTGTAAAATAAAAAAATACACTGTCACTTAAAACTTTTGTATACAGGGTGTCCCGTAAGTAGAGGGAAATATTTAAATGATTGATAGTATACATTAAGATCTACAAACAGTTCATTTAACCAATTGCCCACTTTCCCCCAGCAAATTTAAGATTTGTGTTTTTTTAAGCGAGTCACCTATTTTGTTGAATGAGAAGCGATAACATAAAAAATATTTGATTTAAGTAATTCGGCTAAAAACGGAACATCTCCAGGACCTGGGGCTTGTATGTGAAACTTTTAATGTCCGGTGGAGGTAAGATGCTTACACTCCTTACCAGAGTAGCGAATATGGTTCTGAAAAGATGTGATCTGCCTGATGATCTCCAAACAGGATATAACTGCTCCATCTTTAAATAAGGAGATATGAAGCAATGACAGAATTATAGCGGTATCTGTGTGCAGAGCTCAGTAAGTAGGATTATTGGGAGACTTGTCCGGAATAAGCTTGAAAAGGAGTACACCACACCAGTGGTACAAACTGGTTTCACTTCCGTAAGATCCTGTACTTTTTTTGTACGCCCGCAGCTCATTGAGAAATGCAGGGCGAAGAATAGTTAGCTTCATTTAGCCTTCATTGTTCAGGAGCAAGCATATGATAGTGTTCCTAGGAAAAGAATATGGCCAGCACTGAGAATGAATGAATCCATGGTACAAGCAATGCAACACTTGTATGGAAGCTGGTTGACGCTTGGAACACTCATTGAAGATTGGAACCGCCTCTCGGAACCATTTTCTGGAACCAAAGGGCTGAAACAGGGGTGTTGTCTGTCTCCAAGCATTTTCAAGAAATACTTGGATGAGATAGTGAAACAATGACGCAAGGATTCCGGAGTTTACTTTGATGACGGCGAGCTCCTTACCCTGTTCTTTGCAGACGATCAGGTAGTGATGGCCCAGAAGAAAGTTTTCCTGGAGATGGTGGCTGCTCAATTAAAAAAAAATTATGAAGAGGCAGGTCTCAGGATAAATTTCCAAAGACTGATTTTATAGCACTGGGAGATGAGGAAGACGATCTATGTATAGGTGAACAGATGGGCAGGAGAGTAAAGGCATTTAAATACCTCGGGTACTATCTGGACGATTTTGGGACGTCCGAAGTGGATGTCCGAAACAAGGTAGAGATGGCAATAAAAGCAACTAGAATGCTGCATCCTGTTCTCTGGAACGACACTATTTCAAACGTGAACAAGCGACGTATCTTCACAGCTATTGACCAGTCCATATTAATCTTGGGCTGTGAGGAGTGGCCGATGAATGCTGGCTTGTATGCCAAAATTCGGACTGTAGAAATGGATTTTTGGAGAATGTATCTACCGTTAACGAACCTGAACAGAATCCGAAATGAAGAGGTGTAATAGAGAATAGTTGTAGAGGAAACCGTCTCAGAGAGGATCGGGAAACAGCGGTTGAGGTGGTATGGGTACTGCAGGAGAATGTCGGAAGAGCATTGGCCGAACAGAGTCCTGGACAGGCAGCCGCCCGGAAAGCGTAGGCGAGGACGACCGAGAACCACGTGGATGGAAGGAGTCCGGTAGACCACACCGGATGGCCGGCCGAGGTCTACCGGAGGGGGACTGGGAGGATAGAGATATGTGGAATTCTGCTTTGACCTGAAAAAGTATCCCATGTTAGAACACCGGAAATAAGTAAGTAAGCAATTACACATTGCGCCATTGTAGACCAGACAAAATTTACTTCAACGTAAGTAGATTAGTCATTGTTATAACCATTTATAGAACTTCCGTTTAAAAAAAAACCATAATTTTTTTTTACTTTTTACTGTCCTATAGTTACCTAACTTTTAGAAAAACTTCCTCGTTCAATAATCTTTAAGTCTATATTACTCAAGCTGAAGTTTAGTAGGAAAAATTTTGAGATTCAACTTAAGTTCTGTAAAGAAGTTATGTGATTTTCTATCCAGTCTCCTAAAATTAATCTTGTTTTCTGCTAAAATGACTGCAATTAGACCTCCGGCACCGAGACGCGAACTCGTGACTATTTTAAATCCATTGTCTTATATGTCAGGTTGCCGGGCAACGGTGGTGCTGTGCACACACTTTATCCCCTTCGGCCTCTCCGCCCGCTCACTCCCTACCCTGAACTCCATCCCACCCACACTGCTAAAGTTAAAAAATGCATTTCTTCTCCGATTCCTCTCCCCTTGGATCCTAAAGCAGTCAACCCCTCTGAGATCAAATACTTTATAAACAACCTAAAACCTCGAAAATCCCCTGGACACGATCTCCTTACTTCCCATGTCCTTAGACAACTTCCCAAAAAAGCAATTATATTCCTCACATACTTATACAACTGTATACTCCGTTCAGCTCATTTTCCTCTGATATAGAAATACTCTATAATCACCCTCTTACCTAAACCAGGTAGAACTGTTAATAATACCTCATCCTATATTCCAATAAGCTTGCTCCCGATCCTCTCAAAAATCTTTGAAAAAATCATTCTCAAACGTATCCTACCCATTCTCGAAATCCACAATATCCCTTCCCATCAGTTTGGATTCCGCTCAAAACCCACTTACCCCAATCCTTGTACCTAGTCCTCAAATCCTACCTTTGAAATAATTTCTTTCAAGATCGCTGAGACACCGGATTCTCCAATTATTACCCAGTTGAGGCTGGTTTGTCTGGCAGTGTCTTAGTCTTAGTTCTCTACATCCTTTTCACAGCTGACATTCCAACCCATCCTGATACCCTTCTAACAACATTAGCTGACGAAACCGCCATCCTATCATCCCATCCTGACCCTGAAACAGCATGCCTAAGCCTACAAAGAAACATCTCCCTAATAGAGCAGTGGTGCAACAGTTCATCAAAATCAATGAATCTAAATGCATGATTGGCACCTTTACCCTCCGATGCAGATCCTGTCCATCTGCCCTTTTCAGTTCAGTTCCACTTCCCATCTCGAACACTGATCGGTATCTTGGATTCCGAACATGGAACCCACATACCAGACTTACAAGACAAGAACTTAACCGACGATTTGGCCAGTTATACAGACTACTTAACAGAAAATCTAACCTCTCAATTGAAAAAAAAACAAACTATTAATATACAAGACCATACTGAAGCCTATCTGGACCTACGGACTTGACAACTAAATTTTCGAACACAAACGCATCCAATGCTTCCAGTATTAAGTCCTTCGTACAATAGTAAATGCTCCTTATTATGTCACAAACAAAACTCTACATCATTATCTTAACACTCCTTATGTCCTTTACGTTATTACATCACGTTTTCATATTTTCATCAAAACCTAATCCATCATCCTAATCTCTTAGCACAATCCTTATCCAGCTCCAGTCATCCCTACAATCCTCCTCGAAGGTTGAAAAGGCAGTGGCCTCGAGATCTTTTGTAAAGAAGTCATTGGAGTCCTGGCAATGGCCAGCTTCTCCAATCAAGTCATGAGCGTATGTGGCTTTAGTGCCCTTTCTCAGTCTGCACTGGATCCCCAGCTCAGTGATGCGGCTGAGAGAGAAGCGCTGGGATCTCTTTGGATCATTCCTTATCTTACATATGTGGGGGAAATGGCCCGACTTGGATCTCCCTCTGCTGACTGGAAATAAGCATGAACGTTTTTAAATTTTTTTCTATTTTTGTTGTATCAAATTTTATTTCATCTGTTTTACTAAGCTTTCTTTTTCTTCATTTTGTTATAATTTCAATTATTTTTGTAATTGTATATATTGTATGAATGAGTCTCTCACATCTCAAATACTTAATACCCTTGATTGAGGCAAAATGTATTTTTTTTTTATCAATAAAGTAAGATATAAAAAAACACTTTAAAATATACATAAATACCTAAAATACATATCTGCGTGAAAAACACAATTTCATAACCTCCTTGCATAAAAAATATTTGAAAAATCGTTAATTTAAATATTTTTATTATTATAAATAAACTTCGTTTTTATGCAATTATTTTTATTGTCATGCAACGCATATCGCTCCATATCCATATCCATATATATATATATATATATATATATATATATATATATATCAATGCATTTTTTAAGGATATTGGTTTTGGTGAAGAGATATAAATCAGATAAATTAAAAAAAAAAAAAAAATAGGGTGTGCTGATAATTAATTAACTAACTCCACCATGGATTATTTTGCGTTTCCAACATGATCTGTTCACCGATTACATCCAAGGACATTTTTAGAAACATCTTTTGGACTTTAAAACATTTAAATTAAGTGAGTATCGAGTACTTGAATAGTAGAGAGAGAATCTAGATGGAGATATATTGATAGTTTTAAAAAAATACTGAATGTGGTCTATTCAGGAAATTTATTTGATATAGATATCTTATATGGAAAAAAATTATTGAAGACGGGACAGTGACGTGCTGCGACCTGGAGGCCTGAGGCGGAAAATGACCGGTCAGAGGCAGTAACCTCTCATGCTGGCTGTCGGTTGTCACGGCTTCAATTTGTTTGTGTTGGTATGATTTTATCAAATATCGTAATCAAAATTCTTTTGTTTACCCCTTCAGAGGAAAACATTTTGCCCTGGCGGTATTTCTGGATCTAACTATCATGTATTATTTAACCTGATAATGTTTCCTCCCTTGATATGTCACGTGTAAATCTTGAGGTAATAACCATGGCTCATTAAGTACTGTCATTCTTACAATTATTTTTCTAGACATATTTATAAAATAACATATAACAGGTTTGATTCAAGTTACTGTGATATTTTCCTATATTGTAATACAGTTATAAATTTCCATTGTCATTTTTCACCATAATACGGTTCGTAGATAATATTTATTACTTTTTATTTATTTTCAGGTTTACTGCATTTTAACGAGTGCATTTTAAATTATTTTCAAGATCTTTTACTGGAATGTTTGGGAGATGTTTATTTTTATCATCATGTGGGCCAAAAATAAATATCTGGTTTACTCCATTTTATTGAGATTATTAAATATTCTAAATAATACAAAGACTTTAAATTTTTACGTTTCCTTAACCTTTGTATGAAATATACAATATGAGAAATTATAGTTGATTTCGAATCCGAGTTTTAACGGAAATAATGTTCTTTGAGTACGGATAACCGAGTCTCGCAAAATAGTCTCTGAAAGTACGTGAATAGAAATTAAGTATTTAAAGTTGGTATATGCCTGGGATGTCACAGCAACTTTTTCGTTGAGATCAACTGATCCGATGTGCCACTTTACATTATAGATTTAACAATTTCTCGAAAACCATACTTATAATTTTGATTAACATATTTGAATCAATGTACAATTAAATGCTATTAAATATCAGTTAGGTCTTGTTTTCATTAAAGTAGTTCAACTTTCCTAAAATGGGGAACTTTAAAAATTTCAACCTCCAAAGCGCCTTCAATTGTATTTATTCTTATTGAGATTTTTATTGTTTTTAAAAAAAAAAAATTATTGCGTATCGATACAACCTGCCACATTCAAGGTCAATGAGTATTAGGCTACAAGCATTCGTTCATGCAATACACGCACACACATACTTACATTAGGGAGATAAAACAAAAGTAATTAAAAACAAAGAAAATCAAAAAGTAAATCAGGTAAAGAGAATTAATTTATATATATATATGTGTGTGTGTAATATATTATATATGTATATAATAAACAAGATTTAAATTGAAGATGATTAAAATTAAACACATTAAATCTGTGTATTGGGTTGTCCGGAAAATAATGCAGGGTTTTGAGTTTTCTTTAAAATACTCCTCTACATAATAAACTGTTTACGTTTACTGGATTATTCATTTTTATAAATGTCAACACTTATTAATCCTCTTTCAAATGATAATGTTTGTTTACCTCTGTATTTGCATTTCGCTGCTTATAAATAATTCAATCTTTAGTAAGATATCAACGCGTGATTTTTGTTTTACAAGTTTAAACTCGGTCAGAATGGGGCCAAGACGGACAGAAACATCAATCAAGTCTGGGATGAGAGTAGCATTAATGAGTGCACTGTTCAACGGTGGTTCACATAATTTCGGGAGGAAGATTTCAGCCTCGAAGACACAGAAGGTCGTGGAAGGACTTCCTCTCTTGATGAGGATGTTTTGCGTGCTTGATGGAAGAAAACCGCAGAAAAACGGTTCCAGAACTTGCAAGGAAACTTAATCTTAGCAAATCGAACGTCGATGACCACCTCAAGGTGATTGAAAAGGTAAAAACCTTGAAAGTTGGATTCCACACACATTAACCGACCGCCAAAAAAAAAAAAAAAAAAAATTATGAAATTTGTGCTACACTTCATTACCGAAATAAAAACCAATCTCTTTTCTGTCCAGAATTATTACTTGTGATGAAAATTGGATAATTTACGATAACAGTAGACGTTCTGGACAGTGGCTCAGCAAAGGAGAAGCAACATTTTCCAAAGCCCCCAACTCATCAAAAAATGGTGATGATTTTTGTTTGGTGGGCTTCATTTGGTTTGATACAATACAGCTTCTTAGTTCCTGGAGAAACCATGCCAAAGTGTATTGTAATTAAATTAATTCTATGCGTCCGAAATTAGCAATAATGAAGTCATCTTTGGTTAATCGGAAGGGGCCCATTTTGTTGCATGACAACGCCTGGCCTCTTGCCTCACATTTGACGTCACAAAAACTGTTGGAGCTTGGATATGAACATCACATCCGCCCTACTCTCCGGACCTCTCGCCTATGAATTATCATTTTTCTAGAAACGTGGACCTCTGCTTACGTGACAAAAAAATTAATGGGCAAAGGGAATTAGAAAATTCTATTTTTTGGGAATGGAAAAGTTGTCAACACGTTGGCAGAAATGTATTGATAGCAGTGGTGACTATAATGATTAAATAAAACTGTTATTTTCCAAGCATTATTTTCTGGGCAATCCAATACAATATTTACATTCTCTCAGGGAACCTTGAGTCAAACTATATCCACCCAAAGTGGAAGGCAAAGCTGGACCCAAGGAAATCCCATTGCTTCTCTCCCAGCCGCGTCATTTATAAAAAAAAAACTATGAAAATGAAATTTTGTAATGTAATTAAATGTAAAAGTTAATGCGCTCAATTTTAAAGAACGTTGTTGTAACATTCCCAGCCTAACCATCTTAAATACATTATTTCATAGGACTCATCGTTTTTTACACACATTCATGTCATTTTGTGGGATTGGTTATTCGAATTCCGAGGACTTTAAGACGTGTATTTTCAATTAAGCGTAATATTTTCCTTATTACATTTTAGATTGTATTTAGTCCATAGTCCGTGCGAAAAAATAGGCATTATCTGAAAACAATTTTGAAAGAATTTTTTTTTAATATGCACAACGTGTATATTAAAAAAATGAGAGTTGCCAGTCGGATCATCCTACCAGAAAAAATGGCGGTTGATTTAAAGAATAAAAGGCCAGTAAGTTGAGGATCGAAATAAAAAATTGAGGAATGCGAGAAGTGGAAATATGTGGGAAACGTTTTGAGCTTTTTTCGATGCTAGTGTGGCCTAAATCATCAATACATTGAGTTCTTGAAGATTGTAACGTGGAGTGAACTTGCTTGGCCAATCACACATTTACTGTTATGTGATCAGTATTTTGATGTCACCTAGTAATTCAACGGGACGGCTGATTGTGAAGTTTAAGCAAACATCCATGGACACTGAAGGAATTCATTGGAAAAATGCCTATGCAGGGTAATTCCTAGTACTGTCTTGGGAAGAAGGTTGTTCTCATCTCACTTTTTTTCTTTTTCTCCTGTTATTAACCTTCGGTAGGATGGTTACTACTACTACATAATAACGAGGTTTTATTAGAAATGAGGCGCAATTAGTACGTAATTAGAAATATATCTATAGCTTGTTGTCCGTATGTCAAGAAACTAGTCCAAAATATTAAGTTTTTTTTTTAGTATGATAAAATTTGACAATATATCTACTATACCTATGTTAGGGGCCATGTGCTGTGCGAGGAGTTACAGGTCTTTCTCTACCAATTCTTTATTAGCAGAACTTAATTTTGAGCAATAATGCCTCGTTTTTATTGCAGCTATTACTGAGATACTTATAAAAGATTCCAATATAACAAATCTTCTAAATCCTGAAATAAAACGCCTAAAAGTATAAAATCTTAGTGGTCTTTAGATAAGTAGAACTCTGTAAAATGATGTATAATTAATCAATGTAGGACACCAACCGTATATGTTACAGCTATAAATTAGGATTAATTTGATTTGAAGATTGTAATTAAAAGAGCCCTACAAAGGCGGCAATAGAAGTTTATATATTTCATACATCTCTGGAATCCCAAAAATCGAGTTATAGGGGTTATGGAAAGGATTCAAAATGAACATACACTCCCTCCGATGACTTTTGTTTCAGAATCAAAATTTATTATTTCTTAAGGAAATAGGACAATAAAAGCAGAAAGTCAGATATTTTAGTCTTTTCCGTATCGTTGTCGGAATGGATTACTTTCGTTCAGGTGTGTACTTGAACACATCTTCATTGCTGATAATAGTCTGAGGGCCAAACCCACCTACCGTGCACTCCTCCCTCTCTATTGTGTTCCTTGTAACTATTTCTTAAAAAAAATCAAATGTTCCTAAAAAAAAAACACCGAACACACTGCCCCAAAATGGCGTCCAAAGATGGCGGACTGACGACTTTGACTTGAGTTAGTTTTTTGGTAACTAAGAATCAGCAATTGGCTTAATTTCGTCGTAATTCTCTTTTTATTAAAACTGGATAATCAGATAAAAATTTAATATGAAACAACATTAAAAAATTATTGGCTTAGGCAATCAAAAACACCAGTAAAGTCAACCAAAAAAAAAATAAAAAAATAATTTCAAGTTGAAAATCAAGCATCGTTTGTAACTAAACGGCCAACGGAAAACAACCTGAAATAAAACATCTGCAGAATATATTTCTATTTCTAAAACACTTGATAACTTTTTTAAATATTTGAAGCGGTTTTGTAGAAAATGCACATAATCGGCGGAAAAGGCGGCCATCTTCATAAATGGCATAGTATAGTGCTATGATAACGTCTATGGTACATTATATTGATTTTATTAATGAACAGATATTAATTCAATAATTTAACTGTCCAAAATTTAAACAATTTTTACTTTCACTTACCAATATATGTAATATATAGTAAAGGGTATTGCGATCGTAAATATTTGCCAAATCTGAGTTTTCAACCGAAATACATGTTTTGAGGTACCCTGAGTTCAAATAACCAAATCTCGTAAAAAAAAAAAAAAAAAATGCGGGCGGGGTGGCCGAATGGGCTAATGCGTGTGCACAGCACCGTCGTTGCTCGGTCTATATCAAATGATATAAAAAGTAGTCCCGAGTTCGTATCCCGGTGCCGGGGGAGTCTTTTAAATCCCCGCCCACACTCCCTGGCCCGGGAAAACCCCGTATAGCCTTAACGGCGAGGAAGGGAAGACGACAAAAAAAAAAAAGTCCCGTAAAATGGTCTGTGTTTGTATTAGCAGTCTACCTCAAAGACGAAAAGTCGTACGAAACTTAGATGTCTTAGCAACTTTTTTCTTAAAATCGACTAACCGGAAGTGCCACTTTGTATCAACGCTGAAACACGTTTTTACAATTTTCTCAAAAACGGGTGTAATAATTTTAATTAAACTCAGTGTATCATTGTATAATAAAGTGTTCTTTAATACCAATCAGGCCTTATCCACATTGATGTAACTTTACAGGGCTTAAATGCCCAATGTTAATAAACGTCTTCCTCTAAAGGACCTTTAATATGGTTTATTTTATATAGTTAATCATGTCAAATTATTTAGAGTTACGAAAAAATGCTGAATATAACATTAAATGCTAAATAAAAATGCTTATCCAGGTCGAAAATGAATCGCCGGAAATACTAGTCAGAAGGTATGCGTATAATATATCGTTGGAAAACGGAGAATTATAGCAAAATAATATCTAATAAATAAAGTTTTAGATGGTAGCGCAGAGTGATGAAAAAATATAAACAATAATTTCAGAAAACTAAAATTATTTAACGTAAATCACATGTTTCCAATAAAATTAAATGAAATTTTCTTACTAAATGTAAACTTGTAAAGTTTTTTTATAAGTTTGAAAAACGTATTTAAAATTCACTGAATCATTCCAATCGCATTGTTTAAAATACTATTTAATTGTACTTTGCATTAAAGCAAAGTTCTAAAAAAACAAAAAAAAAAAAAAAAAACAGAATTAATTATATATTTTTCACGTATTGTGTATTTGGAATTTCCATGTGGGTTCTTTCAGCGAAATATGAAACCTCTAACAATGGAAAATAATTGAAAAAATTATTTGTTTTAAGAAAACAATATTTGTATAACTTCGACACCTTTTAAACACTTACAGTACCTTAAGTTATAACCATTTTACTATAATTACTATAATTGATTAATTTTTATGAATGAATTCCGTTTTAGATGTTTCATCGCCAAGAGATGTCGCGGCGCAAACAATAAACTGAATTATGGTAGACTACTTATCCCGATGTAAGGCGATATTCGTATTTGATTGTGTACAATTTTTCACAAGATAAAGTAGGTTGTTAAAAATAAATAATTTATAGGGATATGGATTATTATTATTTTTTCAATAATTATACTATTGCAAATGACTTGTGTGAAAGAAGTGAAAAACAAAAATATTTCATGGATATGTTTATAACCTTAACTATTTTTGCTGTAGTTTAAAAACTCTCGAGAAGATAGTATATTTCAATAATTAGGTATCCATTGCTCGTTTATTCCAAAAAATCATCAAGTAACATTTAGGAAAATCAAATTAGTGAATAATTGGATGCATTTTTCCTTTGTGAAATCCCAACATTATCCACTTACAATTAGTGTGACAACTTTTGACCTATCCATGGCAGGCAATGGAAACCACTTAATTTCATTTTAATAAACTTTGCAATGGAAAATAACATTTTAATCGATCTACGACCCATAATATTCAGATGTACTTTCAAATCTCTCTAGGCATATATGAATCTTTCGGTTGTCAGAATGACTAACTCCAATTTCCACATTCTTTATTATTAATTTTAGTAATGTTTCAAGTGGAAAAAGTTACAACTTTATTTACAGTTCTATATTTCATCACTGCTATCACCTACTCTGGAATCAATTTGCTCACTGTCTGTATAGGTATAACTTATCCAAGTAGAAATATCACTAAAATGACAATACTCAAAAATGTTGAAATTGGACTTAGTTAGTCTGTCAATTGAAAGGCTCAGAGACTGATGTTATATGGTTTATAAAACTAGATTTTTATAGCCTACTGTTGTTATAATAAATCGACATTTTGTAATTTTAATGGTCTTAATGATTTGTTATCTGTAAGCTTTAAACTTTAGCGCCGTTAAAAATGCACTTAAGTTTTTTTATAAAATCCCAGCATTGCCAGAAAATAATTTCTATTTAAAGTAGAGGAGTAAATGAAAGTTTTGTGTTGCTCGCACCAGATTTTTTAATTTCTTTTATTGGGGTCTGGCCCACTGTGTTTAACATGACCTGTTGAGATGACACACGTGCTTGGGTTGAAACGTCGGCAACAATCAAAATCTTAAAATGACTGTGACCTGACTAGTTATCATCTATGATGTGTAGAACAGTCGATTAACTTCCTTCAGTAATTTTTTTTTCAAAACGTGAGTTATTTGAAAAATTTAAGTATTTTAAAAATGGAATTATATTAATTAATAATATAAGTGTTAATAATTTTAGGGATGTTAATTCGACATATTCCTCATAATACTTTTTTCGCTATTTTATTTCAGCCAGATCCATTCACTTGGAGGACACGTGGGTAGTACGAATATACCCGTTGGTTTTTTTGGCCTCATTGATTAGGGTTGGCCACTTCCCTTGAACCTTGATAACATAATTTATCTCTCTATGATATTTAAATACTCTCTATTCCTCTCCCTCCCCCCCCCCCAGAAACTAATAATAAAAAGAGAATATTAATATCAGTAACTGAGATTATATTTTACGATCTGTTGAGATTTTTTGAGAATAATTTAATTTTCTTAAGGGTGAATCCAAGCTTTTCTACTAGAATAGGTTACTAATGATGTCAACACCAAAGAAACAAACTTTGAAGCAACGCTTCATTACTGAGCCGTAGAAAGATTAGGTTTAAAGGTGTCGATGCTTCTAGGATAATAGCCTATATCGGTAAAACTAAGCTGAAAATAGAAAAAGTTCTAAAAAAACAAAAAAAAAAAAAAACAGAATTAATTATATATTTTTCACGTATTGTGTATTTGGAATTTCCATGTGGGTTCTTTCAGCGAAATATGAAACCTCTAACAATGGAAAATAATTGAAAAAATTATTTGTTTTAAGAAAACAATATTTGTATAACTTCGACACCTTTTAAACACTTACAGTACCTTAAGTTATAACCATTTTACTATAATTACTATAATTGATTAATTTTTATGAATGAATTCCGTTTTAGATGTTTCATCGCCAAGAGATGTCGCGGCGCAAACAATAAACTGAATTATGGTAGACTACTTATCCCGATGTAAGGCGATATTCGTATTTGATTGTGTACAATTTTTCACAAGATAAAGTAGGTTGTTAAAAATAAATAATTTATAGGGATATGGATTATTATTATTTTTTCAATAATTGTACTATTGCAAATGACATTTCTTCTTTTTTTTCTCCCCCTCCTCGTCTTTTAGCCTATAAAAGAGATAGCCAATTAATTCCACTGTTAAAATTTTGTAGTTTGATTAAATAACCTAATAATTGTTCCTGACCTTGAAAATAATCCCCTTTTTATGTCACCCTAATTAATGAATGGATCTAATTCATGAAACAACTTATTACAATTGATATACGATTTAATTTCGGCTAGAGATTCTCAGAAGAGGAACTTAGTGTAGCTGACCTACTAATGAAGAACCTTTCGTAACGACATAAGGTCACGGGTTGCTTTGTAACGGTGCATTAAGTTACATCAATCATCTAGCCTCAAGTATGGCTTCCATTAAAGCAATTCTGTGGTCGGTACCTTACTGCACTCGCACGATGGTCCATCAATGCTTTATCAGACAGATTTTCATTTGCTATAACATATTAATTTCATATAAAATGTATCGTTCCGAACACAGCGGTCTAAGTTCTAGTTGTTTTCCTTAATATCTACCTAGGAACTGCAACTTTTTTAAAACAGTTATTCAGTACTTTATTAATAGAAAAATAAATTTAACTATTTTTATTTTACCGGTCTCCGCTGTGAAACTGACAGCTATGACCTTTCGCAACATTTAAAGATTGCCCTGTAAAAACTTGCATCTATGAAATGTGAACGATAATTTCTTTGCCCGTACTTTCATTCTTATTTGTATTATACAATTCTATTTTTATAAATTAAACCAAGTACCTCTAATTAATGAATAACATATTATATTAATGAGGAAAAACAAGGACCGATTACTAAGTAGAAGTTTATACCAACAAATTTTTTTTTTTTTACGGACATGGTGAGTTTTAAACTACTGAAAGAAAATTTTTACTTCAGGTATGAAAAATTCGTATACAGTATTTCTTCTATGTATTAGAAGAATTTACTGGTTTTCTCCGAAACATGGTAACGATAGAGCAGCAAATGGCTGTCCTCAAGAAAATAATCTTAAATCAACTCCAAAATGCTTAATGGTTTATCTCTTCACTTAATTTATAGTGAATTATATTTACGTTAATCTGCGCTAGTTTAAATATGTACAGTTTTCAGATTGATTGTCATATATAGTTACTTATCCATTCTTATTGAGAAGTCGTATGTTATTAAGCTTTCCTATAAATATTTATTATTTATATGAAAATTTAATATTTATTAATCCTTCATATAAATGTTTTTTTCAAATAAGAGCTTTAGACTCTAGTACCGGTAGTAGATAAATGTGGTCAAACAATCTCTACAGTTATATCAATCTCTGCAGGAATATTAATTTTTTTTTTGTTTATTATTTTGGCCTTAGAGATCTGTTATTGCCTTGAACAGTCTTTTCCATCTCTGTCTGTCTTGGACCATCACTTACCAGTTATCTGCATTATCGGCATCTTTGTTAACAATATCAGCTTTATGGCCTCCCACGTGGCCTTTTGTTTATTGTTGAGACATTGATTGTTGTGTTATTTATTAATTTTGAGCACATAAATGTTTTTAACCTCTCGCATGAATACAAAGCTTTCTTACCTCCGATAGCGAGGAATCAAGCATTCTTATATTTATATCGAAATGAACCTAGGGCATTAATAATATTTCATTACAGTCTATAAGATTTTTAAAAATTCCTTATAATTTTCTAATTGCAGTTTCCACGAAACCGTTCTAAAACTGGCTTTTCATTACTAAGTTCATTCTAGCCAGGCTTTGGATCTTAACCGTCATCAGTTGCGCAAGAAAAGTTGTCGGTCACGACAATCCAGTGCTGGAACGTGAGGTTTCGTGTATCGGGTTTCGTTGGGGTCAGGAGATTGTGTGATTTTCTTCAAGTCATTGGATCTAGTGATTAAGCCAACTCGAACAATGTAACTTGACCTACTGGTAGCACGGTAGGTAGTTATTTGAATTGAGGTATAATTGAATCGATGAGAAATGTTGCAACTATAAAAAAAAAAATTAAAAAAGATATTGTTAATTAGCTTGATCTTATATGATGACACAATAAATATTTAGTCATCTACAAGTCAAATGAATTCATAGAAAATCCCTTGTTTATGATAAATATATGTTTTATATAAACATTGAAGTATAAAATATTATTAGCTAGACAGTTAGTCAGGTGTTAGAGGCAGTGAGAAACTCAAATGAAAAAACGTTTATTGATTTTTTTTTTTTTTGTGCCGTTTATATTTTTATTTGTGTTTCTCGTTGACTTCTATTCATCCCTTCAAATTAATATCCAACTATATTATCTACAGTATACTATTTTTTCACCATTATAAAATATTATTTTATTCCATATTAATGAAGAAAAGCATATCAAGACTCCTTATTTAATAAGAATTTGATCACTCCAGTTGAAACTAATCATTAAAAAATAACCGAACACCATCCTCAAATTTTGTCCGTGTATTCTTATAATATACATACGTAAAAGTGTTTGAAGTTTTCTTTAGGAAAACTTAAAAATAATTATATGTTGAATATATAATATCCTTTCCTCATCTTTCGGCTAACTATTTTTGGTGGAGATGGGATATTAAACAGTATGCCTACCCTACTAGTAAACATAAAATTAAATGTTATCCACTATAGTAGTATCTCGCAAATCAGAGTGGTCGTTATCCACAACATCACCTGCATTTTCTTGTTGTCTTCCTAAAACAGAACTCTTGGATAGTTTTCCAATTACGTTAAGTGTTGAAACTCTCTTTTGATGTGAAAATGGAGCACTGGTTTTCTTGACAGCTTAGCACTCAATGCATCTTAATTGGCGCATGTGCTTAACGGAGGCTGTGATGGCCAAGATTCTATTATGTTACCTTAGATACCTTGAAACTAGCAGTACCAGTGTGAATCCGGCATGAGTTGGCGGTTGGAAAGTAAATCCACTGGGTAGTCCCATTAAGAGTCGTCATCCACCTACGGTTCCATTCTTCGATTATATCATTCTGGATAATCCTTTTCCTATTCTTATGATCATCGATCCTAACCCGGAGATTTCCTGATAGACTCGCTGAGTCTTCTGAGTGGATTGTGATTGATTTCGGTACTGAGACCTCAAAAATTCCATTTATTAACAGGACTTGTTTAAGCTTTGGAACTCTATAGCCCAAATCGTTCATGTAGTCGTACTCGGGTGTGTCCCATTCTTCCTCAACTGTGAATGGGAGATTTTCTTCAAGCATTGCTCGATACGTATTCCATTCTCTTTGGCGGGCCACATAACATCTATCGATAACGTTCACATCCAATCGATAATGCGTGAGATGAGCTCGGGGAAGCGAGCGTGATCAAGCCAGCGTTAGTCCAGTTTTGCTCTCTTGGACCAGAAAACATGGGAATGGCAAATGAAAGGGCGTTCACAACAAATAACTTCCCATGTATGGCTCACTAAGCCGATTTGGAAATAAAGAATATATAAAATAAAAAAAACAACTGATAACTGGCTTCTGATCATGATGCCATTGTTCAGCTGCAAAATAATCGTTACCTCTGTATGGTATATTTATTCGTTCGCTGTTAATGCAGAAAGGACCATCTATTCGCTTTTTCTTAGAACAATCTTCAAGAACACGACGGCTAGCTACAACCGAATGCAGATGGATGGGGCGTCCACAAAAAATGATACATTTCCTTCTACATGAAACCAACGTCTTTCTAAGCTTCCCATTTCAATAAGCAGAATCCGAACTATTGGATACACTTCTAGTACCGAATAGTTCGTAAATCCATTTACAGGCCACCGAAAACCGGCTGAAGATCTTCGTTGACCACAGTTATGGGAACCGACTTAATTTCTTTTGAGTTCCAGACTTTTAGTTCATACCTCGCTGGGCGTGCACCTATATCTCTTGAATTTAATGCACAGTAGAGCTTTTTTTCTCATACTGCTGCCGTTACCTTATTTGACTCTACTCTTTATTAACAATGAAAGAGGCCGAAACGAGGTTCATATAGAATATAAAAAAAAAATATATCGTGCGTAATTTCCAATCGCTCACCTAGATATTATCAATAGTTAACAATAACTACTGAATAAAGAAATAACTAGTCATCGGTCATGGTTGCTCCCCCCGCCAAGATCGATGGCACATGACCCCTCCCCCGCTCCTGCTCCTAAGATATTTGATTGCACTCCTCTTTTTAAAAAACATTGCAATCCAAAGTAAAATTTTAAAAATTAAAGGCCATATACAATTACACTTTCAGTGGTCTGTACTATACATTTATCTTGTCCCTTGGTTTGAATATTTCCCTCTCAAATATTTTGATAACACCATGAAACTCCCTTGTGTGCACCCATGGATTCGGTAAATAGCCTAAAACAGAGACACAATTTTAGGGCATAAATCACTTTTAGAAATGAAACAATCGTACAGTAAAATTAAAATAATTTATGATTAGTTCATTGACTTAAATTATCTTGATAAATTTTAGTGACACAATACAAAATTTACGTATATCGCATGTCCAATATTCAAAAATCGTTATGTTATGTAAAAAATAATGTGATTATGCCATTGTGTTCCTATACAAACAAATTTTCACCATCTGAGTCCATGAGATTACTACTTTAAGTATTTATCTACGGTTTTGTGGAAATTATGTGGAGGGTAAGCGATGAATTCTAGTTGTTGCATAAACCATTAAAACCCAAGGGAACAGGCCGTCTCTTTTGCAAAATTTATAAAGACATGCGTGTTGCTCTCACTTCTGCTAAATGTTGTTTCAAGTGCGAATGTTGTTTCTTGTTGTTTGGACAGAATTAAATTTGTTTTAAAAGAATAACCTAAAAGTATTTAGTGTGCTTCTTCTACTGAGATATTCATGAGGAGATACGATTCTTTGCTGTTACATATGTCTACTGAATATTAGTTTTGGAAACAAATTATTCTATAAATACCCAAGGCTTTAAAATGTCTATCGAGTATGTTAATATAGCTTTTCCCCCATTTCTTTCTGGTATATTAGAGAAAAAAAAATCAATCATGAAATGCAAGATGAAAAAGAAGTTGTTTTATTTTATTATTTCCGTAATCTTCGAATAATGATATGTGTGTGTCAAAGATTCTAATATATGTAAGTGTGTGTATGTAGAGTATATATATATATATATATATATATATATATATATATATATATATATATATATATATTTGTATATGGCTACTATAGGGTAGCTTAATATCTGTGCTAGTAGGTTCTGTTCCCATTGTTAACTTAAAAGAACAATAAAAGAAGGGGACCAAAACGTCGAATAAAGAGCAGGATTAATGAACATTTTGTAGTTTATTGAATAATAATTAAGTGACCTAATTCCCGATTTAAATAATTATGTTAAAATATAATACTCAAAGGTCGATTGAAGAATATATATATATATATATATATATATATATATACACATTTGAATGTCTAAACGAGTATACCGAAAAAGTATTCTAAAGCTCACCGTATTAAAATGTATAACTAAATCAGAAGAAAATTAAATTATAGGTGAAATATATACATATATATATATATATAGATGTATTTTAATCACTATAATTTTTGTATTATAGTAAAAATATAATACTTGATAGTTTCAACTTCTATTTATAACTCCATATTATATTTCCTTTCCTCTAGATGACAGTAGATTTAATGTAAAGTTTATCTAACTCTATACGGTTTATAATTTTTACATTTTAAATAGATAACATAGAGATTTTTTTAGCTTGTCTGAACTGTCATCGAAAAATAGATGAAAGTTCTAAACTAAACAGTTTATTGATTAAACTTGTTTGCTATAAGTCAAAGGTCAAGAAGTATGCTATATGGTAGCCTTGTTTGCTCTAAGTCAAAGAATAAAGAATAAACATCCTAAAAATTCAAATGATGTAGTTTATTTTTAACAAAAAGCACTAGGGTTCCTTAAGCTCATAGACTGGGTCACGACGTCTCATCAATTAGGCAGAAGACTATGGACATCGTCGTGAGTCCCAGACCAGGTATTTTTTGTTCGAGGAAATAGCTTCCTGTGATTGGAATAACGTGCCGTTTGATTTCCATGCTCTCCAATGTGTTTCTTATTAGTTCACTTCATCCGGATTTTCGAATTATCATCCACTCTGTTAAATGATTTCTATCATCGTTTTTCTTTCCATATTTGTTATGAGAGCTACTGTAATATTTTAAGCAAGGAAATGATAGTAGTATATATTTGTATTCAAGGTAAATATTAAACTGAGTAAATGTTCAACGTTACGAAAAGTTTGATTTCTTTTGATTTGTTCTTTGATTGATTCGTATCTATTTTGATTAGAGGGATGGGGCAGTTCAGCAGGTAAGCCACTTGAATCCTAGTAGTTTAATAATGGATGTTCACATGAGAGTGTAGAGTGGAAAGAAACGAACTTAATTTTTGGCTTTGTTAAGTCTAGTTAGGAAGTACATATAAGCTTCCAATTAAGGTGAGCAAAGTGCAAATGGACATCCATATGATCACTTGTTTTCGTTATTCGCTTATATCACCTGCATCCGAGCGATAAGAATATACTAAATATGCCCCAAGATCAATTCAATTCTTCTTTACATAACAAAGTTTGTTTCTTGTCTCTTTTTCCCTTGTTGGTTCTTCGACCCTTATCCGGAAAAGTCATATGAAATAAGTTATAGAAAATTAAATTCTTTTATCAATATATAATCTTTACTATGTTATTTCAATGACAAACGTGGAGATTGAAGGTGTAGAAAAAAGGCAAATATTTGCTTTCTGTGACAGCTGTGTTAGGTTAAAATAAACAAAGACAGAGCTGTTCCAATGGCCGAGGCAGTGGCCAGGGGCTTTGGGAACACCGCGGCTTTAATTGTCACCACACAATGGCCCCTTTTAATTGTTCATTGAAAATTTAATTGTTAGCTCCTAAATAAAGTATAGGTTCAATAACCTCAGCTGATACTAGGTTTCTGGGTTGACGTATAATTCTTCGCCACAAATATGGGACTCGTTGAACCCTATTCCTTTATATCAATTATAAAATAATTAAATCAAGTAGTAGCATTTATTCCAATCTATTATAGTTGAAAGAATAATTAAATTATCCTTGACCGATTTATTATTTTCTTTTTATTTATACTCCCAGCAAGACCAATCCAAATATATCATGGGTTTCTTAGCATTTTCATAGAAAAAAAAAATTCCCGGAATAAATAAAGAATGTATTATTAGCACAAGGTATGAAGTATACATTGAAAAAGGCCTGGTAATTCACAATTCTTTTTTATATTATTAGGTGCAAAGTAATTATAAGAAATCCAATTTTTCGACATTGAAAGAACTGTTGGTTCGTCTCAGTGCTCCAAAAACCAATGAAATTTCAGATTTTTTTTTTTGTTTATGCTAGATATCTCCTTTCCGATTCGATGTAGCTGAAAAATTGTATTATGTAAGGTTTATTTTCAAATTTCGAAGCTAAATTTATTTTTAGCAATTAGTAGTTATGTTGTTAAGTTTAGAAAAATAAATTTCCTATGAAAACTGTGGTAAAATTTTCGGTCTTTAATATTGAAGATAAACATGTTTTAACTCAGTTAAGTCATATAGATAAACAA
This sequence comes from Nezara viridula, assembly GCA_928085145.1. Classification (NCBI taxonomy): domain Eukaryota; kingdom Metazoa; phylum Arthropoda; class Insecta; order Hemiptera; family Pentatomidae; genus Nezara; species Nezara viridula. Next base: position 113,602,322 of record OV725077.1, read on the forward strand.
ATAATCAGCTAAAAAATACAGATTTTTCCCATCTTTAAAACTTCAGCCATTCAGAAAAATCTATAGTCTGCGTCCTATTGGGGTTAAAAAAAAAGTATTTTCATAGAAATGTTAGATAATTCTCATCTCCTCCTCAAGACATACCGTTTTTTTCGCTACATCGCTTTGGAATAGTGATATTTAGCATAAAACAAAAAAATAAATACTCAATTTTAATGGTTTTTGGAGCACTATGACAAGCCTAAAGGTTTTTGTAGGCACACAAACTTCGATTTGTTACATTCACTATACATCTTTTTTTTTTTTTTTAGTTTTACAACGATCTATCACATGGACACTAGTTATAGTGAGGTAGGATAACATTCACACTATATGTACAAAAATATGAAATAAATAGAAGCAAAATAACAATAAATAATAATCAAAATAAATAATAATCAGAACTATACATCTAACATTATAAAAAAGAAATTTGAATTAACCTACTATTTGCATGGTAATATGCCTAATTTTATTAGGAAATCAAGGGAATCATGAAGAATTTTGAGTCTAATTTTTCAAAGAAAATACTTATTTTGATGTATGCTTAATCTAAATAACCAAGTCTCACTTTTTCACTATAATCGACATATCGTATGTAGCGATTTCTTACTATGTAATCCATTTTACATATTTTTACCATTTTCTCGATAAAAACTGCAATGATTTTAATTAAACTCATCTATCAGAGTACAATTTAATGTTTATTATCATCTATGTTTAGAGCTTACATGGCGAATTTTTAAAACGAATAATTATCCTTATTTACCATAGAAAATTTTTTAAACTCTCTCCTAAGCAATGCTAGAGAGAGAATAATTACGCTCACCACATTTAAATAAATAATTGTTGCCCCAATACTTCGGACTTCTACTAAATAACTTTGTGTCATACATATTCCTTTTCTGTATACGAAATACACAGAAAATAAAATAGAAAAGTACAAACATTGACAGTATAAAACTATAAAGTTTATGTTCTGATTTTTTATAAAATTAAGGCCATTTTCACCAATAATTTTTCTTTTTATAGTGGAATTTCGAAGTATAGAGTATCGATAATTCATTTGATGATTGACTTATACGAAAATTAAAAAATGATTCATTTATTATAAGCGATACATATTTAGAAAATACTAACGACGTGAAGATTGAATGATTTTTTATTTCAACTTACAGGCTCTCTTCTACCGAAGGACGAGTAAAGGGTCTATTATTATGGTACTTTTTAAAACTGCTCCAGTACTTTTACGAGTAGAAACTTTGAAAGGGCCGGGTACTGAAATAGAGTACTGAAGTTGATTTGTTCTTTTCCTTAAAAAAATAAAATACTCAAACCGTTAAAAGTAATCCAGTACTGTGCATCTCTAATAGACAGAAACTAACAGAAAAATACTTACTCACAATAACTACACTAACCCGCAACACTGAGAAATTTGGCTGTTATAGGCTTGCTTCACCCGAATCAGTGGTTAGTGGGCGTTCCATTTCTGTTTATTTAGTATTTTTTTTTTTATATGAGTAAATCAATATAAAAAATGATAAAATATTATTGGTTATTAGTTTGTTTTCTTTTAAAAGGAATTTTATATTCAATAATTATAAAGACATGTAGTTTATCGTCAAATATGTTTTTTAACTTTATTTCTTTACCCACACCTGTCAGAATTACTTAGAATTAGCGAGTCTGCAGTCGGGAATAATATTATATACATTATTATTATTACAACTGCAGAATATATATATATATACATACATATATTTAATCTTTTTATTGAGGTATAATACATTTCCCACACGCCGATCAAGCAACTATAAATATTATTCCCGACTGCAGACTCGCTAATTCTAAGTAATTCTGACAGGTGTGGGTAAAGAAATAAAGTTAAAAAACATATTTGACGATAAACTACATGTCTTTATAATGATTGAATATAAAATTATATATTATATATATATATATATATATATATATATATATATATATAGTAGATATTAAGATGTATTCCACAAGTATTAGAAACAAAGAAATGGGAATTTGAATGATAAAAGTCTATTTGATTTTTTTATTGAGTAATTCACAAATAACCTTTTGTATTATTTATATTTTTTTTTCCAGGGAAATATTTTATACACATCAATTTAGAGGGTTTCAAGAAAAATCTCAAGGGAAGTTTCATAACAATCGTTACAGCCGTTTCGGCTCTACAATATGGCTACAGATTTTTCAGCTGCTATTTTGAAACGGAAGGGCGGATGTTAATGCCGAGTTTGATAAACATTGGTGGATTTCCATTGACTTGGATACCGAATTTCAAAATAATTGACTCAGTAAGTTCGGAGACGGATGATGTCAGATGGATATTTTTTTATTTTTATTTTCGTATTCTACGTAGCTTCAAAATTAATATCTCAAATTTTGAGGTGTGATCATTGTTTTGTTTTTCTTAGACGATTCCAATGGTCCATAATTGAAAATAATAATCCAAAATTATGAAGGACCGCGGATATAATAACCTAATCATGAATATAATGTAAAAATATATAAATTCAGTAATTTAGAATTGTTCATTAATTAATTTCATTCGTTAATTTTTTGTTAATTAGCTTATTTAGCTATGTATTAATCAGGTTGGAAATTCTTCTTCGAACTTTTTTTTGCCTAAAATTTATTGAGTAAGGCCATATTTTTTATTTATGCTGAAGTTGCCCTACAGAAATAATTAGCATACGTTAATAATTAAATATATTTATAATAATAGATGAATAATTAGGCTGCAATGAGGTTTGTCTGCCGTGTTTGGCTATCGCCTTCTAAAGGAGCTTTGTTGTTCCTCTGAGCTCTTAGCGGACCCTATTGAACGCTTTGCCTATCTTTAAGGCCATTCAATTTAGCAAATTGATTTCGGCACAATAGCTCCAACGGATTCTTTTTTATTGTAAACGCGCACAATAAACCCTGTCTAATTAAATCTATAATACCTCTTCTTAACCGTATTCTTGGATATTATTTGTATAGCTTATGGAATTCGGATTGCTTAAATAAAAAAAAAAAAAAAAAAATGGAACCGGAAAATATGAAAAGAACTGGGTGCCCTACTAAAACACTATTAGGGAGTGATGAAATTGAAGATTCCATTATCATCTCATAACGGAGGTGTCCACTTTCGAAAATAATATTGTGTCTTTAGTTAATAAAACTTATATTTCTGAGCTAATACTAAATGGAAAGCTTAAAATAACATACCCCTTTATGCACAAGTTAGTATGACTTATCACAAAACCACTGGTGATAAATGTTTGTAGTACGTTTTTTCAGTAACTTATTAAACATTTGTTTTTGTATACATCTGATATTCATGTTACTTAGAACATTACATAGGTTACTAAACTGAGACACACTAGACAAGAGAGTATCGTTTGAAACACAGTTCGCTGTTTATGAGAATAGAGTAACGTTTTTAGGAATTGACAAATTAACTTCTATATTATTACGAATCGAGCTTTAATCAACAGCTAAAATGAATAACTAACTAATATCATAAAAAAAAAATATATGAAATACAAAGTTAAATATTTCATAAAAACAAATGAAAATAACTTCAAAACATTGTCTAAAAATAAAAAATATTATTATCGAATAAATGTGATAAATAAATTATAGACAAATAAGGAGGAAATGTAAATTGTTCACTATATACTATATATTGCTTCTGACCTTAGCTTTTGTTACACTACACATTGTTTGAGACAGTTATTCGGGGTAAACGTGGTGGGGTTTGCATTGTACATGTGTTATTTAGGTTACCGAATATATGAAAAGGTATATTGTCAGTGAATAAACATCAAGTGTTAAGAGAGATCTAAAGCACTTATCCTGCGAATTTTATGAAAAGTAAATTAAAGGCGAAGGGAGGGGGGTAATGGATATCGTTGTCAATCGGCAATCTGAATTAAGTTCATTGAGTAAAGTTTTTGACAAAATAATCATTTTCGGAATGACATTTAAACGTTCTTATGGAACACCAAACAAAACTAAGTTTCAAGATGTAATTCAAGAAGCGAGTTCTAATATAATTAGATTATATTGGAGTCGTGTCGCACGCGTCTCGATATGCGTCTTGCCTCAAAGAACTTTCCTGACATATTGCAAATATGAGCGAATACGTATGGACATACTTCAATCTGTTTAATGTCAAACTAAAAGATTACAACTCACTTGTAGAATGGATGGTGGCTATCAGCACGCTTGGAAATATTAGAAAGGAGGCAGTTGTTAAACTTACTGCTTTATTTGTTTAACCTACAAAAAGGAAGAAATACTTTTAATATTTTTTCTTTATGATTCCTATAAGCCATAACTGTTTTAATGATTTTGATAGGCAATCCGCTGATTATCAACTTTTATATTGTTTAAGCGTAGATTTATTAGTTTTTCCAATTTCATAACTGTACTATTTTTAGTAATAGTAACTTTCCCATGCTATGGACAGTAAATATCAAGCTATGAAGTATGATATTTATTTTTTGGAGTCAGCGTTTATGTCCAAAGCAGATCAAAAATAACATATTGTTCTAAAAGTTACCAATCCTTTTTACAAGATCGGGATTTCACGTGTGGGTTTCCCACGTAACAGAAAGCACCTTCCCGGACTGGATTCCATCGAAATGTACCTTTGCAAGTAGTGAGGTATTAATCGCATACCACCGATGGAATGAATATGGCGTGTTTTATTTGTATCGCTTTCTCTCAGCATAAGCTGTATCGAAGCAGCGTACCGTTACTCGCTACAACTTGTTATCATCGACCGTAATAGTAGTGCACTTGTCGCGGCGTGCTTCCTGGATCCGATGTTGACACAACACCCGTAATCAGGAATAACTATTGTTTGCTATCTGTAACCGTCTCATATCTATTTTCACAGTTTTTCAGATTTTTTGTTTTTTTAGTGTTGTACTGTTCCTGAAAGTTCGATGACCCTTTTTGTTTGGTATTATTCTACATTTCAGATATATATTTAAATGTATGCATCTGATACTCAAGATTAGGAATAGGGATAGACCCAACGCAAATTGTATATGCGTTTTTGTTTAAGCTTTTATATTTTCGGTTCGGTCTTTGGCTAGAAAATTTTCAAAATGTTTTCATATTACATTTCTGTTGTTAATTTTTCGGCATTTCATCTACACATTTTTTTTTTTCACTATAAAACAATCCCATTTATATTGGAACATAAATTATATTTAAAAAATATTTTTTTGTTAATTTGTTTGTGCTAATTGTCAGGTAAATGCAGCTTATGATCATTTAATGTTATAGGCATATTGTTTTATGTTAGAGGGCAATATTTATATTTATTCTTTAAGTTATTTTTGATCAAGGATCATCAAAATATTTCTGTTCTTTACAGCCCTTTTATTGTTGGCGACATTTCGTCCTCTTGAGAAAATTTTCAAGATATGAAATACACAAGTTATTATAAGTCACAGAAGATTAAAATATGTAAATTTTAACTCAACATCAACTGTTAACTTTATTTATATACATTTTCATAATTATTATATAACTTATGTATTTTAATTCAGCAAATAATTTAATTACATTGGATTGTTTCAATTTTCATTAAATTTTATTATTTTTCATGCACCTGCCTATTATCTTTTTTAAACAAAAAATCGTCCTTGTAATCCATTGTTCCTATTAAGGTAATTTCGTTGGCATTGCTAAATATAGATACAACTTATCTATTTAATTCCAAATAGTTGTTCTAACCATAAAAATGTTCTGGATTGGTAGAAGCAGAGTTGGAGAAATGCTAATATGAGTACTTTAGCCATTATATTATAAATTATAATTGCATATACATTTATTTAAAATTTTCGTTTACCTTGGTTTTATAATATATTTTTGAAGACATGGTTTCTTTGAAAATAATCTCCATTTTAAGATAACACCACTACGTTTCATCTTATTCAAGTTTTTCGTACTTCATCGATATAAGGGTCAATTTATATGTTTTTAGAGACGTAGTTTATTAAATAATCTCAATTTTAAGATTACGCCACTGCGTTAACTGATTTAAGTTTGTCGGATTTCTTTAATATAAGGGTCTATTTATGTTTTGGGGAAGGTAGTTTGTGATAATAATATCAATGTTAAAATGATATTGCGTTTCGATTTATTTGAGTTCTTTGTATTTCCTCGATATATTATTCTTATATGTATATCCAGTATAGGTCAGTTTATGTATTGTGGGAGACGTAGTTTATGAAAATGATATTCATTTTTGGTTCTCTACTTATGACTGGTATGGATACTAAAGATAATATGGATTATTATCTTTAGAAGTGGGAGTGGAAGATTTGAAAATCAGATGCACAATACACTTATTTAGCTACATTTATGTACCTTTGTACATGAGCATGTGTATAGAAAATAAAAATAGAAATAGAAAATAAAATTTATTCTGGAACAATGTCCCCTTAGAATAACAATAATGAACAGTTACAAAAGAAAAAATACATATCTGGCCAAAAACTAACTTAATAAAGATTCAAACAATATATACAACAGCTTAAATAATAGTATATAAATTACTAAAAAATAAAATAAAAACTTCTCTATATTTATAAACTAAACTATATTTATAATTTACAAGAAAAAATGAAAAAAATAACAAAAGAATTACATGTATAGAAAGAAAAAGCAAAACCTTCAGAAAAGAAAAAAATATCAAATTACGTTAATAAAAAAGATTAACTTATGTTAAAACCCAAACATCTAAAGTATACAAAATATATACATATATTTAATTTAAATTTAATATTTAAATTAATATATAAGATATATGGACAGAAGATGAGCAACGGATCACACGAGAAAAAACAAAAAAAAAATTGATTTAAAGAAAATAAATTATTTATATATGTTATACAATACGCAATGGTATTGTAAACTAGGATAGGAAATGATAAATATGTATACAAATAGACGAATATACGAAATGAACTACGTGTAAAATATACACTATCTTGTAGATGGAACAAAGAAAAATGGATAAAAACAACAAACAATCTCTTATTTTTACACATCACCTCACAGTGCTATGCCAAAAGTGATACTGAATCTTTTCAATTCATAAATAATAAACAAAAGATAAAGTAAAATAATGGTATATGAAAATAAAAAAAAATCCTTGTTAGATGATACATAATTAACCAGCGTCTGATTGGATTGTGAAGAGGAATTGAAATAAGAGGGTTTTGAATGTGGATAAGGATGATGCATGGCGGATTTTAAGTGGGATGGAATTCCAAAAGGTGGAGGAGCGGACCATAAAGGAATGTTGAAATGAAGCAGATCTATGTAAAGGGGTGTAAAGGTCAGAAGGCCGAGATATAAACATATCAACACATACATATACCCACTAAAACCAGGTAAATATATACGTACCCGAAACATATATATTATATATTATATTATATTATATTATACATCATATCTTATATTTTAATGAAGAGAAGAATAGTTGGGGTGATCACTCAAATAAGAAGGCAAAAATAAATGATAATATTATATTTTAATTGTTTGTATTGAGCTAGCATAAAAAAGTGTTTAAGTTATTAACAACTGTTTGTTGATTTACCGAAATTTAAATCATTCATTGTAGACTTGTTGTGGAATGGGCTCCGCAGTGTCTGGAGGCAACCGATATAAAAATAGATTTTTTATAGTCGGAATTTGGCACTGTCTCAAAGATCAATGATGAACTGCTGGCTGGACGTTCCTGAACCAACAAGCTCTGAGGCAGTAAGTTACCTTGTGCCTTGATCATTTGAAATATGTTGGTAACGCAGACTGATTAGAAAAAAAAACTTGCTAAGAACTAGTTTATCGGTTTTGTAACTGGAAATCAAGTCAATACTTTCTAATATAGTAGAGCATTCAAATTGCGCCTTGACCCTTCCTACCTGCCTAACTAATTTTTTTTTCCAATAACTCTACACCTAGAGAAAAATATAAACAGTGTATATAAAATGAATAAATAAATAGGCATTAACAGATAACGAATGATGTATCGATTGTACCATTGACTTCATTAAAACATTGAGGAAGTTCTACTAATCTGAATTAATTATTTTTGTGTCCCAACTATACTTTTTTTCTTTAATTGGTTTCTAGATAGTATTTTATACGTCTTTTTTCCTCTCTATAGCAATTTATAATTTTTTTATTATTCTTTTTTAAAATATATAATAATAATAAGGCTTAGCGAACCCGAAGGTTCGATGCCGACACCACCAATCGCTTGTTACACACCTCCCTCCACCGTTCGCCGTCCAAACCCAGTCCCTTCAGATCGGCTTTAATGCAATCTTCCCACCTTCGCTTCGGTCTACCCCTACCATTCGGCACAGCAAATATTAACCTTTTAGGAATTCTCTCGTTACTAAGCCCAACAACTTTACAAGCCCATTTGATTCGCCGCGATGAAATTACCTCAATTATATTACCCGGATACAGCTCACGCAATTCGGCGTTGTGTTTTAAAATATATATACTTTTATAATAGTGTTTTCAAGATTGAAATAAATTAGTGTAGTTATGAGGACAATGATATCTATCAGAAATTGTTTGCCCCATAAGCGAAATGACAAATAAATAAATTGTAAAAAGGAAAAAAATTGTATAGGGTGTCCCAAAAATAACGCAAGATTTAAATTAAATACAAAACACGATTCTTTCTTCTTTTGTTTCCTTTTTCTTTGTCAATTTAACAGCGAATAGTTTAGGGTTGATAAAAAATTGAGCGTTATAACAGCGAACAATGTGTTTTCATTGTTGAAAAATATTTTTAAAATAATGAAAGTTTTGCAGCCATAGTTCGAAAATTTGGTGCAAAATAAGGTCGGAATAGTGATTTAACTTCATTAACTGTGAAGGGAGTGGTTGAGAAAGTCAAGCAAACTTCATCAATTGGTGATGTTGAACACTTAGTGATGTCGAACAGTATTTAAAAAAAAATAATGAAAGTCTTGTGACCACTTGTCTTGCTTCGATATTGACACTTTAGTGGTTTGTTTTTGGACGGTCAGTGTTTAACAACACCAATTGATTCAATCAAGCAGACTATCTCAACCACTCTCTTCACCGTTTATGAAGTTGTATCACTATTTTTTGTATGGCCGCAAGACTTTTATTATTTTAAAAATATTTTTCAGCGATGAAAACACATTGTTCGCTGGTATAACTCCATTTTTATTAACCCTAAACTACCACCTGTTAAATCGACAAAGAAAAAGAAATCAACAGAAGAAAGAACTGTAGTTTATATTTAATTTAAATCTTGTGTTAATTTTAGGACACACTATATACAGAAAATAAGTAGGGCTAAGCATGAATGAGGTGGATTTTCGAATTATATAAACGAATTGGAATACAATAGACCAATATACAATTACCATTGTTAAGCAACTAATTCGACATGTAAGCTAATTGCTAAGCTACTATTTATATTAGTTAGTTCTTATTTAATTATAATATCATTCCATATCATCTATCGTATGCTTATTTTATCATAGTCTTTTTACTATTTCCCAGCTCTGACCTTTTTTCCTAAAATAACATTCTCACTATTTTTTGCATATATGTCGATTCAGTAAAATAAACACACATAGTTTACTGAGTATTCCTTATTAATGTACTTTTCGGGGAATCTTTTGGGTTTTAAATATTCACCAAATTTATCAATAACTTGGACTTTTCCAATTCTGTGGCATATTATATGCTGCAGAGGGGGAAGGAGATTCCCTGAAATGTACATTAATAAAGAATCATCAATAAACTAAGGGTGGTTATTTTATTGAATCTATCAAAATAGTGATACGATACTCTTTTTAGTTAAATTCTCTGAATAATATTGGTCTATTGTTTTCCAATTCATTTTTATAATTAAAAAAATCCCGTCATAGTTGTGTAGTGTGTACTTCATTTATATTTTTATTTTATTTTATAGGCACTACGTAACTTTTCTCTTGATTTAATATTATTTTTATATTACTATTATCTCAAATGTACTATTTATCATGATGATCTTGAAGATGACCCTCATGCTTGGATTCTCATGCCTTAAACATGAATAATTTTTCGATTCATTGACATTCACTATATATCACAAAACAACAATTAAATAGACAATGACCTTCCCAGGATATATGACACCTGTGTTGATGGCTAAATGTTGACAAGAGGCCTTCACATCATAAAACAAAAAAACATTGACCGGGGCTAATGTTTTTGAAACTGTACAGATGTTTGGAGTTACAACCTGAAAAAATAAAAAAATTAGATGTTATTAATTTTTACAAGACTTATGCGTATAGTTTAGTAACTATAGCAGATTTGTCCCGGTCAACAAAGACTGATAAACACACAACAAGATACGGTTTCCATGTAATAAAATTATTTACACGTACATATTTCTAAATAAAAGACAATATTTGAGTGCATATTTTGAAAAATCGTACTAATTATTTCAATATTTCATTATAAGTTTTTTTTTTTTTAAGTAATGTGTTCTTTTTTTATAAATATTAAAATACAAATATTTAACACCTAATTATAATTTCTTTTTACATTAAGGTTTTTATTAATGTTGCTCCAAGAATTGGAAACAAATACACAACTGAATGACGTCATAATTAATAATATTGCAACGTCCTAGTAATAATTATGAAAGACCATAGGTTGGGAACCTTCGACAACTAAGCCGCTTGTGGTCTCTATAAAGCAGGTTCCGCAGACTCCATACGTTTTGCGTGATATTTATTAATCTAGTACTAGATTTAATTATCTAAGTTACGAAAATTAATAGAATTTCATTGAATACATGTATATGGGTGTGTTTATTTCTTGATAGCAGTAAAATATAAAGAAATGTCACGGCCTTTATTAGCACTCCCTAATTTCACTGCGGTCTCTAATAATAAAAAGGTTTTCCATCTCTGTGATAGACTATTCAACATAAATAAATAAAATAAAAAATAAGGAATATTTTGAAGTTCTTGATATTCATAAAGTGTAGTGAAACTTGCAAAAGGGAATTTCCTCGCCGGTCATAAAAAAAGAAGGAAAAAATGGCTGCGTAAAACTTTTGTCAAGGAGAATGAGATAGAGGTTGCATAGTGTGCCAGCGCAAGCCGTTTAGGCCGTGACTGAATCGCACGTATGGAAAACTCTAGAATGAGTTTCCCTCACGTACGGTTCGCCTCATTATCCCAGTTGCTTTTTTCCTACGCTCTTCTTTGGAGATTTTCTCTTCTGCTTTTGTCGGAAAAATTTCTTCAGGGTCTAGTTCTGGAAGTTTCCATTCGAATGGTTTAACGCTTGGAGCTTGACTTAACTTCGTTATTTCATACTGCAGGAAAAGTAAAATAAAAATAATTTATTAAAGAGAAACTAAGTCGTGCAAATGTATTGAAAACTCTAAATAAAATTCGATCGAATATCGCAGACTGATGTTTTAGTTAGTTGCAAAAATAAGTGTAAATGAATTTTTTTTAGGAATAATTTAATCAAACTAAGTAGTTCATATAGTTCTAAACAGTGGAATCAGTTGATGGATTATTTTTTTTTTTATTATCGGGTGGTTAAAAACTGAACCTCTGAGGTGTAAAGGCTGGAATTTCTATTGTCTCGGTGGTAAGGAATATCTTTTAGCCAGAGAAGAAAAGTCGAGATCCATACTATTGTTCCATTTAAAAATAAAAGTAAGTCTACCGACTGATTTGAATTTGGGATTTGACTGATTTGAACTTTATGTCGAGTGTGATTGTTACCCTCAACCGTTCATTCAAAACGGCCTACCTGAAAAAAAGGTTGTGATATAAATCCATTAAACATCAAATCAGCAAGTGCTATAAATATAAACTTATTTAAATGGTAAGTAACATGTTTTATAGATATCTTATGCGCCAGAAAGAGCTTATGGACTTGGTTTTATAACCTCTAAATGGAGTATATTTTACTATATTTATATTTACTTTCATTATCTGTTTTGTTTATTTTGTTTTGCGATTTTGATTAAGTTTTAAAACAGGATATCGTTGGAAAAATATAAAATAGTCCTACTATTCTCAGACATTTACTAATTAAGATTCTCATTTCCCATTAGCATGCAATAAATGTTTATAAAGTATAGTTCATAAATTCATTTAGATAAATTTATATGTTGCTAACATATCCGATAAAAATAAAGGAAGTATCCCTTAATGTATCTAATTGTCTGCAGTTGTGTTGGATTAACCTTTGTTTTATTATTTTCAACAATGTAACTGTAAAATTTGTAATGCTCCAAAATGTCTGTAACGGTGTCAATGTAACTTGCCTGAAGTATCCTAGCCATAATTTTGTTTTCTTCTCTAAAAATATCTTTATTGAATTATATTTTTTTTTTTCAACTAAAGACATTAGGAATAGTGACATAGGAGTTAATTCACACAATATGCACCATAAATAAAAATAAATTAAATGGAACAAAATAATAATACTAAAACTAAGTATATATAAATAAACATAAGAGAGTTAATAAATAGTGAATAAAAATAGCAATTATTAACAGAATTTTTCTCTAAAGTGGTTCGGAAAGTAGTGTGTCACACGTATATGGTATATATATATATATATATATATATATATATATATATATATATATATATATATATATATATATATATATATAAACTATTTTGAAATAATAAACCATTGAATAATAAATTGAAGCATTTTTTTTTTTTTTTTTGCCTCGAATTTACTGATTGAAAATGATATTGGCATCATTCACGTTATCATGTTAGTTGATCATTCATGATAATAAACGTTAATATATAATGTATGCAATATAACGAATGATATATAAGAAAAAAAGGAAATTAAAAAGCTTTAAGAATTATTGTTTTTACAGGACACGCGTGTAAGCTAACATTTACATATCCAAATTGTTAACACAGTGTTAAACAAGGAAAGTCTCTAGAGTTAGCAGTGTTAGCAGACTAAGTAGAGCTTTGTTGTGTTGTACTCCGCCATTAGAAAATTCGGGACAGTGCGATGAGGAAAGGATCAAGAGGTGTCCCTCGAAAGCTGCCTTCTCCTACCTCCATTATCCTGGATTGTTCTAAGTGAGCGGGTGGAAGAGGCCTTGCGAGTTCACCTCAGGAACGTCTGTCACAAGAGCGTTACCTAACAGCTTTGGAACTTTTACGATAGCTCTCCTTTTGGTTTATCTTTTTCTGTACTCTCTGTAATTCGAATCTGAGGGGCCGCCGGATATATATATATATATATATATGTATGAGAGCAGAAATCAACAAAAAGATTGTTTGTTTCTTTGTAAAATGATAATTTTCTATTTCTTCGTACGTACAAGCTTTGTAAGTTTGCATAATTATGGCAATGAAAAGAATCATGAATGACATGATGACATATTTTTTCTTTTATCCTCTGCTTGGCAATTTGTTATATACGGGAGTTATTCTAGAGGTACAACAAAACCTATTCTAATCAGAGTGGAAAGATCGAGATTCATTCTGTGGGGGCGTCAAGAAGAAAATTTCAATCCGTCCTGGCTGGATGTTATTTTTTGGCGCATACCGATATACTTACAGTAATAACTTTGATACTCTATTATTACATAGATCATAAGTTACATTCCCTTCTTGAGATACATAGCTCAACAGAACTATACTTATTTATTGAAAAATATTACAATCTGTAAATACATAACTAAACGTAATTTTTGCAAATCACGATGGAGGTTGAACTGAAGGGAGCTGCTGACTTGAGACTTAATCACGCTCAGCAACCACGGCCTCGCAATGATATGGAAACCGTATGAATATGAGATTTAATATTTTTTTAAAATATTTTATATTCTTTTTATTGGAATAATAATAATACAATCTGCCACAATCAAGGGCATTGGGCATTAAGGCTCTATGTGTACATTCATACTATTATATACAAATTGAGAAAAAAATAACATCTAAGTAAAAAATATATGCAATAAAATAATAACAAAAATATAAGATAATAAAAAGAAAAAAAAATACTTGTCACACTCATTACTATGATTTAATATTTAGGATGCAATGTTTAAATTTTTTTTTTTTGTTCTATTTATTGAATAATAATACAATCAGCCACTGCTGGAGGGCTATAAGTATTAGGGCTAAAAGTTCTCATACAATATATACAATTCATTCATACAATATATACAAATAATAGAGAAATAAATCTAAATATAAAAAGTAAATAAATAATATTGATGAAGAAAGTAAATAAAAAGAAAAAAAAATAAATAAAAACTTCTAAACATAATCATACCTATATACTATATATACATGTAAAGTATTAGATGAGTTCTAAACTGAACAACATTCAATCCCCATAAACTTTATATCAAATGAAAAGTAAATTATAAATTCTACAATGAATACTGCCATATATGAGTGAAGATGTCATAAATATATGTACAACATACACTTAATGGAATATTTTTACATAATCTCTCAGGAAAGATATTGTAAATTGAAGCGCAGTATCAAAAAATTGCGGTCAAAAAGCCTTCGGGTTTATAATTATCGATATGAATGGTGTTTGAACAGAAGGTAACGAATCAAAGTCATTTTTTTAAGATCTAAGATTATATACTCAAACTTATTCTGTGGATTATAATTTTTTCTTCTTCATTCTACATAATTAGTCTAAATTATCCTGTTATGTCTTGATGCGTTACTGTGATCATCACTACTGCTGAAGAGTATTTATACGCTTCATGTTTCAAATACAAACATGTATATACACGATTCCAATATAGCTGTGTATATTTGTATTCGAAAGGACTACGTAGTGGCGACCCTTATCAGAGCCAGCCGATCTCACGTCGGGCCTAATCTATTGCCCGCGGATATTTAAATCCACTTGCTTTGTATTTGGATCCAGTCCGCAGGCCCATGGAAATATATGCAACTCTCGGATATGTGCCGTTTAGTTCTTCTGGTACGGCGAATTTTTAAGTAGGATGTAGTGTAGTTGTACCTGATCCGGACTGTTGCGAGGTGTAATTCCTTCTTCTCCTATTCTTTATTCCGTCTACCTTTCATTGCGGAAAAAGTATGTGTTATTGCTTATTATTAAAATGAATTTTTTTTTAAATACAATTATCATATTCCATGTAATAATGAAGAAATGTCCCGTTTTTTCCCCACCTAAATAGTTTAAGAATATTAAGTAATGAACCATCACGTAAACGACTCATTAGCCGGGTGTAAACATGAAATCTATAAGTACAGGAGGAATGACAGGCAAGAATTTGACTTAAAAATGTTCTATAAAGAAATGATTTTAATCTAAACAATGTTTATTTACTGATTTTTAAACGTTATTTTTCCAAGTTGGAATAAGTCGTTGGTAGTCCCAGGAGGAGTGCCCAGTATGAGGGAGCGGAGTGCCAAGCGGCGTGCTTTCCTGTCTTGATTTTCATATTTGTATTTAGTGGAGGAGATTCTCCTTTTTTTGGGCTTCCTACGGGTACTAAATATAAATTTCAAATTTTATTACTTCAATTAATTTGAAAAATAGTCTGAATAATGAAAGAATGGGAACTTATGCGATTTCGTTTGGAGCTATACTATCATATGTATTCTACCACCATATTTAATAGTTATTATTCATATACAGTATGCATTCTGCAAAAAAAAGAAAAATACTTGCAGTTCTACGATTTATTTAATTAGTCGTTTCGACCAATTGCGATATAGATCTTATACTTGATTTATTTATTTTTATATTGTGAAAACTGCAACTTTTTTTTAGATCTATAGTAGAAGAAAAATTGATATTTAAAATTTAAATTAGTTTAGTGAACAACTGCAAGTTGCTGAGAAGAGACTGTTATTGTTCAAAGTTAAGACTCACAAATAATTTACATTAAAAAATGATGTAGACTATTGCTGAAGATTTGAAGTTAAATCTTAAATTTAATTCTGATTGTTATATCTTATTTTTTAGTTTGTGTCATTGAAAAAATAAAGTATTCGTTGGCAGAAAAAATCTTAATAATATTACTACCGGTTTAATTTGAGTATTTTTTTATTTTTTACATAATATATCATAAAGCTGTAATGTCCTGCACAACCAAACCAATAATACTTGAAGCTGCTTCTAATCAGGAATACCGTTTCATTTACTGTCAATCCATTACAGGTATTAATTAAAAAAAAATGGAAAACAAATTTGTTATGCAAATATTGTTCCTAATATAATTTAAATTGTTTTATTTTCACTATTATTTCAAAATGCTCAGTTGTCAGTTACGAAATCTCAATATGGGTATGGGTTGACGCAATAATATCAATGGAGGTCTGATAGGAATGAGGAAAAGCGATATTCAGCGGTACTGATTCAATGATTTTTATTTACTTAAATAATTAGTGCTGTTGGGGCCAGGAGTACTTCAAAATCGAATGTACCAACCTTTCCCCGATGAGTTTCCTCAAAGCTGGGGAAAATACGAGTAAAATTAAAAGGGGGAAAACAGGGAGAAAACAAAACATGCACATGAAAATATTAAAATAAAAGCATTCAGTCAATAAAAATGGAAAATAATAATGCCTCTTTTTTGAATGTTTACAATATTTATTATTGAGACAAAAAAATATATAAAAAAGTTAAACCGAACAAATGAAAAAGATTATTAAAATTCACTGAAATAAAATCAAAATAAATTACAATATCCAGTGAAAAAAATTAAAATAAAATTATCCATCAAAAACATAAACAAAAAATATACATCCAAAATTAGAAAAAATCATCCCGTAAAAATAAATTTAGCCTAGGAAAAAATTAAAGTAATTTACTGTCTTTCGTGACGGTGGAGAATAAAAAGAAAACAAAAAAAGCGAGCCAAGTTGGAGGTTCTGCTTCCAACGAGGTTACCTTCTACGATGTTTAGCTGTCAAAGTAATCGATGTTGGGGGAATTGATATTTATATCGAAGTCGATCGATGACTCAGCTGGGCTTGCGCAGGTAAGATGAGATGAGACGAGATGAGCCTGGAGCTGGTGAAAATGGTGGTAGTAGACGCCCAACACAAACGAAAGATAGCTCCAGACTGTCAACCCGGCAGTATTATCGCATTATTTTGATGCCTTAATTCCTAAGACTGGGTATTACTGCCGGGCTGGGCTGGGCTGGTGCATATACGAAGGCAATACACATCGCAAATAAACCTAAATATATAAACAATTTCCATTTCTCGGGCACTATCCCTCAGTTTTTTTACCAAAAAGAAATAAATAAACATTTCATTATCGACATTTAAAAAGGGGTGAATGATGAGAAAAAACAAAAATGAACAAAAACAATAAAGATATGATCATATGCGGCGTTAACAAGTGCATTCCTTATTCAGTTGCCTTTAATTTTCAGTCTTCTGGTATTTTTCGGCATGAACGTAGTTGCCATACAGCCGTTTGTCCTTTATCGGTTATCTAATGGTGTTATTTCTCTACATCTGTGTTGAAACTTCGATATGAAGATTATGATCTCGTGGATTCTATTGGCATGTCAACTTTAGAAATGATGTGAATGGCTTATGTAAAACGATCAAAAGCAGGGCGGTCCCTCCACGCCCAGTGAAGAAATTAATGCCAAAGGCCACAGAATGTAACATATGCTTGTCGCGTACTCAGTCCATTTTACCTTAAAATACTACTGGGCAAAGAAAAAAAGTATTGTAAAATATTGTATATTTATATATTATATTTTGGATTTAATAAATAAAATACTGAGGAGTAAGAAAAAAAAAAAAACGGATGCACACAAGAAAGCTGAGAACACCAGAGCAAGAAGCAGTACCGGACCTTTGAGCTGATGGACTATGCCAGCTCAGCAAAGGAGAAGTTTTTCTCATTGTTTTGGTTCCGTTTCCCTCGCAGAATGTGACTGGAGCCGTCATTGCTCTCTTCAAGTGAAAACAGCGGAAGCTCAAGGTCTAGCTGGGCCAGTAACTCCTCGTAATTGCAGATTCTCTTTACGTCGTTTCTTCCCACAAGTTCAAGCAACTCCTAATTGTCCGGAAAAATTGAAAAATACACAAGCCTTTTAGCTTTTCTTATTTATACGAAAGATAATGTTTTTGTTGTGTTTTTAAAAATTTAATAATGTTGCTATGCAAAAAAAAAAAAAAAAATCAATTACCGTATCTTCAACATGAAATTGGAATGTTTATGAAAAAAGTCTATTGTGTTGAAGTAAAGAATGTGTGCGTTTATAAAAGGCAGTGTGAAAAATTGATAATATGCATGATTCGATGCGATTTTATGGCAATGGACGTTAAAAATATATTCGTCCTTGTTACATGGACATTATATAAATCTGTATTTCCTTCATGCAATGCTGTGAAACTTCCTACCTTCGAATGAGGTTCCTTTTGCCCCCTCCTCTAATCCAGCCTCCCTTTTATAGACTCATTGTTTATTTTAATCTTGAAGTTTGTTGATTCACGAAAAAAAAACCATTTTTTTTTTCAACATTAAAGGTTAATGATCTTTGATGTTGCCTCTTTTGCACAAGATTGGTCCAATTTATAGTTGTTCGAGGATAAAATACAAATACCTATGTTTTTTTTCTGCAGTGAAAACTTCTTTAGGCGTGTTTTGCACTTTATTCTTGGAGAGTGAATTAGATTGAACCGTTGGATTCCGATGTAGTAACGCTCGGGTAAAGTCGGCTGGAATGGACTAATTGATGTGGTTTTTCACATGGATTAAAACATCTCAGAAATTATGAATCCGACCTGCATATTGTTAGCGAAGGAAATGTTCGTCTTCTTTGTAATGAGCCATTATTAAAAATTGTATCTTAACGCGACGTCGTGTTCGAGAGGCGAAAAGGGAAAAATAGTGTCCAAATGATAACGAGTTTAGTTGAGCTTAGGGATTAAAATATCGCAGAAATTAAAATTCTTAATTACATATTGTAAGCATGGGGCGTATGTTCAGCATTTCATCTTTCTTATAATGAGCTATTTCTCTTTGAAATTTCATTTTAACGCAGAGCCGTGTTTGAGAGTCGGGAATGGAAAACGGTAATGCCAAAAAATCAAATAACAACGACTGTTTTGAACATTTGGAATAAAATATCTCAAAATTTTAATACCATGGAGAATTCAGAAACTGTGTTGCGGAAGTCAATAAAGATATATTTTTTAATTAGCCATTAAAATATGAAATAATGTCTTTGTATAGGTTTTCTATTGCACTCCATAGAGTTTCGACAAATTATTAACCCCCATTACAGGAGTTATGTTAAATAAATGATATTTGATATTTAGCAAATAGATTTCAATCAAAAGTATTCATCACATATTTTAGGTATCATAAACCTAATGCATCATTTTGAAAGCAATGACGATCAGACAGAGCAAAGTTTACTACAGTAATTTATACAAAACCGTAATTGTATATATTGTAAATGTTATTGTTTTGTGAGTATAGAAAAAAAAATTATATTTTATTTTATTAATCTCGCCTTGATTCTTTCATTTGTATCATGTGGTATAAAGCACTCATCTTAGTTTTTTTAATGGTTTTTAGCGGCATACACCTGCATATATATCGAGTTTAGTAGATCATAGAGCAAGAGGTGATTTGAAAAATACAATTAATATGGCATATGGCCCGGTTTCACTTAGAAAAGCAGGAAATTTATGACAGGCATTGTGTCTTACTTTTTCAATTAATACCTTTTTTAACAATATTACAACAACACCATTTTAAGAGAGCTTTTACGAGGCTAAACTAGGCTGAGAATTCAGCTTGCAACCATCAGGATTTTTCCTCCCTCCCCAATTATGGTAACTCTTACCGGAAAATATTTTCCCACAAAGTCTTTCAAGGAACAGGGTCATATGACTTTTTCAGGTCAATGATTAGAAATTCCACATCCTAAGATTTCTTTAAATGTTTTTCAAAAATTTTCTTCATTTTAAAAAGTGATCTGCGTATGATTCCCCTGCATTAAATTAACTGAAGTCTTCTAAACCATAATATTTTCTTTCTATTCCATTCTTAAAGACTCAAGTCTGGAGTTTCGCGAAGGGATGATGACTCATTTGTCTTTGTAGTATTTACCATAAAACCCACTTCTGAGTACTCCTGCTTCAAAATGGCTTAATTTAAGGGTACCATCAGTTGGCATTAGATTATTATTATTGTATATACCTGACAGAAGGTTTTTGACAAATTTTTAAACATTCCGGAGGAAGATTTTGAGTGCAGTAAGTGATAAATTTTCATTGGCCTTTCACTATTACCCGAAATTGAAAATGAAAATCGATAGACAGAAAAATTATTGAATCTTTGAATTGACTTATCCTTCACTGAATTAGAAAAAAAATCAATAAGAAATAGAAAGTAAGGATGAAATGAAAGTACAGTCATCTATGAGATTGAAATATTTTTTTATTTCTTGATCTAGTGGATGTAAATC
This sequence comes from Nezara viridula, assembly GCA_928085145.1. Taxonomy (NCBI): domain Eukaryota; kingdom Metazoa; phylum Arthropoda; class Insecta; order Hemiptera; family Pentatomidae; genus Nezara; species Nezara viridula. The sequence continues at coordinate 113,622,909 of OV725077.1, forward strand.
ATTTCATGTTAGAGAAAAAATACTAGAATGTTAAATTTTCCATCATTTGAGCCCTATGTTTAGCTGGAGTAAAAATAATTGTATGTTCAATTAGATTGTTTAAGTGATAACGCTGTTGTTTTTTCATTCATCAGGCTAATGATTATTCTGGATCGAGGAATGGAGTCGCGTGATATAGGATTTGATTTTTATGGGCTTGGTCTTTATTTATTTATTTATTTTTTTTTGTTAATAATGGTAATTACTTGGAAGAAAAACTTCTAGTGTGTCCACTCACATGACTTTCCTACCTATTTCAGAAAAGTTTTTGTGACTTTACATATGTCCCGAAAATTGATCAAAGGAAATATTTGAGTACGATTTATTTGATAACCTAAAGCAATGTAAACCTGCTTAAGGTAGATCAGTGTAAACATTTCAATACTCTCTAACATTGCTGATCTACAACTTTTTGCTATAGCTTAGTATTGTCAAACAATAATTTCTATTAAAAGTAGAGGAAATAGTGAAGCTTCTGTGATGCGGGCAACAATTTTTTTTACTTTCACTTAGTCATATTTTTTCTATCATTCACCCCTTTCTGACACGAGGATATGAACCCGTAATCTTACATTGGAAATTGAATAGCTGTAACTTCGTTAATAGTTGTCCAAAATGATCGATTTTTATAGTTTAGTAGAGAATATTAATACTTTTACTTTTATTTTAATAATATAAATAATATAAATTTATTATAAATTTTACTGTATAATATATACTTAGGGAGTTAGGCCCTATAACATTTTTCTTTTCTTTATAACTTTTTTCCTGTATTTTCTCGGGAATTTAGTCCATATAAGAAAATTATTATAACATTATAGGAAAGTTTCATCAAAATCGTTAGAGCCGTTTTCGCGCTACAGTCTATAGAAAAACATGTTTTTCACTTATTGCGCCCAAGTTATTGCGCATAAAGCACTGAATTTCTGTCACAGGCATCAGTAGTCAAAACCCTACAAAATAAAAAAAGAAGCAACAAAATCGGTTAAGTAGTTTCCGAGAAAATCTTGGCACAGACAGAGAGACAGACCAATGGCGAAAAATGTGTTTTTCGGAACCAGGTGGCTCTGAAACGTAAAGATCCGTCGAAAACCACATATCGGTAATTTGACCCGATTGTAATATTCTCCTTATTCAGTATAGGCAGGAAAGTAAAAAATAAGTATTTAAAATAATTTTTTATTGTAATAAAATAATTTTTATAACATATTATAAATAAGTTATTTAAGAAATAAAGGACTAAGTTTATATAGTTCTTGAAGACCTTTAATAAAAAAAAAAAAGTAATAGAAAAACTGGAATATTAAAAGTAATGCTTTTATGGGTATTTTTTTCTCGACACATGCCTGCCTATTCACATTTCTGCAGTTAGCGGTAATTGATGGAAATACTAACATTGTTTAATAACCAACGATCCATTGTTTTAAATTCATATATATATATATATATATATATATATATATATATATATATATATATATATATATATATATGAAGATTTATGTATATATTATAAACAGCTACTTTTTTTAAAACGTTAGTCCTCATGCCAAAAAACTGCACTGAGCTATGTCCCCAAGGTTGCGCCTTCATTCTGTAAAGGACGCTCATCGTGTGCAGTTGGTTGGGTATATACCCTAGTGTGGAGCGGGTATGGTGTAACCAGGCAACTTCAAGAAGAACAAGGCCGGCCAGAGAAGAGCGTCGCCACTTCTTAAGGGTGCTCTTTGTTCCTTTGATGTGGATCAAGAGCTTGATCAAACATAAAAAAAAAGAACAACAAAAAAATCTGAAACTCTAAATATTCTACATCTTAAATATAATTTATAAATCATTATCTCTTGGGCTTGTAGTTTACATTTTTTAATTTGTAATTTTTTATACTCGTTTGACACAGAGTTTAAATATTTTAATAAGAATTTAGTAGGTTCATTTATATTATTAACCATTGAATCATGATCTATTCTATACAGTTTCGCTGATTAATTTATTTGTTTTGGGCATAAACTTCAGTGAGCATCAACACTATTTATTCTACTCACTGATCAGTGTATTCTTGGTTCGGGAATGTCTATAATCTATATCTCACAATTGGTTGTCATTGTCTCAACTCATAAAAATAATGAAAAATAAGTTGTCATTAATAAGTTGCTTTAAATTATATTTAGAGGAGCTGGATGAGGGACCTCCTCGCCTAATGTAGATATCACGCCGAGTGAGGTGCCGCTGGGCACTGCTCCTCCTCAAGCCTTTCATGACATTATATTTATCAAGCGACCTCACATTCACTGGTCGTCATTACCATTATGATAGGTGTGAATTAAAAAAATTAAGCTAAAAAAAAAGTTATATTTCAAGCTTTGTTTCTTGTTGTTTTCGGAAAACATAGTCTCATACCATCCTCTGTTCATTCGCTAGTTATCATTGAAGGAACGTTGACAAATTTCATCCTAAGAAGCGATGTTTTTCCTTTAGGTTGCCAGTTAGTCACCCATTAATATTATGATGTCCAAGGAAAGGAAGACCGTATTCATTGGCCATGAAAATATATCTGTGTTTTCACAGACTATCGATTTATCGGCTTCCATTCATTCTTACGCTGCTAGTGCTAAGAAGGCCATTGATCAATGATTGTTGAATTATGTATAGGGTTGGCAAATAAGTCCTTTCGGTTTTTCTGTTTATTTTTATGTCACTATGATACACTTCTTATTTGATGAATTAATCCCTAAGGTGGTTTGTTTATGCTTTTTGTAACATGTCAACGACTATATCTGTTAACTTTTGTTGAAACTAGCTTAGTATTGTGTTTGCTATTGCACATTGTTGTATTATTTTAAAAAAAAAGTGGCGTGATGCAGAAGCTCATAGAAAATTTTCCAGTGTTTATGTGGGTGATGTCTTAACCGGACGCACCTGTCAAATTGGTTTGCCAAATTTGATTCAGAAAATTTTAACATCAATGATGCTCAACAGTCTGGTCGCCCACATGAAATTGAAACGAGCAATATTAAGGCCTATTGTTGATCTAAATTCCATCTAAAATCCATTCAGTGCGAGAGATTACTATGGCCCTAAATGTGTCTCACACAAGCGTAGAAGGCCATTTGCACTAGCTCGGCTATGTTTTCAGGCTTAATGTTTGGATCCTGACTTTCTTTTCGAAAATCGCAAAGAATGTTATAACATGAATACGACTTTAGCTATCTACAAGAAATTTAGCAAAAAATTAGGATCGTATAAACTACACCAAACGACATCAATAGGACATTGACATAAACAAATTACATATGGAGATAAAAAATAAAAACCTATAATGAGTTTTTATTTATTTATTCCTTATGTAGGCATTAAATAAAAAAACAAAATATTCATACGGCTTTAAAGAGCAATAATTCAGCTTTCCAACGGACATAGTAACATTGAATTTGGTGAACATCCTAAAGAGCTATGAATGATCGGAAGGGTGTTGTGTTCCACCAAGAAAACGTTAGGCTTCATACCTCATTCTTCCCTCGCAATAAATTATCGAGCCTTGGATGGGAGCTTTTGCCCCATCATCCATATTCGCCAGACCTAGCTCCAAGTGACTAACACTTATTTCTGTCTCTGAAGAATCGCAAGAGTGGAAAGAAATTCCAAAAGGAAGAGGACATCAAAAACCACTTGGATCAGTTTTAACAATAAACTCCATACATTCTATGAACATGACATTATGCAGTTAGTGGAAAGATGGGAAGAAGTCATATTAAATAATGGTCAATATATTGTAGATTAAAATAAATTTTACGTCTATAATACATTGAGTTCTGTTTCTCCCTGATAAATCGAAAGGATTTATTTGCCAATCCAATATATCTGATTTGGCTAAATTTAGGAATTAATACTTGTATATATGCATACGTATATATACTTAATACAGATATCCAGTATATGCCTGTATACTTATAATGTTTAATAGAATCGAATATTTATTTAATCGAATTGTTATTTTCATTTCCTTAAAATCCTTTAATGGTATGTAGTTATATATATATTATCACGACAAATAACAGAAAATAATGTTCAAACTTCTACGATAAAAAGTCTCAAACTTTTTGATCTGCGGGCCACATTGAAATACCACCATTGTCCCGCGGCCCAAGGCTTGTAGTTAAAAAAATGTTTTGCTCTATAAATGACACTTCAGCTTTCATATGAGCTTTCTAAGAGAAAAAATCTTATATTTTTAAAAAGTTTACCATGCAATCAAAGAAACTGTCGCGGGTCGGACAGAAGGTGCTTAAGGGCCCCTTCTTGGAGACCCCTGCCTTAGACTGACAACGACTGAAGAATGACACGGGATCAATATGCAAGACCTTAAACAAATGACTGAAATTACTGTACTCCCTTTTTTCCAAATCATTATTGTGGATTTAAAATTATACAGAAACTAAATAGATGTACGTACGTTTCGCAGGCTTATGGTACAGCAAAAAATACTTGCAGAAACTACAATCTTTTCGATTTAAAATTTTAAGAATTGTAGTTGAGTACGCTCGTTGGTAAACAAATAATAAAATTCTTCACATCGACTTAGAACGACCAACTAATCACCAACATACGCGTAGTCTTTTTCCTGTTTTTATAATTTTTCCTGTTGATCATAACAACAAACTGACGATATAGTAGCGGGTGTCACGCCCATTAGAAGGTGGCTTAAAAAAATCTGGATGAGAGCCATCATTCCATGAATCAGAAGACCTAATCATGACCGGAAATAGAAGCTGCTGGATAGGATTTTTCTTTATGTATTTCAAAACATTCGTCTATTGTCATAACAGCTTTGGATAGAAAAATGGAGAGGAAAATATTTATGTTTGTAATAAGTGAATGGTTTGTAATAAGAATGTTTGTAGTAAGTTATTTTGACCAGTAGGCAAAACTAGAGAAGGAGAAACATACGGACTAATTATTAAATAAATATTCTACTCTATCCAGTATTCCAACAAGATAAGAGATTCATATTTTACCTTTAATATTTTACCTTTAATATTTTACCATTCTAAATGATGAACATAAAGTTCTGGATGTGGATGTGCCAACTCAAAGTAATCTTGCATGTAAATAAGCACTAATCCATAATGAATACAATAAGCCATTTTTCTTGGTACCAAGTAGCCTGATGCAATGTTTAAAACAGGAGTGCCCAGAAGGAGGTTTCATGACGCATCAATGTTATTGTGGGGTACACATTTCGACGGGAGTTTGGATTTTTGTGGAGGGCACATTTCGTTATGAATTTTCGAAATGAAAAGTTTCAAACCACAGGACAAGAGGAAAGCATAGAAAAGATCACTAAGTTATAATTGTATATCATCTGTCATTTTTAAAACTGTACTTTAGCTTGCACTGTTATTAAGAAGAAGAGAGCAATAGAATATTTCGGAAGGGGAAGTTCATGCGCCATTGACCTTGGGGAAGATGGGCTTCTAGAGCTTAAAACAACATCATATAATCACAACGAGGATATCGAGATACAGACGATATTCTCAACAATAAAAGTAGAATGTATGTGTGAAAAGAACAAATGGAGTATTCTTACATAAGGGTAACGGCTGCCTGTTGGTTTCGGTTCCGCTAGGGCCGACTCGAACATATTGATTGAAACGAGGCGGTTCTCCACCATAACGAGCCGCTGAAGAAGACTGGAACGAAAGGATCGGCTAAGGAACAGGAATCGAATTGGAAAAAGAAAACACCTTCGGGCAGCCGGTAAGCAACAGATGACAGTTACATGGTTTCGAAAGGGAGAGTCTTCCGCCAATATCTGGGTCAGTTCCTCAGCCAGTCTCTTTAATTATTTTAAATTTTGTAGAAAATGTTTGAATGTTGTAATATATATATTTTTTTAAGAATCACATTAAGATACATACATAAATATGCATCGGATATTTATATATTGAAATAGACAATGACAGCAAACAACCAAAGGTAGATTGCTTCACCAATTTGTTTCAGGTGTTACATTTATCAACTATGATAAAATTAAAAGTCAACTATAACAAACTGACGCAATTTTAAACTGAAGGCAAAGCAATTTTATTTAAAACACCTGCCGAACTATTTTCATAGTAAATTCATGTTCACTATGACGGACCAACTCCTCAAACATTTCTTCATCTTTTCACTATCATACATTAGCATTATAACTATACATTAATAAGAAGTTTCAGAGAATGTGAAATAGAGTTCTACAAGAAGATCATTGAATTCTCAATGAAAATTATATTTTTCAGAAACAAAATAAGATAAAGATATTTGCTATTACGTCGACTATGTTATTTTTTTACAAGCTTTTTTTTACTTTGTTATTTTTATTTTATGTTTTGGTTTTTTGTTGTGTTAAATTATGAAAATTGGAACTTTTCGATATTTTGCCATTTCTGTATCATTTTACATTTACACATTCAAGCCTGAAGATGGATATAAGTAATTAAGTTATATAACATTAAAGATTTTAATGTTGAATTCACAATATTAATACTTGATATGTAATCGAGACTAGTTCAGTTCTTACTTAGCTTCACATGCTCCATTTATGAAATTTCAATGGCAGATACAACGATATCTATTGTTAATATGACAACTAAAGTTCTGAAAATGGGCAACTTCTCAACTCATCTCTGAAGTGGTTATGGCTTAAGCGATCTTTCTCAGATTAAACTGGTATTTAATACCATTTGTTTATTTAATATGGGACAACATCCGTTAACTTTCGACAAAACCTTTGGAGAGGATAACAACGCTATCTTGGTTACTAAACATCATAAAAAAAAGTTCAGTAAGTTAAGAGAGGTCATCGTCTCCATCATTGGGGGGTGAGGGGAGGGGAGGAGGGCGAGGCGAGGGGACTTCCGTCGGCAATCTCCCGTCTTTGACTAGAGGTATCAAGGTTGCAAAAAAAAAATACAATGTTTCCTTAAGTAAGAAAAGTCTCTTCTTATTAACAACATTGCTTGTGTGTTTTTTTTTTTTTGCAATTAAGTCATCATTATAATGCTGGAGCCGAAGGTGGATTGTCCCTTCGCTCAACCACGTTACTTCACTTCCGTAGTCTTTTGTGAGCTGATATACTGTTAAATTAATACTTTAACTGATAAATTTTTGCAGCAAATAATTGAAGTTTAGGTATCTGAGATTCTATAAAATTTGATCTCAGAGTATTTTATTGATTGATTTTAAACTTGCAGAAATAAGTTGATCAAAATTTGGGCTATTTTAAATGAATTTATTTTTAAAAATTTCTAGTTTTAGATATATATTAAAATAATAATAATACTTTAATTATTCTGGGACGATTCCCTTTAGAATAATACAGAAAGACTGAAATGTGGGCTAAGGATCCTCAGAGATACATAAACAAAAATTCAGACTAATTAAATAGTCATAATAAAAACAATTATAAGTTCCTGTCTAATTTTAATCAGTTAATAATAAAAAATTAAAAATTGAAAAAAAACGAGCAGTTAAAAAAAAAATTAAGAAAGATCTAATAATTGATATACATATTTACAGTATTATGTATCTACAATTTTATAGGGACTGGATGGATAAGTCATAAAATAATTTATGTGAACGAGTCAATATATAATAGAGGAAATAAAACAAGTTACTGTTTATAAACTTTTACCAGTGTACACATTCTTACAGAACTATATATTCATATGTTATGAATCGAAAAATCCAAACTACAAAACCAACAATGTGCAACATGCAATTGAATAACTGACTTTCCAACGTTTCGCCAATTCAGGCATCATCAAGGCAAAAAAAACACCAAGATTACTTATATGCAAAATAAAAAAATAAAAAAACAAGAGAAAAAAATAATTATTGCTGTGGACATCTCAGGAAGCCATTCCAAATACATACTAAAGGAAAAAAAAAGGTTTCATTTACACAGCTGTGAAAGGTTGTATTGAACAGCTGATTAGTATTTAGATATCGGACAATTTGGTACAAAGATACGGTGTCTAGATATTTTTTATATTTTCTACTGCAAAGGGATTTTCGGAAGTTTTCCTGAAGCAATGCTATTTTCTTTAACAAATTACTAATGATGAAAAAAAAAAGCATGTTTAGGCCAATAATAAAAATCACCGTTTATTAATTTTTTCTTTATGTTACGAGGAAGGTAATATTACTTTAGATGTATAATTGTTTGGATATAATAAACTATTGTGAAATAATTTGCAGCGTTTTTATTGATAGATTTGAGGTAGTTAAATGAACTCTCAGTTCCCCGATGTTTTAAATTTGCCACGGGAAATGTAATAAAATCATCGCATAAAAATAGAAGAAAATATGGAAAAAATATGAATTAAATACTGCGCAATACTATCATATTGGAGGAGGGGAATTCCAGACGGACATTTTTTTTTCGGTAAGATTTATTATTATTACACATTTTAAGTATTTTTATATGAAATACGATATATATGTAGAACAACAATTTTTAAAATATAATATTCTCGAATTTTCGGCAAATCTTTTGTATTAAAATATGTTTATTTTCTCTCGAATTATTTTAAGAGCAATGAACCTCCTCTCCTAGCCTTCTTCTACATACGGCAATGAATGAAAGTTGTATTTCCTAACCTCAGTAGTATAATCTAAAAATTCCTAACAAAATAAATAAAAATAATTTATTGGTATTGATTTAGTTATTTCATTGGTAATTATGATTCAAACTGTTTTTTCTTTTTTTTCACTAGCAATATTCAATCTTCATAAGAGTCTGGGAGCGGACCTGTCAAAGTCAAGATGTATCTAAATAGCTGACCTCTTAGGAATTCGTCTTCTGAAAGGTATTATTTCTTTTTTTCAGTTACTTTTAAAAAAAAAATACAGAAAACTTATATTGCTTCTTTCAGGAATATTAGTGAAATTCACTATTCTTGTTACAAACACCATATTTTGATTACTGTAAAGATTTTTTCTTGACATGCTCATAGAGCAGTACTTACTGTAGACTGGAAGGTATGCAAACCTCTCGATTGGCAGGTGCGTGGGAGCGTTGGGAGTGCGGTGGCCTATAGAAATTTAAATAAAATCATGGGACAGGTCTGTTAGCTGAGCACTAAGCTCGACTGGCAGGAGACCGTTAAGTTTGGCCAGGATCATTTCAAGAGTCCCGCTAGCCTTGCGAAATTTTTGCCAGCTGCACTCAGCCCTGTCCCAGGCTAAGAGTACCCACTGAATATGTATACACACGTTCCACTACTCCTCTGGAAACCTCTCCCATCCTCCGGCATCATATCTTCCAGCCTTCATGACAACATGAATTCTGTGATCTGTCATTGTACGAGCGTTGGTGACTTTAATTATATCTTATATCGGACAGTCTTAACTTATATTCCGTTAAAAATGCAAATAAATGTCATGAAAAATGCATATCATGCAATCGGATGTCAATGCGAAATTGTACATCATGAGGTGATTTGATCATGGGTTTGTTTTCTTATCTTTCCTCATGATGCCTGATTAGGTGATACGTTGGTGGGTTATTTTATTCTTACCTACATTTTAGAGGCATCTGGGTTTTTGAAATTTTTCCAATGATAACCTAACAATAAAAATGATGTTTTTTTCTTTTTGTCTGACCACCCCTTACCTCACTATTTTAAATTATTAAATTTAAAAATTATATTGAATGAATTATTCTCTTTAATATTAACTAATGTATTATTAAAAAATATATTAATTCTAATTCTGAGATTTAGAACGAATCACCTGGCGGCCGAATACCATTAGAACGAATACCAGTTATATTTTCAGTTAACGATCTTCGACTACAGTTAATAACAAAAACTCTGGATATCACATCATTATTGATCTAAGGAGTCAGAGCGGTATGAGTTAATCATGGTTTAGCTCATTTCAGTGGCCTGAGTCATTGAATGAAAAACATCTTGTTGTGGGTGATTTATTCTGAACTGATCATAAGATCTATCTTGAATGTGTTTTGCCCCTGATGTCACTAGAAACTAAACATTCATATTTCTACATCTAGTTTGTTTCTTTTTTTCTAATTATTTGAGATATATATATATATTACAAAAATTCATCGAAAACACTTTATATGTGTTCTATGTAATGTTTATATATTATAAACTCATTCATGATTTTATTTTGTTTATTTTTCAATAAAACAATTTTATTGGCGCTTATTATTCCTAGCACTTGTTCATTGTAATAATGTTGCAATCTTGATCCAGTAATTGATTATTACACCCGCAGTGCAGAAAATTAATAGATATCCTTGAAAGGTTATCAGCGTAAGCTGTTTATTGTAATCCTCGAGCTGGGGTGGGAATCCTTAGGTACTTGTCTACATCAACCTAACAAGATTTATTACAAGCCTTCCTTCTATGACGTACTAGATTATTCTAAAACCATTTAACTGCCTTCATACGACACGTGATGAACACGCAGTTAATATGTGATGTAAGTTTCCACATTTGGATAAAAATAAAGTGGAATATTATAATATTCATATCTGTTGCGATATATATATATTTAACAGTTTAATTATATTTTAATTGATTCTTTCAGGAGGTGAATATGGCATTTTATTATTAAATAATTTAGTAACTGGGAAACAAATTTTAATTGCACAAAGATATGGAATATTGGCTCACCTGAACATATACAAAAATGGATATGGCGTTTTTTACCTCCAGGGAACAGAATTAATAAATTGCTTTAAAATTAATTAATTAATCTAAAATTAAAGCACAAAAATTTTTTTTCCATATAACAATTTTCAACATCAGCAAAGATTCAATATGCTTCATATTATTTATTTTTATATTTGTTGATATTGAAGTTATTATTTGTTTTCAAATCAATCTAAGCTATTATTTATACAACCCTGTCTTTTTCTGTCCATTAAATAACTTAATCGGGCAACTGTAAACGTAAACGTGTATCTTTTGTAAACGTTCTGTCAGTTTGCTTATTATTCTTGCCACCTATATTTTTCCAAAACTTCCAAGAGAAACTTTTACATTTAATACAATTTCGATCCCCGTATTTCCTTCAATAATAGAATAAATTAGACTCATTTTTGTTTTCTGTCCACTTTATTAAAAAAATAGTTGGTATTCTTGGTTTTGATGTTTGAAGCTCGTGAAATTAGATCTTTATTACACAATATGATATCTCCGTTTAACCAAAAGCTGCTGTTAACTGAAAATTTTCTATTCGATTTGTTGTTGTTGTTTCACATTTTGTCAAATTCACAATTGAAAAAAGAAGTATTAAAATTTTTTTAATCCTTCGTGACGACTCTTTTATAGATCATAATTTTGTACCACTTAATTTTGCAAGAATTCATTGGAAGGTTTAACGGACAATACATATTCATAAGAAGTTTTGACAACAAAGCGCTTGCCCACTGTGATATCTGTAAAAAAATATTTATTTCTACTAAAATGTCAATAAAACTAAACTTTCAGCAACAAAATGAAAACAATAAAAAACTGATTTGACATGATTTTGTATAAAACTGATCTTAATTTGAACTAAAATTAATCCTGATTTTAAAATGAACAATATTAAAGCTATCACAAAGCTGATAAGCCTGGAGATGTGGTAGATAAATTATACACGAACCTATAGTATTTTGAAAAGCTTTTCACTTTCTCCCGTTACATTTGATTTCTGACCCATACATAGTGGCGTTTAAAAAATAAAAAATAGCAATAAAAATGAGTTTTAATGACCATTATGTAAAAATATATAATTAAATGATATTTAAATGAAGCTACTTGAAAAACAAAATTAAATAAAAAGTAATGTTTATTACAACTTTTATTATATTACCTATATTTATATGCAATTTGGTAATATTCATCTGATTACCATTAATTGTTACATTAAAACATTCCTTAAAGCATTTCGAACATTAAAAAAAATATCAGTAAGAAGTATTAAAAAATAAAGGAAATAGAAGCAACAGACGCCCACAAAGACAAATGATGGATGGATTGAGTAAAACGATGAGCCGATTAGAGACACAGATGGATGGACTTGTCTAAGGGCTTGCTCATGGCTTAAATTAGCACCTTCTGTAGTAGCCTAAGATCCTCAATGACTGCTCAACACTCAACTTAGTATAAGAGTTCATTTATTTTAAGTTAATTTTAGGCTGTGGATTTTTGTAAAAAGTTGTGTCTATTTAATTTATACAATAGCAAAAAATAAAACATGCTTTTTAATTAATTTCCAATAACGTTACTCTTACTAATGGAATTTAGAAAAAACACGTAACGCTTAAGTCTACAGTATTATGGTATAACGGTCTCAGTTGATTTAAAACGATTTCGTTACGTCTCCCTTTTTTTTACTCTTAACTCTTTATGAAATATATCTTAAGGATATTGTGATCGTCAAAAAATTTAAATCCTAATTTTCAACGATTATCAATTTTTAAAGGTCTCTAGAGCCCAAATAAATAAATAGTTTGTATATATAAACCTAATAGGTCGAACTAAAGAACGTAAAATGAAATGATGTACAGCAATGAATACGTATTTAAGATAGCTATTTACCCGGAATATAGCAGCGACGTTTTTCTATAATCCATTGTCTGTAAGTACCAATTTAAATCATTTACTTTTATTTTCACGGATTTTAATTTTCATTTACAATTAGATACGAAAATATATATGATAGTAGGAAATAAAGACTTCCCACCTTTAATAACATTTTTTTTTATTATTTATTCATGATATTTACAGCGGTACTCAAAAAATACATTTATTAAATTTGCACAAATTGATATGAAAATATTTATTGAGAAATTACCCACTGGTAGCATTCTAATAATATGTCTACATTAGGATATCATGAGACCATCTTCTTTTCATACGTCTCCAATGGATATCAGGAATTGAATTAGAAGCAATATTAGAAGTGAGAAGGTGGAGATGGTTCTGAAATTATTATAGAAGGATAGGTATTTAATAACATATTCAAACCACGAGATCTCAGTCTCGCAGCTCTATTTACAAAGATTTTAAAGCTGCCTATACAAGTGGTTGTAGCGCCCAGGAAATACCTCTCTAATGTCCCTGTGCGTTAGAGTATTCTCGCTTCAGCGGCCAGTTTCTGGAAGGCAAGTGGTCAGAGGTAGTATTTCTATGTCTGTATTATTGTTGGTTGGTTGTTGTATTGTAAGGGGTAAAGCCTGTTGGTTATCAACGCCGGTTATTAAAATTATATATTATTATATCTTATGATAGTGAATAATAGGAATAAAATATAATTAAAAAGACGTAAAATGCACGTTAAGGTTAAAGTTGTTTACGGTTATTAAAGCTAAGTTATTTAAAGTTAGCACGTTAAGTAAAAAATAATAAAAGAAAAAGAAAAATAGAACAAAAAAATAAAAAAAGGAGTGGGGAGTGCTGCGTGAGAGTTTCGGAGATTTTTAAAGATTCATTCTTCGGAGAGAAAACACATGATTTTTTCTTCATTTTCCAAAGCTACCAATCTATTTTCTGGTATTCATCTTTTGTTTGATTCTCTGATGTAAAGACACAACTATCGAAGATATGGACCACTGTCATTCTCTCTCCACACTTCCGGCAAATGGGCCGGTTTTCTTCTGTAATCAACCGAAGGTGCATAAGTCTGGTATGACCTATTCTTATTCGCGTAAGGACAACTTCTTCTCTGTGGATGCTGTTGATGTGTCCGATTTAGGGCCGTCGTTAAATATTAGTGAGTGTTGTGGTAGAGAGTTAATTTTGAAGGTTCCGTGTTTTCTTTATTAGATTTGGAGAGCAGTAGATTTAATTTAGGTTATATAAAAAACCAAGGGGAAATGTCATATGTATTACTATTATGTAAATATTACCGTTTTCTCATGGGTACGCTACATCTTTTATCTTCTGTTGACATACGCATATATATACTTAATTTTTGTGGTGTAATTTTGTTTTGTTTTTTTTAATTTTAAGCCCTGTCGATGATCCACATGCTTGGGTCGAAATGTCGATAATATTTTTTTATTTTAAATTTCTTTATCGAATTTTATTGCTTTTTAACATAATTAGGGACGCTAGTAATAATGATACAGGAGTTCATTCACATCATATATGCAATAAATTAAACGGAATAAAAGAAAGTGATCACGATATCAAATTAAATACAGGTATGCTATTATTTAATATTTACAAGCATGCATTCAGAGGATTGAAAAACTTGTGGAGGAAAAAACAACCCCAGTTACTTTCTCTCATGTGCGTCATTGATGATAAACTTAATAAAAGACATGGATATTTAGTAATTTTCTATGCAAACACATTAGGCGCTTTAGTATGGTCAGGATTATAAGAGAGGATATTTCTATATATATATATATATATATATATATATATATATATATATATATATATATATATATAATATATATATATATATATATATATATATATATATATATATTTAATATGTGCCCCAAAACTATACTTAATTTAATCAATTATTTTGTTATTATAATGCTTAAAGTTACCTTCGCAGGTCACTTAATTGGATGGTCTATGAAGCAGTATGCATAATATAGGAGCCGCTGAGCTCCCCTGTATAGCTCGGTAAACGATTTTAGCTTCCATGATCTTGGAATTGTTCCAGGCTACCTAAATCTCCAGCTTGTCTGGGATATATTGAAAATACAGAGGTGTATTTCAACCTAATTTCATCTTAATACTGTTTCTGATAATATTTATTGAATGGAGGGACTTAATATTATTAGTTTTCTCACCGCTTCCAGAAGAATAATCGGGTAAACATTTCTGGAAAATAAAGAAAACCTAATTTTGACTAACAAATAATAAAATAATAATTATTTTATTGAAACTCCAATACACAAAAAATTAAAATCGTCGCTTGTGAACCATATTTGTTTCACCTGGTTAATTGTACTAAAATAAATTGAAATCGTAGAACTTTTATTTTTTGAAAATTTCGGTATGATTGGAATCTTTATTTTATTTTATTTTTTTATTATTTCGAAACTAAGGCTTTTTTCCTTGCAACTTTTCTAGCGAAGATTTCACAAAACTTTAAATTTTGAAAACTTTTATTTAAAAATTCTGTTGATTTCGTCAAAAAGTCGATCTAAAAAATTACTACTGTTCTTAGCTACTCAAACAAACAATACATTAGAATCAAGTGATTAGATAAATTATAACTGTGATCTAACCCCAATTACAGTTATTTTCTAATTATTTATAATTTATTTCATTTTTTTACGATCCTAAATAAAGGTTGAACTTTTACCAGAACCTTCTAACATTACTTTAAAAATCTTTAGAAGTTATACGTAAGAACTATTTTTTCTGTAAACATTTCAATTGTGAAAGTGTTAAAATGGAAGTTTAAAAAAAAAATAAAATAAAACTTTCAACCTCCATTTCCTATTTATGATATGCGTCTTAATAATCTTAAGAAATATGGATAAGATACAAGTACAATTTAGGTAACCTTTTTAGAAATATTCATTGGCTTGTAATTGACGTTTGGATTCTAAAACGTTGCTTGATAATTTAGCTTACATCTTGCAATTGTGTCTAGAGCTAAATAAAATCTCCTTGTAAAGAAATGTTTAATTTTATTTATTATTTTTAATTATTTATATCTCTTCTTATAAATATAAATTGTTATACGGTCTCATCATTTTATTGTATCTTGGATATATAACGGCTCCCAATAAAAATAAGATGGGAACTTAATGTATTTTAGTTTATTGCAAGACTGCGAAGCACCGAAGCCACAATGAGATCCAATGCATTTAGGTTTACGGCTTTTAAATAAAATATGCGATTCTTTGATAGAACGGTTCGATTTTTATGATGAGTCTTCTAATTTTCTAGTCAGAGTCCATGAGTGTTTTTAAACAATATGGACTCAAAATATTGAATAAAATTAGTTTAATCTATCTGTTAAAAAGTAATAAGGATATTTTGAACGAATTGCTAGATCGATTTTTATAAAATTTCTTTATTGAGAATTGAGAATAACAATCTGTCTCTTGGACATTTATAGTGAGGTAGGATGACATTCACACTATATGTACAAAAAAATAAAATAAATAGAACAAAATAATAATCAAAAGTATATACAATAGATAATAAAATAAAATAACCTAAAAAATAAGAAAATTAAAACTAAGAAAAAAAAAAAACATGCATACCTATATACAGATTTTTTTTTAAAATAAAATTGTTTTTTACTAAAGTAACATGCCTTATCCTAAATATGAAAATGTTTCACTATCAGTGCGTTCAACTACTGGCGATTGATTATCTTGATAACCCACTGCAAAACTAATAAACGTTAAAACCAATTGACTTACTAAGTTAATTTACAGTTAACTTCCTTACAGTTCCGCATCGAGCTTAGTCGTTGGTTACAGTTTGGAAGAGTAGTACTAATTAGTCCAAGGTAGACTGAGACGTTGGTAGGTCGAGAAGCTATATTTCCGAAGCTGTTCCTGCTTCGTACCTTCGGAAGCAATAATGGCTTCCGACTCTCTTCAGGCTGAAGTAAACTTACCAGCGATAATTGTTGAGTCAATATCTCTCACCATGCACTTCCATTTCGTACCATATTAAAATCCTTTGATTATCTTTATTCCATCATCAACTCTTTATAGACCTAAAGTTTTAATATCAAGCGAACTAACATCACTTATGAATCCATGTATTTCATTAATCCGAAGTAGTAAATATAAGTGAAACATTTCCTCATATGAATTTTGATAACGCCAAATTACAGTAAAAATATGTTATTAGTTGTTATAGTATATGATGTATTAGTGCATAGTCATAAGGACGTAATGGTCGAGTACGTCGTGTAAGGGAACCCAAAGTGATCGGTTCGAACGATGAGGGTTTGATTCCCATCAAGGTCACTTAATATTAATAAGATGAACAATGCCTGGAAGACCCCAGATTCCAAAATCTCAGGCTAAGGGTTTGAATATAATAAAATAAACTGGGCTGTAAGTGTCTAACCAATAATTTATGTTGTATCCAACAACTACATAATTGGATTAATATCTATGAAGGCTTTGAATATAATTGTGGGGAAGAATATAATGTGGACAGCCTTATCTATAAAACTTTTTGAAGTGGGTTTTCGTGCAGTCATGCGTGACATCCCACTTCAGCTAACACCCGATTTGGCCTAAGGCAAGGGAGAGTGGAAGATATAATAAATGAATTACATTAATTTTTATTGTCACCGAGAAACGATTCTTGAGATTCTCAATGTGGTTATTACGTTGTAGAAACCTCTGCGTAGTCGTCAGAGGCTGAAAAAAAAAAGACCAGAAAAGCCTCTTACCGGACTATTTCTCTCTCCACTATTATTAATCTGTTTAATCACTTCCTATTCATTCAGTCTCCATAAAATTGTAAATAGATTTTAGCAGATAAACTATTAATAGTTGTATAATTATTAGTTCGTTTTAATTCTTTATATTTTATTTTCTTTAATTTATTTTTTTAATTGATAAAAGTTAAAAGGTAACCTGTACTTTTTTTTTATTTATCATGAACATTTCTTTATTTTATTTGTGATTACTCTGAGTTTTCAATGCCCTCATTTCTATTTCTGTATATCATTCTTAAGTTACTTGTCCTAGAATAAATAAATAAATCATTATTATTATTATATTGTATCCCTTTACACCGTGCCAGATCAAAGAAATATTTCATTCAGAATTATACCTTTTGGTTACCTATTTTATTATTTATAAAGTTGAGAGATAGGCAATGTTTTAGAGGTTTTGTTTAAAAAGCGAATATTAAGAGATTTTTCTAGTGGGAATTATTAGCAAAAATATGGATATCTCTTTTCTTGTCATACTGTCACAACAGTTCTCTATATTTTTCTAAATGTATTTTAATTTCTAACCGATCCCTCTCCATAACTTCTTTCATAATATAAATTCCAATTTTGTTTCCAGTTATACTAAGTTGTCAAACTATAAAAAGTAAGAGACAATTTATAGTTGTTTTTTTTTACTTCAACTTTTCATACCTCTTTTACACCCGTAACCTCTTTAAAGATGTCACCCATATCGATTAGTTTTGCACTTTAATCTTTTTCTGTTTCTTTTACGAAAACACTTTATCATATAATCTGCAATCGCCTATGTCTGCCAGACCTTCCTGAAAATAGCTTTGGACAATAAGTCATAGTTAATTGACTCCGGCTTTTAGATAACACATTTGACCCATGTTAACCTAATTTGAAAATTAATATTTCATTAAAATAATTAACTGCCGCAATTACTTCACTGGTATGACTCGAAACTTTGTCATTACCCACGAAGCTGCTATGGAGCTCCATTGACATGATATAAGGATGGTAAATATTACATGTCGCGGATAGACCGCATATACCATGCGACGAGTGGGCCAGAGCACGCAATCTCATGTCATCACTACATGCAACATCTCCTCTGTATCTACTATCATACAGTAATATATCAAGATACCATACCGAGCTCAGTGCTACTCACCAGTAAAATTATTAGTATGGACTTATCTTATTAGCTACTAATAAGTTTTATGTTAATGACATAAGATTGTAAGATAGATTACTTTTGAACGTTAGAAATGAAAACTGCTTTGCTTTATTGAATTAATTACGTTTAAATATATTTGAAATTCGTGCTAAAGTTCTGGGAATAAGAATTCCGGATCGGGAATGTATTTATAGCTTCCGTGTACATGTTATAGCAAACTAGCGCGGCTGTGTTCAGATTTATGTTAAAATTTATTGCTTCCTCACTACCGAAGGTAGGGAAACATTGTGTTCGTGCGAGAGGTTAAAGAAAATTTTGTGCTAAGAATCGAAAATTTCGTTAATACGATATTTTTATGGGGTTATAAAAACCTTTTGCACTACCAGTAGTGATATTCATGTTCAGTACGCATTGGATTATTATTTTAATCCCAAACCAGGAAATAGGCAATCCATGTAAGCGGATTTTTATTATTTACTTTTTTATATTTATATTTATTTCTGTATTATATGTATATATTGTATGAATGAGAACTTTTTTCCCCAATACTTATAGCCCTCCAATAGTAGCTGATTGTATTATTTTTCAATAAATCAAAAAAAAAAAAAAGTATTCGCTGATGAACGAAACTCGTGGATATCAAACCCGTATATGTTGAGGGATTACTGAATTTCCTAAAACGGCTTCTTCCAACGATTTTATTCTCACGCGAAAACTTTCAAACCTCGTAATATAGATATTTTTTAGCCAATGCTAACGGTGAGGAAGCTATACTGACCTTACTTGGCAGACTTTTTTTTTTCTGTATAAGATGGATGGAATCTGGAATCGGGACGCACTTGGGGGCTCGCACCATATTGGTGTGTCATCCTTCATTGCTTGAATAACGATTGTGATTAGTGTTGACCAAAAGTCGGTCTTGCCGCCTAACTGTTGCAAGACCAATACGAGGACTGGTAAAAAATCGATTTTTTAAATAAACATTAAGGAGAAATAGTTACTAATACTTGACAATCCTACTTACTATATCGTAATAATTTGTATAACCAATGTACCTTTGCATTTAACTCCTCTAAATTTTCATTCGGGCTTGGTTAGGTTTCTCCTATATAAAAAATTACAGTAATGTTTCTATAGTAATAAACTAATAATTAACTGCAAGACTGTTGCGAGATTCTTGTGCAAGACCAAGATCATGACCAAGACTGAGTTTGCAAGACCAAGACTCGTCTCGGTCTCGCATTTGGTCAACACTAATTGTGATCGAATAACAGTTCCTTTTTTATCTATTTTAAAATATACTGTACCGTTTTTCAAAGTTTTGAGGTATTGCTTTTACGGTGATATTTTGTCTCTTGTTAATGGCTTATTAAATCGAAATGACTAGTCGGAACACTTTATGCTCTACTATCCGGAGGGTAATTGTTAGTTTGATGTGAAACGGTTTATTAATCATAAAATAGAGTATTTAGTTCATGGAACTCTTTTCTGCCTGCCCTTGAACCTTAGCTTTCGTATATATAAAAAATAAAAAGATTGGGAAAAATAGATATAATTATTATTTATTTTATTTTATTGGGCTCAATCTGGCCCAATCTAAAATTTTATCTTAATATATAATATATTATTTAATATAATTTTTCCCGTGATATATGTAACGTATTGTAAGAGTATATTTCTCGGAATAGGAGAATATTTTGGTTGTATTTCTTTATGATTTATGTTTTAATGTAAAATTATATACATTTGCATAATCTTTAAATATAATTTTGGAATAATAACGACATGAATTTGAACTTCAACCAAGTTTGCTGTAGTTTCATCTTATTTATGTTATGTATCTAATTGTTACAATATTGTCAATTTTATAACAGCAGGTTTCTTTTCAAGCATATAATTATTATTATATTTTAGTTTTAAGATGTTCTTATAATTTGAAAAAGACAATAGTCTTTCTCAAATAAAGATATATTCTATTCTATTTTATATATCTACCTTTCAGGTTATAATTTTTCTAATTATTTCCGACAAGAGAATTTTGTGATTTATTATTCGCTAAGCGTTATTCCTAGATATCTACTTTTATTTAATTGATTTTTTCAGTATTCTATTCTTGAAATATTTATTTATTTTTTATTGTAACCCTTTTCTATTACATGATTTCTCGATCGGTAATGTTAAGCTGAATTCATAATCTTATCAACACAACATTACATCTTGTCAAGGATATTTTCAGACTAAGTTAGATTCTAAGTTAGATCAGAATAATTTTGATAACTTTAGCTATCTCGTATCTTCATGTTTTAACTATTTATTTAGAGGTGGTGATGGCCGAGCAAGTCTTGCGTTTCTTGAGTCATCTTGCATCATTCTTGAGTCTTTTATGCCGGATTGAAATTTATTTTATGGTGCGCCCATAGACTGAATCTCAACCTTTCCAGTCTGGTTAGATTGTTTGTGCCTCTAGATCAACTTAAAAATTATTTATTTATTATTCATTGACTCTCCTATGTGTCTAACATTTCCTAGAGAGGGGAACTTCTATTCAAACTAAATTTAACTAATTGAAAAGACGAAGAAGTTGCTACATAATATTTTATAATAAATAATTACGAATGAGATATTAACCTTTAGTATTGTTACTTTTGTTTTTTGTGCATAGATTGTGAATGAAGTACTCCATCAGTATCACTAATGTCTTTAATTGTGACAAAATTTAATATTGATCAATAAAAAATTGTGAAAAAAACACTATTACATATTAACCAGGGTTATTGGCCAAAGGAGAGTAAAAACCAACGACTGCTTCTAAATAAAATAATCTATTTATAATTCTAAGAACATTAAATACTACATCAACAGAATGAAACACTTAAAAATTGTACTAATCAATATGAACAAAATTGAATTAATCATTTTATACATAGCTTATTCCACTTAATAAACCACTCTTTACAAAAAGTATATCACTACCATATCAATTTAGCTTTAGATAATTAATGGCAGTTAACATGGATATGTCAATACTAACAATTTTAATAATTAATTTGTTTTCAAAACTGAGCATTACTTATTGAATTGATCATAATAATTATTGGACTCAAAAGTATCTTTTTATTTTTACTCTACAGAATATTGTACATGCATAATAATAATCTCTATTTCTTGTAGTTGGTAGTGGATCACTGAATGAAGTACTAGAAGTAGTGAAGTGGTTTGCGAAGTCCTGAAGAATGTGATTGACGTCTTGAACTTGGATTAAGAGTGAGCCTTTTCACCCCTTCTTATCATACATTACCACATTTCAAATGTCGCACTCTAGAGGAATGATAAAAAAACTCGCCCTCTCTTGCTATTTCTACTATTTATGTAAATCACAGAAACTGGTGTGTGAATTAAATTAAGACTAATATTAATACTAAGACTAATGAAATTGTAAATTTTTCACAAATATTAAGTTAGTTGTAATTATTTTATTTGTTTTCTTGATTGGATTAGGGTTGAAAAAAAACATGTTTTTCAATTTCTCCTAACACTGGATGTCATGGTGATATATTAGAAACCCTACAGCAAACAACGAAGTGACTGGTTTTTCGCTTTAAGAGCCACTGCGTTGCCAGATTTAAAAAAAAAATTAACTGATCACAGTGGAGAAGGCGAGGTTGAGGGAAATAATCACTTAAGCAGCTGATAAATCAGAAGACGAGTTGATGCTAAAAAAATCTGGCGCGCACAACATACCACTTTCACTTATCTTTCTACTTGGAATAGAAATTATTTTCTGGCGATGTTGAGCAATCATAAAATTTTTAAAGTGCAATCTTAACGGAGCTATAGCTTAAAGTTTACAGTTAGCAAATCATTAACATCATTAAAACAACAAAAATAAGATTTGAAAGTATATCTCTACATTCAACCTATAAATGATTATGGATTTACGCTCGACTTTTCCGACTACTTCAGCATTTACTAGACAAACGCTCTAACCTTTCAATTAATTACAAAAGACTTATTTACATGACCATAATAGGAACTATTTGGCTTACGGAGTTGAGCTTTGCGACTCCACTAAACCGTCGAATTTCTATCGTATCCAATCTTTACAATGCTTCGTAAAATCCTTATTGCTCCTTACTTTATAACAAATAAAATAATCTATAATGACCTGAATGTTCCATACGTTTCCGATTCGGCCCAATCCAGTATCTATCCTTCCATAAGAAACTTCATAACCATCCTAATCATTTAGTTTCTAACCTTGCTTCCTCCTGGATCCCTGATAACCCTCCTAGGCGTCTGAAAAGAAAATGGCCTAGTTATCTCCCATTTTAGATACTTTATTAGAGTGCTACCAATGGGTAGATTCTGTGCAAGTCTTATGTCATATTTTTCTTTGTATCACATTTGCTGAATGTATATTAATTTGTACAGTTGTAACTTTCATAAATAATAATAAATAAAAAAAAACTCATTTTTGTAGGTTTTTATGTCAATTTGATTCAACTATTATTGTATTTTTGGAAATCGCCATTGATATAGATCAATAGGAAGCTGCCTAATTCACGAGACCCGAAGACCGCAAGACTGATTAGCAGCTCCTAGAGACTAGCCCGAGTTTGGCGCTAACCAACTTCTGTTGCTTCCTCTTCAAGCAAACAACACTCCACATCGGTTCATTAAGGTTCTGGTGCCCAAAACGGAATAACTAAGAACATATTCTTACAAGTGGATAATGAATCATTTTAACATGATTTAAAAAAAAAAAAATATCATCAAATGTAAATAACGTATTTAAGCACAGGCGGATTAAAAATTGTAAAAGCTTTTTAAACCAATTGAACTAAATCTTATGTATTTTTGGGTCCTGAAACCGCATTTCGTATTATTTTTTTTGAGCCTTCTCAATTTTCTAATCCTACGACATCAATTATATACATGTTAAAATAGCTAAAATTTGTAGTTTCGAAAATGTGAATATTTTAGCTCCTTATTTATTTTCTTTTATTTTGTCTCTATTTGTGTGTTTAGACATTTTACAAAGTATGGGAAATACAAATATCTAAATGGTAGTTTCCTTAGGCTAGTGTTTTTCATTTCCGAGTTTTCAAAAAAACTACTGAATTCTATCATAAACAATAAATATAAATTAATAACAAGAGATATAAAAAAAAAACTTTGGCTCTGCCCTAATGTCGATGCTAGACAAGTTAGATAATTAGATAAGTCAGATTTATCTTCTTAGTTTATAAAATGTCTAAACCCACCATAATATTTCTTGTATAGCTTTTTCTCCAATATGATTTTCATGCATTTCGTTGTTCTCTGTGAAATGACTAACAGTAGTCACCCATCATGTTGATATTTCACCATTCAACCGTCCCTGTTATCGTTTATCCATCTCTTTTATCTTTTGATAAAACCGTCCCCCCCCCTCACTTCACTCACACCACCCAAGGTTTTGGAAAAATGTCAAAATTCCTGCAAGAATTGGACTTTAACGCTCATCAGAAAACCAAGGGTTTCGAACTTGTTATCATATTAGCTACGATAAGTTCATAGTTAGCAGTTTTCACAATACCCAAAAACTTAATCAACCTTCTTTGATTAATATCCAAGCCCCTTTTTCTTATATACTCATCGTTGCGTCGAAGATGGT
The DNA here is from genome assembly GCA_928085145.1 of Nezara viridula. Classification (NCBI taxonomy): domain Eukaryota; kingdom Metazoa; phylum Arthropoda; class Insecta; order Hemiptera; family Pentatomidae; genus Nezara; species Nezara viridula. Next base: position 113,647,190 of record OV725077.1, read on the forward strand.
TCGAAGCTCGAACATAATTTTACGAATATCAGACTGATCGTCAGGCAATGAAGCATAAGTATTTCCGTTGTGTTACGGAATACCTTTTAGAATAGAATAGAATAGAATAGAATAGAAAAATAATTTTATTCTGTGACACAGTCCCTTGAGAATAACAAAATAGAACAAAATAAAATCAATCGAAAAAAAGAAATAATGTAAAGAAAATATAAGGTAAACATTCTATATACAAAACAAACGAAACTATATACAAAACAATTAATACTATGACAAGACACTTAAAAGTATTTGCACTGATAGTATACACTCTTAAGAAAATAATAAAGAATTAAAAAATAAAATCTGCTCGAATGGTTATCAACTATCTGAATGTTTTTTGGATAGGAATTGGAATAGAACGGTTTTGAACGTGGATGTGGATGGGGAATGTCGAATTTTGATAGGGAGGGAATTCCAGAAATCGACATTATGCGAACAATAAAGGAATTTTGAAATGAAGCAGATCTGTGAGAAGGCATGTAAATGTTAGAAGGTCGAGATCTTGTGGACAGGGAATGGACTGAGGATTTGATCTGGAGAAGGTTGAAGGCGTAAGAAGGATGATGGTTGTTGATGATTTGGTTGAGGAACATACCTAGGAAATATTGTCTTCGGAAGAAGGGGAAAAGCCACTTTAACTCAGCGTTGTGGTGAGAAACATGGGAGTATCTTGGGTCCCCGATCACAAATCTTACGCACCTGTTCATTAGTCTTTTAAACTAGTTTTTGACGGGTCTAAAGAAATCTTTAATCTTCATTCTTGTACTCAATGCCAAATTCATTAATTAGACTGTCAATACCATGGTACGAAACCAAATCCTCTTCTTGCTTGAAAAATTGAGCTAACTTTTTTTTTTTATAGCCTTAAGATTTTACCCAAAATCCTATTTTACCAGGAGCAACTTGTTGATATCTTGTTTCGGTGGTAAATGGATGTTTCAGATTCTAATAAATGTAGAATATATTTACAACTTAATATCATTGGAATTATTAAAATTATTTTTCACGTTTGGACTTTTTTTTATTGAAATGTAAGGCATTGGTGGGAGATTTGATTTGTTTTTATTATTATTTTGAAATCAGCGCTCCATAAAAACACAGGAATTTGACAAAACGTTTTTTCATCGTTGTTCAAACTGTTATGAAATGATGTTTAAAAAAAAATTGATATAACAATACAATCACTTTAAAATGAATTGTGCAATATTGAAAGATGATAGTGTTTTTTACAAATCAGTCTTACCATACTGTCTGTGTCATTTATTTCGGAAATGCGTCCAAAAAGTTTCACTAATATATTACAGTTTATCTATTTAAGAACACAATCAAAACTCATGTATTTAACACGATAGTAAATTTATAATCTCGTCAATATGTAACTTAACCAGCCCCTCAAAAACTTAAACCTTGTAAAAATTTGTAAGCGCAACTTGAGCCATGATACCACTGTACTATGTATTACACTAAAAACTACATACTACTCTTAACCATTCATAAAAACTTATCGATAAAGCTCACTATACGGATTAATGTTTTCGAAAAACAAAAAGTCCTTACAAATATTGGCTTGTACCAATCCCATATTCCATTTGCTATAAGAGAATAATAATGAGAACATTTAATCGATTTTTTGAAATATTATTACTCCGTTGATTAACTACATTTAAGCCTTTTCCTCCCAAGATACTGAAACATTTCCGGCCCAAACATTGCAATTTTGAATAAGCTGAAGAAAGTTGACAGTTACAGCAAGATAGACAAACAATCGTTGAGCAACTTGAGCAAGACAACAATACAACAATGGTCTCGAGGAAAGATTATTGTCTTCCCCTCAGCTGAGTACTGCAGAGTAACCTCAGGGAGAAAGCAGTTCGATACTTAGGCTCTCGATTGTGGCAGCTACTCCGTATCAATGAGAAATTAAAATGGAGGACTACAAGCCATCAGGGGACAAATGGTCTTAATAAATTAGATATTTTGTGTCTATTTTGGGAACAAAAGGATTGTAATGGTACAGTGTACTTGGTGGGTTCCTTCTCCATGTACGGTTAATTTAATAAAATCGAAGGTGTATAGAATTTCCAGAGCATTTTGATCCAGCAAATATATATATATATACCACGGCTGTGTGGTGTACGGAGGCATCCCGATGGTACTCGAGGATAGATTGAAGCGACTCATGAATACGTGCTTAAGATTTGTCTTCGGTACATCAAAGCGATCTCATGTGTCCCACCTTTACGACGAGTTAAAGTGGCTCTTCCCTTCTTTCCGCAGACAATATTTCCTCGGATCTTTCCTATTCCAAACAATCAACACTAGACACCCTTCTTACATCTACAGTCTCCTACAGTTTAAACCCGTGGTCCACTCCCAGAAAACAAGATCCCGTGTTTCCGACCTTTATATCCCTTCCCATAGAACTAAGACGTTTGAATATTCCTTTATTTCCCGATCCACAGCCTTCTGGAATTCCTTGCCATCTGAAATCCGTCATGCCTCTTCCTTGTCCTCATTTAAATATCATCTTTACCAATTCCTTCTCACATCCCAAAATGACGTTATACAATAAAATAAATATTGTGAAACAGATTTTGACTGAGGTGAATGATTGATAAAATTTATTGTCTTCATTTTAAAAATCAACCCATGCTTATTTTATTTTATTTTTATTTTCATTTAAATAATGTTGTTTTTTTTATTTCGTTTTTTCTCAAAATTTTATTTTATTTTTAATTGTTTTAATTTAATCTCACTGAAGATACTGTATATATTCTTTAATATTGATTAATGTAATTTTTGGCCAGATGTAGTTTTAATTTTTTTGTTCATATCTGTTATTCATAAGGGACCTTGTCCCAGAATAAAGTTTACTTTCTATCTATCTATATATATATATATATATATATATATATATATATATATATATATATATATATATATAGTAGCAAATGAGTTAGTTATTTCAGGTCTTGCAAATTCTCATAGCAAAAAAAATATATATATATCGATCCACAGTTTTCCATCTATTTACATCCATGTAATATAAATTAGTAATGCGGTGTCATCAAGGATTGAATTAGTCTTATATATTTTCTATTTACCAAGTTCATCACGTTTCCAGCCGATTGACCAATTTTTAAGCTATTTATACGAAGTCACAAAGCATTGTTAATAATTATGATCATTGATTATCCAGTAACATTTCTATTTATGATGTGTTGTGACAAATGTTGTGAGAACTTGCCAAAAATTTATGAAATTTCCGACAGAAATTCCACATTACATAATTATATTTCTTTTATTATTATTTTTAGTCCAATAAATTTAAAAAAAAATAACGCTGTTCTTCGCCTAAATAATTTATTAAAAAATAAAATAAACTGAAATCAATAAAATAACTGATTTCTAAAAGGAACATAAACCGTGATAAGTATCACTCAAGAGTAATAGCAAATCAAATATTTGGAATGTATCATACTATTTCCAGAATACATTGGGAGGAAAATAAAAAATGAATATAAAGAGCGTATAATAGTATTGGCCTACATAAGAAGAATCATATCACTTCTTCAAATGATAATTTCAATTACTGTAGTAATTATAAAATTTTCGATTAATCAATGAAAAAAAAAAAAGAAGAAAGAAATGGCCTTTTCTGAAGAGAGAGCAGTAAATGTTTAAAACTCTGCAACGAATCGTCCGATTACGATGATTTATTTTTATTTAATAGGGAATTCAAAAATTGTGTACTTTTTTAGCTATCGGCAAATAATATATTGAATTCATCGTAACATTTTTTCAGCTTGTTTTCGGTAAAATATGTTATACACATAAATTAAAAGCGTTTCAAGGGGAAGGCTTAAGTCAAGTTTCGTTAAAATCGTTAAAGCTATTTTGGCGCTACAGTGTATAGCGACACGTTTTTTTTGCGGCTTTGAACGAAAAAACACTTAATTTTTTTTACATATGTAAAATTATCGTAAGACAGAATTACTATACCAGAAATCTTCCCAAAGTTTCATGGCGATCGGATGAATGGCTTAACCAACAGACAGACATACATTCATATATATCTCGGAGTGTGTACATTTCGGAGCTGTATCCTCATTGTCAAACTTACATAATATTAGTTGATACGCGCGAATAATATGATATTGATCTATCAACAAATGACAATATAATATGGATATAAGGAAATGCATTTTAATTTAAAATAATATATAAAAGCAAATGCACAAATTACAGTACATTTGCTTTTATATAATATTACTGGATAATCAATGATCATTATTAGTAACAATGTTTTATGAGTTTTTATAAATAGCTTAAAAATTGGTCAATCGGCTGAAAACGTTGTGATGAACTAAATAAATAGGAAATTGACTTTCTCTTCTAGTGTGTTCATTTCCCCTTTTTTGAATTAAATTCATACAGTGGTTGGTGATTGAGTATCCATAGTCATGAGATCGATATTACCTCCCTTAAATTATTAGCTTGTCTGATTTCAATGACTTTTTTTTCATTTTGCAAGGCATTTTAAGATCTCTTTAACTATCACGGTTTAGTTCATAAAACCATAAATATATAACTTTTGAGTTATTCGTCGCTTTATCTATTATTTTTTAATTTTAACAAAATTACGCGGTCTCCTTTTCCCCACAACGTTTTATTATGACTTTTCTGGAGATGTGCTTATATTGCGCAACTGATGGAAAAGTTAATCATCTCACTGTTTCCAATATTTAACTGATAACAGGCGGTGTATGGTAAAGAAAACAGAGAAGAAAAAGCAATGTTCCAACACGGATCAATACTGTCTATATCGTTTGCCTACTTATCATTTCAATGCTACTCGCTGCCGAAAACGCGAAACGCTGCTTCAATTCGCAATCGAATAAATAAATGGATTAACAGTAATTAGTTCAAATACATTTTTGTCCACTGTATCTTTATTTAGATTATATATTAAATTCATCAAATCAAGCAATTTTCGGATGCACTATTAATATTATATATATATATATATATATATATATATATATATATATATATATATATATATATATATATATATAACTTACGTCTGTTCGAACAAGAAACAATAGGAAAAAGGATCCGAAATGAATCACGTGGTTACTCAAATAAGACTGCCTTTATTCTCTCCGTAATGCTATATATATAGCAATACGGTTTGTTTACACTTTACAGATAGGATTAAGTATTATATTGTCTTACATCTAACCATAACTCTCCCCCGCCAGTTTATGAACATACCTCATAAACAAATGCAGGGCTACCGACATAATACATAAACAAATCACAACAAAACAAAAAATAATCTCCACTAGAGTTCATACAATAGCAAATAGTAATAAAAACAAAATAAAATTAAAACACTGTCATCTTACAACCAAAAGTGAACAACGAAATCAAATTAACCTTTTAGCGTCGGTCCCTAGCTTGTAGGAGACAGAAAAGAGGATATCCCACTACTGTAGTGACTCAGTCTCTATCGGGAGTTTTAACTGTTCTATGTGAACGGTCCTCCTTTTTCTGGGATCCTTCAGACTTTGGATCGTACAAACGTTGTGCTCTCTAAGTATAATTACCTTGAATGGTCCTTCGTAGCACACCAATTCCTTCCCCCTATTGGATCCGACCCTACGATAGACGACCGTCCCTATTTTCAATGCACCCATTCTATCTCTGAGGTTCAAATTAACCTTTTCCACCCTTTTCCGCTTCTCTTTCTCTATTCTCCCTTTCGTTTTCTCCCATACTTTCCATATTTCCGCTCTGTTACACGTTATCTGTTGAGCGTGGTCCTCGCTCGTGACTGTTTCCTTCCAATCTCGACGCCGTATATTTAACCCGAACAGTACCTCGACTGGGGAAAACCCTGTAACGGAGTCGATTGAATGGTTGTAAGTATAGTATACCTCCCCTATTAAAATTGTATAGTATACCTAAGTTGTATACCTCCCCTGCCCTTTGGATGTCCCGGCGTATTGAAGTGCCAAACTATATCCAAGCGCTTCGCTTCTTCTCGGGTGGTACTGCTGTCGAACTCCCGGCCTTCGTCCGACGTTATGCGATCTGGCACTCCATAGAACTGAACCCACGTTTGGAGAGCTCCCACGACAGCCTCCGCCGACCTATCCTGTACCCTATGTGCCATTGCCATTTTGCTAAAGAGGTCTATCATTGTAACCCATTAAAAGCCTCTCCATGTGAATGTGTCGATTTGCACATCTTTCAACGGCGTATCTCCTGTAGGGGTTTCTTCTTGTACTCCTTGAGATGGTCGTCTGTCATACTTAGTACGCGCACACACTTCGCACATTCCAATGACTTCCGAGATCGTTTTCCGCATGCCATCCCAATAATATCTCCTGCGTAGTGCGTGGAATGTTTCCTGTACCCCCCGATGGTTCGTCTTGCCCTGGTGATGTGCCAGTGTTACCTCCCTTTGCTGCTCCCTGTCCATTACCGTTTCAACCAAGTATTTACATTTAATAAATGACCTGTCGACACCTATTTTCTCTGCCCTCCAGAGTTTCCTAATCTTTTCCCAAATGGTTGCATTGCCTACATACAGATGGTGAATTTTCCCCGACTCCGAAGCGTCGTGCAAAGCCTTGCAAATCTGTTCTTCTTTCATCCCTGGTTGGGACCAAATGGTGTTAATTTTCTTCTTCCCATATTTGCTGAAGTCGATCTTCATAAGCCCCGACGTTCTGGTCTTCCAAATCACCTGTCGTCGCTTATCATTAATGATCTCCTCACATTCCTCCATGTCCGTAGGCCTTTCATCCACCGAGCTCTCTTCTCCTCTCGATTCCTCTGTTCTCGCATCCCCGGGTCCCCCTTCACCTTCCGGTGTCCACGCTCTCAAAAACTGCCGCACGTCCCGCGACGACTCCCCTTCTTTCTCCTCAATGGCATTTATCATTACGGCTCTGGACAGCCAGTCAGCTACTATATTCTCCTTGCCTGGCTTATACCTGACTTCCATGTTATATTGGCTTAGGAACTGCTTCCATCGAGTGACCCTTGCCGATGATTCCTTCAGGTTGCCCACCCATTGCAACGGTTTGTGATCGGTATGCACTTTAAACTTCCGACCAAAAATATACGGTCTAAAATGCCCGACCGCCCATACTATTCCCAAGAGTTCCCTTTGCAGGGCGCTATACCTTGTTTCCGCTTCTGTGAGTCGCCGACTCGCTTACGCTATTGGCTGTTCCCCGTCCGTTCCTTCCTGCGCAAGTACTGCTCCCGACGCATACTCACTTGCGTCGGTGGTGATAATAAAAACCTTGGTAAAATCGGGAAAAGCAAGTACCGGTTTTTCTTGCAACCTTGCCATGCACTTCCGCACGTTGTTCTCTATCGCTGGTGTTATTGCGATCTTCCGGCCTTTCTTTAGGAGATTATTAAGAGGTGCTAGATATTCCGCCATCTCCGGGACAAACCGACGATAGTAATTTAACGTCCCCAATAATCTCCGGATCCCCTTGACATCTCTAGGCATCGCCATCTTTTGTATCGCCTCTACCTTCTGCTTATCAGGCTTGATCCCTTTCGAAATCGAGTGTCCCAGAAAATTGATTTCATCCTGCCCCAGAATCGACTTTTCAGCAGACAATTTTAATCCCAACTGCTTCACTCTGTCAAATACGCGGCGTAAATGATCAATGTGTTCCGTTTCATCTTTACTGAAGACCAGGAGATCATCCATATATACCTGGCAGAATGCTTCATCCAGTCTCCACAAAAATTCGTCCATAAACCTCTGGAAGGTTATCGGAGCGTTTTTCAACCCGAACGATATGCGAGTAAACTCATAATGCCCCCTTTCAAATGAAAAAGCTGTTTTATGTTGATCCCTAGGGTGCATACGTATCTGGTGATAACCTGCCTTTAGATCGAGAGTGCTGAAGATTGTGGCTCAGCTCAGTCTGTCAATGATGTCTTCAAATCGTGGGAGCGGGTATTTCTCATCCAAAGTGTTGTCGTTGAGCTTTCTGAAGTCTACCCTATACTTCTCCTCCCCTGTCGTGGTCTTCTTCTTCACTGCCCATAGAGGACTGTTATACGGTGATGTGCTATCCACGATTATACCTTGCCTTTTCAAGCTCTCTATCTCTTCCTTAATGTGCCGCCGTAGTGCTTGTGGATAACGTCGTTCCTTAACGTATGTCACTTTTTCCTGTTTTAAAGGAATTTCATGGACCGTCTTCCCTGTTGCAGTCAACACCCCGTCTTTAATAAAAATGTCCGCGTACTCCCTCTTTATCCTCTGTACCCAATGTTCCGCCTGTTCTATTGCCCCGATGTTCCCTGTCCCGTCCACTCTCAATTGCTTACACCGATACTTCTTCCCTCCCATTCGAACATACCAACCCGTACTCCTGTAATCTATCCTCGGCCTTACCTTACTTAATAAGTCACAACCTATTATGCCCCCGTACTCCCTCGGCATGTTCTCCACTACGTGAACCCTCAATTTCCCGATTCCGGCCACCCATCTGTCCAGATTACAATATTCCATTAAACATACTAGACAAAAATATTTGTACAAATTGCTTTGCTGGGACCTATTTTTTTACGCTGACTGGAAAGATAATAAAAGTAATAAAGACAAAATAATGTCCAGATAAACGGATTTTCTAAATTATAAAAAAAAAAAAAATAACGATAACCAAATGTCTTTAAGAAATAATAAAGTTAATACATCAGCCAGGAAAAAAAAATATAGTAGACTATTCTACTCCTAAATACAGTATCTTTAAACAGGAAAGCATTATAAAATATACCAAAACTAATGGACTGTATCTTTGTTAATAATTGTCCGATTTTTACGATTTTTTTTTTTTTAGGTAATTTAGTAATCTTTCTAATTATTAATCTTTCTAATTTCTATTATGATGAGTACAATGCATATTGCAAAAATGCATACTTTTTGAGTTATACGCAAATAAAGTTTATTTTTCCTCATAACTTTTTTTCCAGAAATTTGGGGGGAAAGGATTATTGTTTGCATGTGAATGAAAAGAATATCTTCAAAATGAGTGGTCAATCATTGGATTTGATGAAGAATTGACGAAGTTATGGCGTACCGACAAAAAACACCTTTTAGAAATAATATATAGGATTATTATTATTATTGCTTACTTGGTTCATTTGCACATTTTCAACAAACACTAGTTGACGGATGAAAATAAATGCTAAAAGAAAAATTTATTATTTGGTATATTTAATCTATTATTGTGATTATTTAAAATTTCTTTTTTGTTTAATTAAGTCCCAAATATTTATTTTTAGTGTTATTATTTTTCTGTAATTCCATTTAATTTATTTTTGAGATGAGTAATTAGTCAACTGATTATTAGGATGAAACAAAATTTTCTGGATTTACAGTCAAGGATTTTTATTAGATTAGCCGACGTTTTGATACAAACATGTGGGACATCATTTGGGATTCGAGACAAGAACTGGAATTGTTTGTCTCGACTCCCATACGATAGCCCTGAGAATGACCACATGTCGAAACGTCCGCTAATCTAATAAAAACTTTGACTGTAAATCCTGACAAATTTGTTTCATCCTCTTCACCAACGGTTGTCCACAATTGGTTAAAGTCTTGAAGATGGGCTGGGAGCATTTATCAAAACAGTACAGCAATTATCGTCCACAAGTTTTAAACCTAGCATAACATTTTAACCTTATCCTTGACATAAGTAAAAATACATGATTATTTTTTCCAACTGCAAAGAAAGTGAGATTTAGTGAAATATTAATGTTTCTGTTGTACTATTAAGTTTGTATTTGATACTTTTCCCATAGATCAACATTTCGATTATCAATGAGGTTTTTGTGACATACTTCCTGGGTAGTAATAACTACGGCCTACGTTCTGTTGGGCTATGCGTATTGCATAACATCCCTGCAATCGGGCGGATTTGGATATCTCGGAAATTGAGATTTTTATCTAACGATTTGAAAGGGCAAACAGAGGGAAGAAAACAATTAATAGTACGAAATGGCCTTGAATTAGCTATTGTACTTCGCCGCACGCGTAGCTCAATTCGAATAACCTAAATGTGGAACACGAGGCCGTTATAGTTCACAATTCATTGCAGGTATCTCTTGCATCAGTCCTTGGATGCACCCTGTAAAGCTCTTGTTTCTTTTCCAGTAAAAACCTGGCCGAAGAGCGTAATACAATCTTTCAAATGTTTTCGATAATTTAGAAAATTTTCTCATTTATTATTAATATTTATTTTTAGGAAGGCGGGAGAAGATTTCTGAGTAAATCACCGGGGGTGCAAATTAGGAATTTCAAGTTGGCAATGGCAAAATTTGTTTCCGAAATTACAAAATATTAAACTTATAATTCTTTGTTTTCTTATTTTTGGTTGAAAATTTTATCATTATTATTATTTTAATTACCAACACGGAGCTATATTTAATGAATTAAATTACTTATTAAATGAATAGATTATAAAAAATTATATATATATATATATATATATATATATATATATATATATATATATATATATAATATATATATATATATATATATATATATATATATATGGGAACTAGTCTACTATTATGACTCCTATTGCTCCCAAGTACTAACCAATGTGGGAATCCACGAAGTACCGAACCGTGTACCTTCACCTAATATAATTAATAGGGCGTACTCAGCTATTACGACTTCGATAGCATTGAATGGGAAAAAATGGAATTTACAGCTTTAGATTTTTTTAATTTACATTATTGACAAATCTTTAAATCAAATTAATCATTTTTCACAGCTTCTGAAAAAGAAAAAAAGGCATTTTCCTCCATTAGAAACGGTCTGTATATGTCAGTGGCATAGTGTAAGGATTATCTCTTGAACAGGTGGGACGATTTTATTTTATTTTATTTTTTTATTTATTTTTTTTTTTGTAGGATTTCGGACCTCATAGGTTTGTGAACCGAATCGAGCACCCTGTGTGTAGTAATTGCTTCGCAATTTTGTGAAAATCTTCCTATTCGTTGAAGACTGCATATATAAGTAACATTAAGTGACCTTTAAAAGTACTACTTTAGTAGCTAAATAGACGAACAACTTTTCTATAAACAGTTGCGCCAAAACAACTTTTGACGAAAGTGACATACATTCTTCTACTTAAAGGCCTTTTATGTCGAAGTGACAGAATGTTATATTATTCAACAAATAAAAAAAAGGAGCTCTTTTAATTTTCTTATATGTATGGCGGCTGATGATAGAGGAGACCCTGACTCACCACGAGTAGTAGTAGTGTGCCGCAAAGAAGGATGTACATTCTTCAGAAGTGCAGGAAAACATGCTTTAAAGAAGACGACATATTATTTTAAGCTAAAACTCAAATATAAATAAACAAAATATAAAGATACAAAATTTACCAATCACAAGTACTCCTTTGAAAAATTAATAAATGAATTACAGATCTTAAAAGTGGTTTTGAATAAAATTGTTAGGAAATGTGATTAGATGCACATGATATTTTATTAATTTTTTTGTTCATAATTGTATTATATATTTTTTAGAAATTATTAAACATATATTTTAGAAGCTGTATCTGTAACGAAAAAAGTTATTTACCACAAGATTTAGATTTTTTTTTTTTATCATTGCAGTAGTGTTTTAATAGTTCAGGCCTCAGAGGAATCAACAACGATTTGTAGTTACTATTTGTTACCTCGGGGGTAGCCATCGTTCTAAGAGTGGGAATGCTGCCACATGGTAGCATCCATCATCTGGATCCATGGCTTCCAGGTATGACTCAACACATTCCTTTATTCCTCATCCATGATGAAAGCATTGCTATATCGTTGTATTGTTGATAGCACGTCCATTCAAACCAATATTTAAAGTTGTATACAATTTCTGCTCTGCTAATCCCGTTGAAAAAAAAAACTACAATGAAACAAGACATGTCGATATCCAGCCATAACAAGAATGTTTACCAGTGAAAAGAACCACAAGATGGCCTTCACCTTGGCATTCAGACAACAATGGTTCGTAGGGCAGCGGCTGATGCCCCCTACCAACCTCTGTTGGGTCGATGTGTGTTCTTCAGCTATCGATTAACGACACCCTTCTTATTAAGTTCGAAGCTATTGATACATAATACACATACTGATAATGTATGTATGTGTATTACTGTCCTCAGATCAATGAACCAATCAAACCTTACAGCCGTGTCAAATTTAATCATCATAACAACAGTTGAATCATTCAGTTTATGAAATGTAAGGATATTGGTGAGGTATTCTTATAACAAACTTCAATACTGAATATATTTTGTAGAAACACTGCAATGGTTTTCCAAATGGGTTTTGATCAAGATTTTTTACTGAAGTATGGAATGAGATAGGTGAGTTGTTCATCGGAGTGATAAAATATATAGTTTTCTGCAAGTCATTGGTATTTGTATTGATTCGGATCAGTATCATTATATGTTTGGTGAATAATTTCAATAAATGTTGTGAGAACGCAGTCGTAGATTTTTGTAAACAATTTTAAACAGCATAAAAATAGGATATATTTTCATTCATGTAAAAATAATTTATGAAGTAAAAAAATGATTACTATATTTTTTTATACAAAAATCTTTACAATCCGAGATTGAAAGTTACTATGTAGTTTTCAATGTAGAAATATTTATAATGTCATAAGGTTGTAACATAAATTTTCTAATGTAATTGGTCGGATTGGTAGCTTAGTGTAATCCGATCTTGGAGCAGGTCGCTGACCTCAAACCTCTCACAAACATCCGGGGCCAGTTTCAAAATTAATTTATTAAAGATAATAGATATCATGAAAAGAACAATCCTTTCATACTTTTCTCACGGCTAGGAAGCCAACCATCAAAACCTTATTTGGTAGATAATCTAATTCATTTTGTAAATTTCAAAGATTTATTATATAAGAATTTATTTTTAAAGGTATCAAAACTAAGCAAGCCAGGTTATATAAAAACGGTGTGACATATTACCACGAATGTGCAGTATGAAAAGCGTTCATTAGGTTGCGCTTTGAAAATTAAGATATAGTAGCTACAAAAAAAAATTCGAAGAATCGGCAAAACATAATTAAATTATAGTGTTTTATGAATTATATTGAGTTTTTAATTTTTAATAATAATTATTAGGTTATTGTTGGTAAAATTCTAAACCATACAGCCGTATGTCTCAAAAATACTGGCAAATAAAAATCCGTCAACACTTCGCCAGTTCAGTCATCATGAGGACAGACTAATCCAACATCACTCCATGATATCCAATCGGTTACTTTGGTGAAATGTTGACAGGTTTTTCTTTGCCTGCATTTTAAGCCTGTATGGTTTTGAAATTTATCCAATAATAACCTAAAATTTATGTTCTGTCTCTTGATTATTTTGTTACTAACAATAATAGTAATGATTTTGACTTATTTAGCTGTTCATTACGATCACTGACTTATCAGTATTACATCTATGAGTCTTGTGATGCATGCGTTTGGATAAATGATGATTTTTTAGATCTATTAAACTTTTTGATCAATCTAAAATCATTTTATTTTATTATTGCTGAAGATTAATTTAAGCCATTGGTAATTTTATTTACATAAGGTTAATACTTTTTTAATACTTTTTATTTAGGATAATAAAGTTAAGTTTCATATAGATTAAGAACTCCAATAGCGATTTATCATTATTATTGATTTGATTTTTTTGGATTATCCCCTTTAAATTTTAAAAGAAAATTTTTCTATTTATTGAGTAATATATAATTTTATCATGGTTAAGGGTTAAGACTAAAATGAAGTAGGTAAACATTGCAAGTAAGTAAGCATTGAGTAAGTTGACAATGATGTAAGACTAGGATTTATATATATATATATATATATATATATATATATATATATATATATATATATATATATATATATATATATATATATATATACAAAAAATAAAATAAACAGAAACAAAATAAAGTAAAATTCCAGCTACAATCTGTCATATGTGCCTAATGTAGACATCTGATACTTATAGGCACGTATAATTGTTTATCAAAAATATCATATATTAATATGTCGGGAGAACAAAAATGTATCTTGACAAATTATTACAAAATATTTTAAAAGTAATTTTTTTTTACGTTTTGTGGTAGATACCCAACGAACGAATATCATACTTTCAATTTTAAATCAGAAACTACGTCATCGATAAAACAGATAGAACTCTGACTGACGACAACGTAGAAATATGATTATTTTTGAAATACTTCTAATTATTATTTACTACTATCCCTAGAAAATTCAAAACTTCTTCTGCTGAACACTTCTTGAAAGAGAATACTAAAAGAAAGGTTTTTTTCAGAAAATTTCGTTGTTGATTACATAAACCATTTATATTTAGGTTATTATCACAATTAATCCATTCCATTATTGTTCATTTTGGAAACAAATCAAGCCACCTCTTCTCGATTCCCTCTACCTCACCATTTATGACATACGAAGGGGTTGTTCTAGTGGTACAACCAAACCTATTCTGACCAAAGTGGGAATATCGAAATTCATTCAGTGAGTCCGCCACGTAATAAATTTCAACCGTCCAAGGCCGGATTCGAACCTGCGTCGCAAGAATTTAAAGTAAAGTTTACGCTTTACTACTCTCGCCCATCACTACCTGGTGAAACAACTTATCATCTAAGAGATGTATACAGAAATAATTCATATCAGAAATAAATCATATGGAAATTATATGAATCATTTTAAAATGGCGAAACCTCCACCCGCTATCATGGAAAATGATAATTTTATTATTAAAATTACATAAGCATTGCATTATCTGACTTACAGATATCTATGTCCTCTTATTCAGCTCACAGTTATCATAATTATTGGGAATATATTTTTTTTATTAATTAATGTTTGTGCTGCTTCCCTACAGTCAGCCAGGCTCCAGTTCTCATCTTTGAACTCGCTGCCACTGAAGTCTGCCTGAACGTCGTCCAACCATCTCCCTTTCGGAGCCCTCCACACTTAGCTTACAATAATTGTTTTGGGAGGTGAGTGTTCCTCATATGCTCCCCAAGACCACTTCAACCTTCTCCCCCTTTTTTTAACAGCCACAATATCAAACTGGTCATATAATGCTGGCGGTCCATTATTTTTCTTATTCTCCAGGGCCGATCGACCAGTAAATTTTTTGAGGACTCCTTGCTCCCACGTGCTTAGGTGCTACTCCATTTCCTGCTTCGGAAATCATAGATGGCAGCCATAGGTGACTAGTGGTGATAAATAGGTGGTTTCATAAATGATCATTGGCATCACCTGATAGATCTTTGAATCTTAACGCCTTAATCTTAATTAGGAACGATATCTTGCTGACATTCCTGGCTGAATTGGGTTACGGCGCTCATTTTTTTTTGTTATAGGCGTTCCAAGGTATTTAAAAGCCTCGTCAACTGAAAAACTGTGACCACTAGTGTTGACCAAATGCGAGACCGAGATGAGTATTGGTCTTGCAAACTCAGTCTTGGTCATAGGGTCAGTCTTGCAGTTACTTATTATCTTATTACTATAGAGATATTATTATAATTTAATGGATAGGAGAGACCTAACTATGCCCGAATGATAAAGTAAAACAAAAGTATATTGATTATGCCAATTATTTACAAATACTAACTAAGATTGTCAAATATTATTTCAAATTTTAAATAACTATTTCGCCTTAATTTTTATTCAAAAAATCGATTTTTTTACCAGTCCTGGTCTTGGTCTTGCAACAGTTAGACGGTTTTTGTCTTGGATTTCGAACAACACTAATGACCACTGATATTTTAAACAAAGTGTTCTCGAGGAAGAGTTTAATAAAAAAACAACATAAAAAAAACCTGGACCACTACAACTCATAAAACCTTTATAGCGGTTAGTCCAATCCCAGCTATCCAATTTTTTAGAGCACAATAAGCTCCTAAATCCCTACCAGTCCGGTTTCAGGCCTGGTTATTCTACTCAGTCTGCCCTAATCAAAATTTCCCAAGACCTTCACACAGACATAGATCAGCAGAAACTAACTATCCTTATTCTCCTAGACTTCTCCAAAGCCTTTGATTCAGTAGACCACAACATCCCCCTAACCAAACTTAAAAATATCTCTTTTTCTTCTAGTTTCCTTAATTGGTTCCAATCCTTCCTTACCGGTCGCTGCCAGTATGTTGTAATTCCTAATAACCCCCATCTGAATCTCTTCCTCTGACCAGAGGCGTCCCACAAGGCTCTTCCTTATCCCCCACCCTTTTCTCCATCTACATAAATGACCTCCCATCCTCTATCGTGCACCGTCAATACCATCTGTATGCCGACGACATTCAAATTTACCTCTCCTTTAATCCTACAGATATCTCAGATGCCACTGTAAAACTTCAGGAAGACATTGGCAGAATAAGTACTTGGGCAAACCTCAATAGGCTCACTCTGAACGCCGAGAAGACAAAAGCCATCTTGATCGGGATCCCCCTCACTCCTCAAATCCTCCCCAGTATCTCCCAATCTCCTCCTTAACAACTTACCTATCTTACTCCACACCACCGTTAAAAACCTAGGTGTTACTTTTGATCAATCCCTATCCTCGAAACCTCACATCTCCCAAATTTCCCGTTGCAATATCTCCATCCTAAAACAGTTCAATCGTCAACGATATCTTCTTCCATATAAGTCCCGTCAATTGATAGTTTTCCCGTCTATGGCTTATTGATACTTCATCTATGGCTGTATGGTGTACGGTGGACTCTCGGGAGATTCCGAAGCCAAACTTTTTTTTTTTTTATTTATTTATTAATGATATTTACAACTGTATTACAAGTAAAAAATACATTCAGTAAATGTGTACAATAGAATATAATAACATGAAATCATTTGGTGAGAAACTACCCACTGGTAGCACTCTAAAAATGTATTTACAAAAGGAGATCTCGAGGCCATCTTCTTTTCAGACGCCTCGGAGGGTTGTCAGGTATCGAAAAGGAAGCAAGGTTAGAAACGAGAGGGTTAGGATGGTTCTGAAGTTTATTATGGAAGGGAAGGTATCTGGATTGGGCCACGTCAGAAACATAAGGAACATTAAGGTCGTTATGGATAATTTTGTTTGTGACAAAGTAAGGAGCTGTGAGGATTTTACGAAGGATTTTGGATTGTAAGGATTGGATGCGAGAGGAATTCGATGGCTTAGTGGAGCCCCAGAGCTCAATTCCGTAAGTCCAAATAGGTCTTATTGTAGTCATGTATATGAGTCTTTTGTAATTGACTGGGAGCTTAGAGCGTTTGTCTAGTAAGTGCTGGAGTAGTCGGAAACGTCGAGCTGTTTCTTGTCGTTTCAGTCTGGTATGAGGATTCCAAGTTAGACGTCTGTCTAAGTGGAGTCCAAGGTATCGAATTTGTTCAACAGGGATAAGTGGGGTATTATTAAAGGATACTGTAGGACATGAGGACATAGGTTTACGACGAAGGGTAAACGTGATTTGATGGGATTTATTGGAATATATTTTGATCCTCCAGTTTTGAAACCATTCTTCAAGGTTTGTGATGTGTGATTGAAGGGTTTGGGATGCAATTTTTGGGTCGTTATTAATTGATAGGACACATGTATCATCGGCATACGTGGTAATAACAGTGTTAGGATGGGTTGGGATATCAGCTGTATAAACTGTGTAAAGGATAGGACCTAGGATACTACCTTGAGGAACACCAGCGGACTGGGAAAAAAGTGATGAATAGGCATTATTATGATTTACTTTGAAGGATCTATCAGTTAGATAGGAACGGATAATGAGGAAGTATGTAGGGTGTAGGAATTTACGGAGTTTGTAAAGCAGTCCTGGGTGCCAGACTCGATCAAAAGCCTGTTCTACATCGAGAAAGACTCCCGTGCAGTACATTCCGCGCTCCAATGCAGAGGAGACAACATCCACCACACGATGGCATTGCTGGATAGTGGAATGGGATCTGCGGAATCCAAATTGATGATCTGGGATAATGTGATTAGAATCTAGGATGGGGTGCAGGCGTTTTAGGATGAGCTTTTTCAGGATTTTGCCTAGGATGGGTAAAAGGGAGATAGGGCGATAAGAGGATGGGTTTTCTGGTGGCTTTTTGGGTTTATGTATCATTTTGATAATAGATAATTTCCAGGGGTTAGGAAAGTTCGTGGTTCGCAGAACAGCATTATATATATATACGTAAGGAATAGGATGGCTTTCCGAGGAAGCAGTTTTAGGATCTGGGATGTAATTAGGTCGTGTCCAGGAGCTTTTCGGGAAGGTAACCTTTGAATGATGTCGGATATTTCTGAAGGATGAAAGGCTTTAGGTGGAAGAGACATTTGGAGTGGGATATCCAGTTCTGCTTCAATACATTCAAGGTGATTTGGGTTATGAATATCAGGGTGTGGATTAAAGGTTTTAAAGAGGTGATGAGCAAAGATTTGTGATTTTTCTTCATCGGATTTGGACCAGGTTTGAGCTTCAGTAAGAAGTGGATGATTACAGTCTTTAAATTTCAGGAGCCTTTTAGTGGTGGTCCATAGTGATTTGTCGGTAGGTGTAAGTTTTTCAGTAAAGTTTAGTAAATTTTGAATCTTGTATTTTCTAATTTCAGATTTTAGTTTTTTAGTCAGTTGGGTATAGTGAGTTTTATCTGTTGGATATCTGGTTCTATGCCACTTCGATCTTGCTCTACGTTTTTCCTTCAATAAGATACGAATATGCTGTGACAAGTCAGTCTTTTGTGAATTGTTGAACTTATTGATAAAAGTGTTATTATTTATACTGTCTGTTATTGATGCTGTCAGTTTTTCAATGGCACCATTAATGTCCTCTTTTGTCTTTAGCGGAATTTTTAAGTCTAGTTTGTTTTCCAAATCTTCACGAAATTGGTCCCAGTTCACTCGTCCTGAGATCAATTTAGGAGGTGATGGTTTAGGAGCATAGCTCGAATGTAGTGAAAGTAGAACTGGACTATGGTCTGAAGAAAGGTCATCAAGGGATTTGATTAAGGTTTGTGAGGAGGAGATCTGAGAAGTTATAAATATATCTAGAATATCGGGACGTTTTTTGAGGGATGTTGGCCAATAAGTAGGACTCATGGGCGAAAGGATTGAATAATTGTTGGAAGATGAAACACGTGATAGGATGTTACCGCGGGGGTTGGATGTTCGACAACCCCATCGTTGGTGTTTAGCATTGTAGTCCCCTCCAGCAATGAAGCGCGATCCGAGGGATTTGAATAAGGAATCAAGGAGGTTATAGGAGAGGGAATTACCAGGAGGACAGTATACAGCTGAGAATGTGAGATGGAAAGGGCGAGTTGAAAGGACTACGGAAGTTGATTGAATGGCATCAGTTGGAGTGGAAGGAATAAGGGAATGGGGTAATGATTTATGTATAAGGATGCAAGAACCGGCATGGGAGGTGTTGTCTGGGTGATCAGTTCTATAAGTGAAGTAGTCACGTATGTAGAAATGTATTCGTTTAGTGAAGTGAGTTTCAGTCAATAGAGCAATGTCAATGTGATTATTATGAAGAAATAAGTCAAGTTCGTCACGGTGGTTACTTAGTCCGTTAGCATTCCATAAAAGGATAGTTAGGGGCTTTGTGCTCATCGTTGGAAATTGAACGGAATTTCGGTCAGGATTCTGGTGAGAAGAGTGATAAGTGGTTTTATAGTATTTTGCAGGTCCAATAGGAAGGATGATAGAATGGAGGTTAGGTCGGATGGATGTTGATTGTGAATTGGATTCAGGATAGGTTCTTGTGGTGGATTAGGAGTGTTAGCTGAGGGCGGGATCCGTCTTTGTGCACGAGGTGGGTCTAGATTGGAAGGTACTTGTGCTGCACTTTTTTTCTGGGCGTTAGGATGGGACTGTTGAGGATGCTGCGGTGGTAATTTGACTCGTAAGGGTATATGATGAGGGAGAATTTGCTGACGTGGAGGATGAGATTGGGGATTGTGAGATTGAGGTTTGCATTGGGAGATTTGAGGCGCCTGAATTTGAGGCTGCTGCTTCTTCATGGTGATTGGTGTTTTTCTAAAGTCCTGCTGAGGTTGATCAATTTCTTTTGAAGTGGTCGCTAGCTGTGTATTTTGAGTAGACGTTTTTGGCAATTCAGGAAAATTTGACAGATTATCAATTTCAGGTAGATGGGTGACACTTTCTTGGTTCAGTTTTACGCTTTTCGAGGCAATGTTCTGAGCTCTCTGCTTATAAAAATGTTTATAAACTTTGCATCCTCTGTAGTTTGCTGGATGTTCTTCACCACAAAGGGCACATTTCGCAGGCAGGTCTCGAGGTCTCTGACAAGTGTCAGATGCGTGGGGGCCGGCACATTTCACGCACCTGGCCTGGTGATGACAATAAGTCTTTGTATGCCCCAAGTCTTGGCACTTAGTGCATTGCACTATTATAGGCTTTTGTCTAGGCTCTTCAAATTTAATGGTGGAATATATAAGCCTCTTCACTTGGAAAATTTCGATGTTATTGCTGGCAGGCTCTAAATAGACGAAAAATAGTGGTAAAGGATATTTTTCCGTTGGGTGTAATACGCATGATATGTGCCTAACATTATGACCTATTTCTTCTAGGCCACTTTTGATGAAAGATATTGGGGTGCTTGAGTGTAGTCCTCTTAACACCACTCGGTATGGCTTTTCTTGTCTTAATTGATAACAATGAAAATCATAGTTTTTGGACGTAAAGTAATTTATAAGTGCTTTGTAATTTTCTCGAGAGTTTGTGTTTATTTTGATATCATTAACTCTGGAGAAACAGCGGAAATTGGTCTGTCCAATCAGACCGGCTATTTCTTGACCAAATGTAATGAAATTATCGACTTTTGATATGAAAATAGGTGGCGGCTCGGGCTCAGAAAACTCTTGAGGCTTCGGAAAAGCCAAACTTAAACGTCTAATGAATTGCGCACTACGATTTGTTTTCGGAATCTCAAGGGATACGCATATTACCCAGTATTACACTGAGTTGAGGTGGCTCTACCCATCCAATCGCCGTCAGTACTTCCTAGCCACCTTTCTGTACCAAATCATTAGAACTCATCGACCCTCCTATATTTTTCACAGCTTACAATTCAAATACTCCATCCAATCCCGTCCTACTAGATCTCGTACTTCCAACCTCTATCCTCCTCACCGAACTGCTGTGTTTGACAAATCCTATGAAATACAAGCCGCTTCTCTCTGGAATTCCATCCCTGCTGATATTCGACACGCTTAATCAGTTTCCTCTTTCAAACCTCTCCTCTTTAAGCACCTACTCCTTTCTCAATCCGACAGATTGTGAAATATATTTAAGAGAAATATCTATGCACCGCCAGAGACTACCTCAATTTATTAAGGTTATTTTAGTTTCTCATATATATGTACAATTTACTTGTTCTTTTCTTTTTCTTTTCAGTATTTTTATCTTTAGTCAACTCTTATTGTAAATATACAATCTAATTGTAACCACACATACATACAGTCTGTATTTATATTTTGTTCTAAAGGGACAACAGTCCCAGAATAATACAACATTTTTTTCATTTCATTTTCATTTACATTAAGGGTCTTGGGTTCAGTGATATTTAGGGAAAGCTCTGTTACAAAGCCAACGGTTATGTAGGGAGCGGATCGGGTCAGGATCACGCTCAACCACCAGGTTTTCCAGGTAATTAAGGGTACCCACTATGTAGAGGCTGGGTGTGCCCCAGGAGGGTCTCTCTACACCAGGATCGTCCCACGGCCAATGAAACAGAATAAATAAGTTTTCTTCCATGAGCCGGGATTCGAACCTGGGACCATAAGCATTGGAAACTGAGTGCCCTACTACTGACCTACCCTACTCCCTCCATAGAAAATATTGTGTTAAAAACATATAGGAAATAATTACGTTAAAAAAAATTATTCTCTATTCTCGTTTAGTAAAATTATATATATATATATATATATATATATATATATATATATATATATATATATATATATATATATATATATATATATATTTAAATGAAATAATTTTGTTTTTTAGGTAGAATACTTTAAAGATTGAATATAATTTTTACTCTGATGGAGTTAAACTGTTTCAGATTTGAACATAAATATGAAGTTAATCTGTTAGTTTTATATCTGTCTATTTTCAACTTATATAAGCTGTCGAATAAAAATAAAAACTATTAAAACAGTATTTTCCTGCATATGGACGTTCTGAAATTAAAGGATCTGGAACCACGAATT
Organism: Nezara viridula; assembly: GCA_928085145.1. Classification (NCBI taxonomy): domain Eukaryota; kingdom Metazoa; phylum Arthropoda; class Insecta; order Hemiptera; family Pentatomidae; genus Nezara; species Nezara viridula. The sequence continues at coordinate 113,669,550 of OV725077.1, forward strand.
TGCTTAATTTCGCGAGGATTAGGAAACAGCTTGTTATTCATAATAAATATGAAAATAGTACATGAAGATTACGGTATTCTTTTTTTTTTTGGAATATTGCATTAATAGATTAGCTTGAAAAGAAAATCACGTATCTTAACATATATATTGATTAATTCGAATGGAGCGCCAGGTACTAATGCATGACCGAAAGAAGCAGTCTGACCAAAAAGACTGCGCTGTTCATTAGTCACTAATGCTCGAGATAAGAAAACCGGTGGGTACCGTTACACACCCGCTACGGATTTATAAAAAAAACATCAAATATCTTCAAACTCCACCCGACCTATCGAAACATCTGCTCCATGGTGGATTTGCCAAGGGCAACGGCCTTTTTATATCGCTTTAATTTTTTCAGCTTTACTAGCCTGTTTTCTAATATAAAGTTACGAATGGCAGAAGATAAGCCTTGCTAAGTGGAGAGCTGTAAAACGTACACTGATTCTCTGAAACCGAAGATGCAGTAAAAGTTTCACAACTGTTTTTAATCTGCGCCTTAATTATTTTCCTCCTGAGATTGCACGATAAGACTGGTTCGAATAGCTTAGTACTTCATATGTTTTTTGTTTTTTTTTTCTAATATACATGCAAATACTAAGTATAATCAAATAGAATTTTGGAAAAGATATAATATATTGGATCTGTGTATATGTATATTGTAATAACCGTTTGTTTTGTAATTGTAATAGTAATAACTTTTTAAGGACGGAGAATGTTAGTGAAGGAGTAATTCGTTTCGTTAATCATTGTTAGGATTTACTGATTGCTGAAACTATTGTAAAAAGCTGTTGATAATATAAGACTAACTTTTTTCTTATATGAAGGTGGCATCAAGACCTATAAATTCGAGAATACTTTAAAGATTCAGAATATTTTCGGACATTCCAGAAATCAGGAATTAGAAAAAATGAAAAAAGGCCGAAGATGCGACTTTGCTGTTGTAATTTAAAATCATTATTTTTCACTGTAAATTTAAATTATAGTAATATAGAAATATAAGCAAACGTATGGCTCTTCAAAAAGTAACATATCCAAGATAATTTTGGAAAAACAACAGCAACTTTTTCCATAAAATCGGCTTACCGGAAGTGCCACTTTATATCAACGCTGAAATAATATCTTGTTGGAAAGCTGAGAATTTTAGAAAAAAACAATATCTAATATAGAAAGTTGTAGAAAGTAACGGAGAGTGACGAAAACGTTATAAATAATAATTTCAGAAAATTAACATTATTTAACGTAAATCACATGTTTCCAATTAAATTAAATGAAATTTTTTACTATATGTAAACTTTTAAATGTTTTTCTAAGATTGAAAAAAAAGTATTAAAAACCACCGAATAAAGCCAATGCTATTGTTTAAAATACTATTTAATTGTACTTGTGTGAAAGAAGAATTGAAATATAAAAATATTTCATGGATATGCTTATAACCTCAAATATATTTACTAGAGTATTAACTCTAGATAAGATATTATGTTTAAATAATTAGGTATCTATCGGCCGTTTATTCCATGAAATCATCAAGAAACCTTTTAGAACATTAAATTAGTGAATAATCTCATGAAATTTCCCTTTGTGAAATCCCAACATTATCCACTTACAATTAGTGTGAAAACTTTTGACCTATCCATGGCAAGGCCATGAAAATCTTGTAATTTTGTTTTACTAAACTTTACAATGGAAAATAACAGGTTAATAACTTATAGTCCTACGATCCATAATCATTTATAGGTTAAATATTCAGATATACTTTTAAATCTCTGTAGCTATATATGAGCCTTTCGGTTGACAGAATGACTAATTCCAATTTCAACATATTTTATTAATTATTTGAGTTATATTTCTAGAGGCAAAATTTATACCTTTATTCACAGTTGTATATTTCAAAACTGCTATCACCTACTCCGGAATCAACTTACTGTCTGTGTATATATAACTTTTCCAACTAGAAATATAACTAAAATGACATTACTCAAACATTTTGAAATCGGAGTTAGTCGTTCTGTCAACTGAAAGGCTCAGAGACTGAAGTTGTGTGGTTTATAAAAGCAGATGGAGTGACTAGATTTTTATTGCCTGTCGTCGATATAATAAATAGACTTTTTGTAATTATAATGGTCTTAATGATTTGTTATCTGTAAGCTTTAGTTCCGTTCAAAATGCATTAAAAAAATTTATAACAGCATAGCATTGCCAGAAAATAATTTATATTCAAAGTAAAGCAGTAAGTGAAAGTTGTGTGCTGCGTGCACCAGATTTTTTTTTTTTACGTCAACGTGAATTGAATAAAATAATATATAATATAGTCCATGATACAGTACCTTTTTTTTGCAAATGTTAATATCCCCCTGAAACTTCGTAAATAGCTTCATCTCTTCGTAGCCTACAACTATTTTATTTACGAAAACTCTTGGAATTGTGGCGTTTTCGATCACGAGATCCTCAAACTATGTCTATTTAATTACGTTCTAAAAATTCATATATTTTCTTTCCTTTTGGACCGGAAGATAATTTGACCGCCAAACCGGGAAAAAAATGGTGGCCTACAAAAATATTGGCCCGTTTGGTCTATACAACCTTGTCATTTTGGAGGTGTAGGTCACACCAAACGGCACAATATTTTTGAAGGCCACTTTTTCTCCCGAGTTTGTGCCCAAATTATCTTACGGTTTAATTGAAAATCGAATGGGATATTTATGAGTTTTTAGTACCTAATTAAATAGACAAAGTTTGGCGATTGAAAACACCCCAATTCCGAGAATTTTCGTACATAAAATAGTTGTAGGTTACGATGAGATGAAGCTATTTACGAAGTTTCAGGCGGATGTTAATAATTTGATAAAAAACGTTCTGTACCGTTGATTAATAGTTTGGTTGGTTACAAAATCTTTACAAGTTGAAGAAGTCGATCTCTAGTTCAATAACAACATTGTTTGTATCTTTAACCGATAAATCATCGAAGTTGTTGGTAAATGGTCATTATCGATAACAGTGTAATTTTTGTGAATGTTCACTTGGAATATTGCAATTGATTTATTCCTAAAGCACACACTGCTGAACGAATTTTGTAATTACTAAATTTGCCCTAGGAATAATGTATATTGATTACTGTTAGAGATCAGCTATAAAAGTAAGTAAAGAAGGTTCTTGGAAGCTGACTAAAGCTTGGATTGGTGGTTAATTTAGATTTAAATATTCCAAAGACGCTTCTTTTAATTGGAAACTTTTTTTAAGATGTTAGGTACTCCCTCCCAGAACGCCATCGAAGCGTTCTTCTACTTTTAGCCCCATTGCTCCTTTCTTCAGTTAATTGATTGGTCGATTAGGTTTTTGCACAACTTAGCGGTTTCCTTTAGTTTTGCGTATAGGCCAGCCAAGGCCAACTGCACCCTTGCTCGATTAATGCTCTTACATAACAAGTATAATTTATTTAATCTTATATTAAATAATATGGAATATATTATAAGTATAATGTATTCCAATTTTTGATATATTTTCATCAAAAAATGTATCAAAAAATGTCACAATTAATTTATCTAGCTATAAGATAATATATTTAATGTAGCCTTTTGAAATTCAGCAATTCACTAATGAAGTGGAAATATTTTGTTTTTATTGTGAATTTCAATCAGTCTTATTTCAGATAAAAATTAAAGCATTTTATTCATAAAATATAAATCAATGAAATAATTCTGATGTAAGTTTATAGAATCCACATTGAATGAAATTAATTAAAGATAGTCTCTTATTAATTTCTTTTCTGTTGGCTTTCTTATCTTGTAGATATTTTGTTGGCTCAAATAGCTTTCTCCTTATTTGACCATCTCAGGCTGTTTTCCTAATCACATAAGCATATTTACCATTTTGATTGGCCGAGAGAAAAATAAAAACGACGAGTTTCTATTATGTGTAAAAAGTGAATACAATTTAATAATATTGTGAAACAAACACATATAGTACTGTATATTTAAAAATAAATTTATATATAGTTTTATTTTTTTAGTTATATTTCTTTGTTAACTTTATCAGTTAATGGTAAATTATGTTCAAAACTGAAAAAAAAAATTTCCACTTCTCAGTTTGTTCAACCTCAAAATGAAAATGTAACGTTTTCACTATTTATTTAAGAATATCTATAAAAAACATTCATGATAAATTATATTTATACTTACTAATTATATATATTTTTCAAATTTGCCAAGGAAAATTGTAAGAATATCATGAAAACATGGGGTGTACATGAGGGATGAACGAATCATAAAATCCTAGCATATGTTGCTATTTATTTATTGTCTTTGAATATAAATGAAAATTTTAATAATTATTACATTTTGGTCGTGATAAATTAGTTTCGGACCTATTTTTGGGCTTGTCGAACCTAACCAGCTGATTGACTTTTCCTATTTTCTTAATCGATTTTAGTTATTCATACTTATATATATATATTTTTTTTTTTTTTTGCTTTAAATTATTAGAGGGGAAGAGACGAAACAATAATCTTCCTCTCTCAAAATGTTTATGGGAATGGATCCATTGCTTTTTTAGCTTAATTTTCAGCAAAACTTTTCTATACAAGGAAAAATAAATGATTATTCTTTTTTTTTTTCTTTTTTTTCCGTATCCCCTTTTCATTTATTTTCGTCTTGAATCCTTAGATTTTCATTGTCTTCATAATAGTCCTTTTACTGCTTAAAAGCGTTGTAAGGTGTATTTTTTATCGTATCTGAGTATTTTGTTCTTCATCTATAATATAAAAGGTGATGGGGCTCACCTCAGGCTTGAGTTGACCTTACCCTTTAGAGCTTACAACTAAATTAATAAAACATCTATCTCATGTGATTTGTAGCCAACGTTTTGGAATTTTGCTAGTAATAAGTTGTTGAAAAGAGGATTTGCCAATTGTTGGCACTTTTCGAAAAATTCTTTTATTGTTGATAAATTTAGTGTTGCTTGTATATCCTATGAATGATTATTTCACATCTTATAAAGTATTAAATTAATAAAATGATATCATGTTTCACGAGAAAGAGAGTTCTCTCACCGAAGAGGAGAACATTATAAATTACAATGAAGAAGTTATTTATTTTTGAAGCAGGATTTCCCCTTGTAAACGTACATCTACTTTTACTGGATTATTTGTTTATTGATAAATATTACAATCTGTCTCAATAAAGGACATTTATAATAGTGTTCTGTGAGCACATATCACACCATATTTACAAATTAAAAAAAAAAATAAGGTAATTTCAAAATAATATAAAGCTAAATAAGAACAAAATAAAATATCATAGTGAAGGAAGAAAATATAAATAATAGTAATAATAGAATAAAAATCAATAAATAAAATATAATTAAAATTATCTTTAAAAAAAAGTAATGAAAATAAACATCTTAGACGTAAACGTACATCTTTTTTTATATTTAAAACATTTTATTCAGAATTATTACAATTTGTCACAGTTTAAGGACACTTATAATAGAGTTCAGAGATTGCATTCATACCGTATATACAAAAATATAAATAAATAAAGTAATAACAAAAGAATAAGAAAAAAGAACAAAAGAGTAAAGAAAAAAAAAATATATATACACATAAGTAAATAAAAATAGAAATAAAAGTAAAACAAACACCTTATATAAAACATACCTATAACATTATTTACAATTTGCCAGGTGATCTCCGAACCAATCCTGTCTCCTCCACATGTGGAGGGAAAAGGGAGGCTTAGGAGATCCCTACGCTTCTCCCTCAGCCACTTCACTGGTATTTTAAACCAGCGGAGGAAACGTATATCTAAGAATAATATTTTGACTTTTACCATTATATCATTTTCCCCAGAGTTTTACTATTAAAACTCCCTATATGATAGAGGGAATGATAATCAACCATTTTTTTTATTTAAAGTACTTCTGCTCTCTAGGAGGGAAAAAACAAACAAGTAATGTGTACAAGACGCCATTACCCATTACCCCCTCCTCCCCCTGGTACCTAAGGACCTCTCGTTCCCTTAACCACAAAACCGTTATCGAAGAGACATTAGGGATATGTAGCGGTTAGTGCAGACTCTACAGGAAGTTGAAGATACTTAAAAAAAAAACATTTTATAAAGTAGTAATCACTAGTGAAATTCCTTTCCATTATAAGAAAATTAAATATATTATAAACTAAATTCGCCGTATTGTTGTATTGTAGTCTGTAGATTAATACTCAAGAATGATTGAATTAATCTCAAGAAACCTCAGATATACACCAGTCAAATTAGCACAAAAAAGGAGTCTAGCTTGCAAAAGATCAGGTAATTAAACTTTTTTTTTACATTGTTAGGTATGTAATGAATATAAAAAAAATCTATGTTTTATACCTCGAAAGTCTGGTTTGTTCGCTGCAGTACTCCAAAAACCATAGAAATTTCAAACATTTTTTGGTTTACGCTATATATTTCCTTTTTAAAGAGACATAGATAAAAAATAGTGATATTCAATCTTAAACAACTTTAAATTAGCTTTAACTTTAAATTATCTTACATTTTTGTATATAACATTTTTTTCTTAACCGGAAGCGAAATATCGATCTTTCAAAATGAGTAAAGTTTTGAAAACCGAAATAAAAAACTTGAAAATTAAATTATTATATTAATATTTGTTCGTTAATACAATCATTATAGCATACTGTAACTTAAACATTTATGAGTACTTAATGGTGTGCCATAGGACTCTAGACGCCTATGCCAGTGCCGCTTTTCCGCTGATTAACTGTATTCTCTTAATAACTGCTCCAAATATTTTAAAAAGTAATCAGTGTCTTTTTTATAAAGAGAAATATATTCTCCAGATGTTTTATTTCGGAGCGTTTTCGTTATTGTTTTGCGTTTATTTACAAAAGATTCTTGATTTTAACTTTATTTCGAACATCCTGAAAAAATTAACTTTACTGATGTTTTATATTGCCAGTGAAAATAATTTCAAGACACTTATAAATGTGACAATAAAATAGTTAAAATAGTTGTATTTAGCATTTTGTTGAGGGAGGGAGGAAAATAGTTATGCTTTTTAATGATTGTCCTAAGACAATGAAAATTATTGATGTCATCACATTTAGGCCCATATTTTCCAATATTGCCCGTTTTACAGTCGTAAATTAAACGACATACGTATATCATAAAACATGACCGGTAGCCTTAAGTAACGACAGTAATATATCCACAATATCACTTCTTACTAGCGTCCATTTTATTAAATTTTTTTAATAATTATTTTGTTTATTTGTTATTTCTAATTTTCTTATATATATATATATATATATATATATATATATATATATAATAAAATTCGAAATAACAAATAAACAAAATAATTATTAAAACACTTTTATTAAATGGACGCTAGTAAGAAGTGATATTGTGGATCTATTATTGTCGTTGCTGTTTTGGAATTATTTTATGACTGGGCTTACGGAAGTAAAAGTTTCGTAATAGTGATCGTAATAAAAACTTTGTTATTGCTATTTGTTTAAGTACCACACCACTAAACCAACCACCACCGATCCATTAAAACATTTAAGCGTTTAATTTTCATCTGTGATGAAGCGAGGAGATGGTGGAGTCGATTGAAATATTAAAATAGAGTTGTAGTCTCTCCACTTCTTTAAACTCTGCTGAGTTTATCACTGGCAAAATAACATTTTGGACATCGTGTACCTTTATCCGTGTAAAATTAGAACTTGATATTTTTATTTTAAATGGGAAACCTTGACTTCCATAAGCCTAGTCATAAAAAATTTCAAAGCAATCTCCCTCCCATCCAATTTTATGAAAATAAATTTTGATCCTCCCATAATACAAAATCCATCTCAAAAAAAGGTTCTCAAATTTCAAATATACACCCGTCAACTACAAGTACATCAGCTAGTTTATATATATATATATATATATATATATATATATATATATATATATATATATATATATATATATATATATATAAGAAAATTAGAAATAACAAATAAATAAAATAATTATTAGTAAACGCTTTTATGAAATGGACGCTAGTACGGATAGTATATTGTGGATCTATTACTGTCGTTACTTAAGGCTACCGGTCATGTTTTGTGATATACCTATATCGTTCAAGTTACGACTGTAAAATGAGCAATTTTAGGATAATAATTTTCATTGTATGAGGAAAATCATTAAAAAGCTAACTATTTTCCTACCTTCCTCAATAAAATGCTAAATACAACTATTCTAACTATTTTATTGTTACATTTTTAGTGTCTTCAACTTATGGTTATTTTCGGATAAACGCGTACATCGCGTACAACGCGTCGGGAAAAACGATACAGAATGTCATAAACGTTATAAAAGCAAATGGCTCGTGTTCCCAACGGCGTTAAACCAATAAAATAGAGAACACTTCCTTATGTCTTGGAAGATTACTCTTGAAGATGGTATTTTGTAATGCCCAGGTGCAATTTCTGAGCTATTCGTCTTCCACTCCATCCTTGATCAGGAACGATTAAACGTGCAATTTTTTTTTCTTTGTTCCTAACCTTCTCTGTTCCCTATAACCTTTAAAGTTTTATTATGGAAGCTCGGTTATTTATCATTTTCAATACCTGCAATATATTTCTGGATAATTGATAATATACCATAACTGTATAATATCTTTGAGATGTCCTTGGAATCTTATTTCTTCAAAATCGATTAAATCTTCAAGAAATTCTATTTAGCTAAATAAGTTTGATCATGCTTAAGATTTCCATATCGTATACTTTCAAACTAATTTTATTATTATCATCAAGAAAATAATTTTCCGATTTCACTCTCATAGACAATTGATATTTATTAGCTTAATGATTCAGCTTCAGTCCTTGAAATGTTTTACTGTATTAACGCCTTATAGTCCGCTTTAATACCATTTTTATCACGTGTCTAAAATTTTGTGAGTGGTTTTATTTATAATAATAATAATAATAATAATAATAATAAGGCTTAGCGAACCCGAAGGTCCGATGCCGACACCAGCAATCGCCCGCTACACACCTCCCTCCACCGTTCGCCGTCCAAACCCAGTCCCTTCAGATCGGCTTTAATGCAATCCTCCCATCTTCGCTTCGGTCTACCCCTCGGACGCTTACCATTCGGCACAGCAAATATTAACCTTTTAGGAATTCTCTCGTTACTAAGCCCAACAACTTTACAAGCCCATTTGATTCGCTGCGATGAAATTATCTCAATTATATTACCCGGATACATCTCGCGCAATTCGGCGTTGTGTAACCGTCTGAACTCTCCGGTTAACTCATCCTTTTTCGGTCCGAATATTCTACGCAATACTTTATTTTCAAAAACCTTAAGACGCTGCTCATCCCTTAATGTAAGCGGCCAAGTTTCGCATCCATAAAGAACTGTAGGTAAGATAATTGTTTTATAGATTCTAATTTTTAAGTTTCGGGACAAGAGGCGCGAACTAAGTAGTTTTGTCACAGAAAAATAACAAGCGTTCCCCGCCTTCAGTCTAACCTTAATCTCTTCTTCAATTTCGTTTTTTCTAGTTATCGTAGAACCTAGATACCTAAATTTATCTACCTGTTCAAACATATTACCATCTATATCGATATCACCAGTAGTATCGCCATTTTTGCAGCTAACCATATATTTTGTTTTATCCACGTTTATTTCAAGTCCTAGTTCTTTCCCGGCTTTCATTAACGTTGTCGTATTCAGTTTTATAGTTTCAACGTCTTCGCTTAACAGTACCAGATCATCAGCATAGCCCAGCACGGATGTTGTCCCGCCCAGATCCAACCCTTTCTCGGTTCGCATTACCTCCCTAATGGCATGTTCTAATGCCAAATTGAACAGGACAGGCGAAAGAGAATCCCCCTGTTTTAAGCCCGAACGAACCTCAAATTTTTCGGACAAATTATTACCGATTCTAACTTTATTGAGTGTCTCCGTCAAGCACATCCTGACTAGATTTACTAGTTTTTTTGGAATCCCCTGCTCGATTAGAATATTATACAATTTCTGGCGGTCAATAGAATCGTAAGCCTTTTTAAAATCTATATACAGCTGGTGAACAATACCGTTATACTCCAATTTTTTCTCTAATATTTGCCGTAAAGAAAATATTTGATCAATAGTCGAACGATTCCGTCTAAATCCGCATTGGTAGTCTCCGATAATTTCCTCGGCGTATTCCGTGATTCGACTGGTTAAGATTAAAGTGAATATTTTATAACATACCGGAAGGAGTGAAATTCCTCGATAGTTATTACAATCCGTCCTCGGACCCTTTTTGTGAATCGGAATAACAATAGATTCTTTCCATTCTTCAGGTAATTTCTCGTTCACCCAGATCTTTTTAACCAACCGATGTATTTTAGAAACTCCAGCTTCCCCGCATGCCTTAATTAGTTCAGTAGGAATATTATCGATTCCCGCTGCTTTATATGATTTTAATTTTCCGATAGCTACTTCAACTTCCTCTTTACTTGGTCCTTCTATTAACGGTTCAGCACTCTGGTACTCAGGAGGACACAGATCATAATTTCCCGTATTTAAAATATTGTCAAAGTGGTCCTTAAACTTATTCAATATGTCAACCGGATCGGTCAGAATATTGTTATTATCATCCCTAATTCCAGACGTTACGGGCCCTACATATTTACGTGATCTGTTTATACCTTTGTACATGTCTCTTACGTTATTTTCGATTCTATTAGTTTCTATTTCAATTATTTTATTTTTAAGATACTCCCTTTTTTTATTTTTGAGCAATTTTGTCGTTTCGTTCTTTGAGATTCGGAAGTATTCCAGATTGTCTTCGCTAGGATTATTTAGAGCTTTTAATTTAGCGGCTTTTCTTTTTTCACACATGTTTAAGCAATCTTCATCAAACCACGGTTTGTTATTCTTATTTTCCTTTTTTCCTAGACACGAGTTACCGACCGCTTTAATATTATCTCTGATCTCTATCCATAACTTGTCAATATCCTCGTGGTCCTCGTCAGGAAGCTCTAAAGCTTCAAACCTATTCTTAACATCTAGCTCGAATTGGTTTCTAATTGATGGATTTTTTAATTTTTCCAAATTAAAATTCTCAAAATCGAAACGGTTTTCTTTTCTCTTTTTTATATTAAGTTTTTGTCGAAGTTTCGCGATTACTAATTCATGATCCGACCCACATTCTGCTCCGCGATAAGACCGTACATTAATTATACTACTTTGCCAGCTGTGTTGTATCAAGACATGATCGATTTGATTTCGTGTTTGCGAATCCGGTGATGTCCAAGTATATTTATGAATATCCTTATGTTTAAACGTCGTACTTTTAATTATCAGGTTTTTCGAGATGGCAAAGTTTATCAGACGGATCCCATTATCATTACTATATTCGTGCAAACTTTCTTTACCAATCGTCGGAATATAAACTTCTTCCCTTCCTACCTTTGCGTTCGCGTCACCTACAATTATTTTCATGTAGTTTCGTGGTAGTTTATCATAAACCCATTCGAGTTTATCGTAAAATTCACTTTTGACTTCATCGTCACTGTCTTCGGTCGGACAATGTATGTTTATTAATGCGATTTTAAACCAACGTCCCTGAAATGTAGCTACCGAAATTCTATCACTAAAGAATTGTACGTCCCTCAAAGCGGATAGTAATCTACGCCTAATTAGAAACCCGGTACCTAAACAATGATTCTCGCTTCCTCCGTACCAAATAGTGTACTTCCCTTCCCTCATCGAGCCCTCCCCTGGCCAGCGAACCTCTTGCAGAGCCACGACATCCAAATTGTACCCATTTACCTCATTCGCGACCGATTTTAGCCCCCCTGCTGTGTTTAAACTCCTTACGTTCCACGTACCAATATTTAAATCCCTATATTTCAACTTGCGCCATGAATCCCCTAAAGCAGTCCCCACCCGGAGACCCGAACGGGGGACTAGTTTACTTCCGGATAATGAGCGTTTTACCTTAGGAAGATCCATGACTTTTTGTGGTGTTTGGTGAACTAAAGATATGTGAGTAGGGTGTTCAATCCTACGTCACACCCTCCAGCAAGTCTGGTGGGCCCCTACCTCCAGCAAGTCTGGAGGTCCCCTCCCTCCAGCAAGTCTGGAGGGCCCCTCTCATTGTTGGTCAGCGAGTCCATCGGACTTAGCCGGGAGGAACTTCCAAGAAATTTCCACCGACCATCCCCACATCCGCCACCCGTGGGACGCTCCCCATACGCGGTAATGAGCCCGCGCGAGGGGTTTTATTTAACTATAATTTTTTTTTAAATTAAAATTCTTCGAAATTTGGCATTTTCATATCAATCTGTAGATTGGTAAACTGTGTTTACCAATTTAATGAGGTAGCAAAAACTGATGAACACTTATTTTCTATCCACTTGAAACGGAATGTGATCAGAAAACTGAGGAAAAACTTGAATTACAAAATTTTGGGCCACTTGGCTTGTCCTCCACCCGCAACATTTCAATATATCGAGGTTATGTTGGTATATAATATAGGTAACCTTTTTTCTCGATTTTGTGATCAAATTATTTGTGCTGACATTTAAGTGTAATGTAGATGGGTATTCATGAGTATTCTATATATTTATCTCTGTGCTCAATAAACCTCCAACATTTGGCTCTGTCGTGGTCTGCTGCCTTACAGTTGATGATGCCTAGGAGGTTTCTCGCGTCAGCTGCCACTCTGTCAGCTCACCTTAACCTTGGTCTTCCACGTCTTTAATTCCTTTTAAGGCCATCTTCAGATCATCTTTTCAAGGGATTTCTTCTTCACTTATCCTAGCCACATGACCAGCCTAACTGAACCCCCCAAACTTTATGAACGCCATTCTCTTTGTAGATTAAGTACAGCTCGCAGTTCTTCCTAATCATCTATTCCTCTGAAATTCTAAATTGATCAGTAACATGCCGCAAATTTTTTGTTCAAAAATTATTAGGTCCTTTTCACTACTTTTGGAAATGACCCATGTTTGTGAAATATAGGTGAGAACAGGTGTGTAATAGGTAAAGTCTTATAAAGAGTAACCATGGTTTATCTGCTCAAGAGCCTACTTCGAAAGATCTTCATTAGTCCAAAGTAGCACCTATTCGCGACAGACAATCTTTTCTTTATTTCCGCTGACATATCATTCAATCTGTCACATGGGATCCAAGGTAAGTGAACTCCGTTATTCTTTCAAAAGTATGAGAGCTAAAAACCAACTCCAAATCTTCTCCATCCTCTATGTAGAAATACTTAGTTTTGGCTTTATTCAAAAGGCCAATAGTTGAGGCTACTCTCACGAAATTAAGGAATGCTTTTTCTAGCTCTGGCCGAGACCTTGAAAAATATATGCCGAGACCTTGGCATAACCAAGTATTTACACCATATGGGAGAAGATCATTCCTCGCTTCTGAATGTCAGTTTCTCATTATTTTTTCTAATGCAAAATTAAATTGAAAATTAAAAATTAAATGGCTCATACAGCACTGATCGTTTTTTGCTGCATACATCGTTTTATACATTTTTTAAATCAATGTGTTAGTTTTCAATCGATTAAATAAAATAATTTAATCAGAAAATGCGATAAGGCAGTGGATCAGCTGATGAGAAGGTTGTCTCCTCAACTCCTCTCTCAGTTTTTACCAATTTTATAGCGGAATCTCTCTGATTATTCACGTGATACAGTTAAAGTGTATATCAGAGCAGTTGATATTTACTGTTGGCATCTTTTTTTTTGTTATTTTAAGAAAAAAAAAAAAAAAAAAAAAAAATTTTTTTTTTTTCTTTTTTTTATTTATTTATTTATTTTTCTCTTATGATATGCGGTATGATCAGCAAGTGATGGCCAGTAAGGTGCCCAAGAGGTCTCGGTCAGACGGAGTTAGCTCACCAGCCAAACAAAGGACTCGTCGCTGCCTACGAGAAATACCTCCAGTGACCAAAATGAACACTTCAGAACCAGAACCTCAGCCCCAACCAGGTACGTCTGCACAAGAAACGATTGAAGAATCACCTTTCTTTACTCCAAACCCCTACCAAGTGCTTCAAAATGACAAAGAAGTAATGGAGTCTGCAGCAATACCCAGAGAACCAAAGCCTCCTCCGATATTTGTGAAAAATATAAAAAATTTCCAGATGTTCTGCACCCAACTAAATAAAATCTGCTCTGGCAGTTATTCATGCCTTAACAGGACCAATGACACCAAGATAACACCTGATTCTGCAGAAGCCTACCGAAAAATAGTGAAGTACTTATCAGAAACCAATGCGAATTTTCACACTTACCAGCTGAGGCAGGAAAGAGCTTTACGAGTGGTGATAAGAAATTTACATTCCTCAACCCCCACTGAAGTTATTAAAGAAGAACTAACGACGCTTGGTTTCAATGTACGCCAGGTAACAAACGTTTTGAAGGAGGACAGGGAGCAGCCAGGATTACGAAATAGGATCCCACTACCATTGTTTTTCGTGGACTTGGAGCCATCACCAGGTATCGAAAAAATATATGATATCACAAGAATATACTATACAATGGTGAAAGTTGAGAAGCCATATCCCAAGAGAGACATCGTGCAGTGCCATAATTGTCAGACCTATGGCCACACGAAGACATATTGCCACCATCTGCCGCGTTGCGTGAAGTGCGGTGAACAGCACAAATCTGTAGAGTGCACCAAACCTATACAAGATCCAGCAGTATGTGCCCTATGCTTGGAGGGACACCCGGCCAACTACAAAGGCTGCCAAATTTACAAGAATCTCAAAACCAGACACCAGAAAAACCGGATTCAAGATGAAGCACTAAGAACAAGAAGAGAGAGAGATCCTTCCAGAATTGTAAACAATGATGTATCATTCTCCCAACTACTTAGAGGTAAGACTTTAACCGATAAATGTCAAGCCCTGCCACAACAACAACCTCAAACCCAACCTCAAAATCCTCTTCATCCTAATATACCTAACCACCAACAACAAATTCCTCATATTCCTCCTCCTTCAAATGCAACAGATCTCACAAGTTTGTTAGCATCTTTCCTCACCGATTTCAAATCCCTTGTTACTCCACTCATATCACTCCTCACGAATCTCGTATCTCACCTCATCCCTCCTTTTAAAAATCCTTAAATGACTCACATCCCTAAACCCGTATCCATTCTCCTTTGGAATGCGAATGGTGTTAGAAATCATACAGACGAACTATCTACTTTACTACTTGACAAGAACATTGATGTGGCACTAATTACTGAAACTCGACTAACCACTAAACAGCACTTCAATATACCACAATACCTGACATATCGTACTGACCACCCTGACGGAAAAGCACATGCCGGTACTGCTGTAATTGTACACCAATCCCTCTCCCATCACCTACTCCCATTACCAATACAAGATTTCCTACAGTCCACCGCTATCGTGATAAAAACCTTCTCCTTTCCGGTCACTCTTGCATCAGCGTATTGCCCTCCTAACCGATCCATATCCAATGCCCAATTCAGTTCTCTCCTCGACTCCTTAGGACATCACTTCATCTTGGGTGCAGACCTAAATGCCAAGCACCAACAATGGGGTTCCAGAACCACGAATTCTCGTGGCCGAACCCTGCTGTCTGCACTCAATTCCCAACGTTTTCACCTCCTTTCCCCCAACTCTCCTACCTACTGGCCCACAGATCCCAACCGTAATCCTGATCTTCTTGATTTCTTTATCCACAGCGGCTTAAGTCCCCTCAATTGTTCCATTACACGTCTAAATGAACTTTCCTCTGACCATAGTCCTCTAATCCTTAATGTTTCACTTGAACCTGTTCCCAAACCTTCTCCACCGTCATTCATTAGGGGCCCAGTAAACTGGGACCTTTTCCGCCAAATAATCTCCGATAATATTGATCTCAACATATCCCTCAAAACTCCCGATGACCTTGATAGTGCCGTAAATTCCTTTACTACCACAATCCAACAAGCCGCCTGGACTGCCTCCTTTCCAAAAGACTCCTCCAGAATTCCTATAAAGACCATTCTACCCCAACACCTCCTTAACCTAATCCGCACCAAACGCCGTGCCAGATTATTATGGCAACGAACCCGACATCCTACCGACCGCTGCTCCTATAATTACTACTGCAAACAATTAAAACTGGAATTAGCCACCTTCAGATCACAATCCTTCAACTCCTACCTATCCTCCCTCTCTTCTCGCGACAATTCCCTTTGGAAAACCACAACAAAAATCCTAAATCCTCACCGCATTTCCCATCCTCTCCGACGAGGTGATGGCTCCTGGGCAGCATCTGACGAAGATAAAGCTGAGGAGTTCGCCATTCACCTATCCAATACATTTATTTCACATCCGGAATCCCATCCTGCCCACACCGTAACAGTAGAAGAACTCCTTACATCACCAATCCCACTTTCCTTGCCCCCAAAAGCTATTCATCCTTCCGAAGTAAAATTTCAATTAAAAAAACTAATCCTCCGTAAAGCTCCTGGACATGATCTCCTTACACCTCAAATCCTTCGACAACTTCCATCCAAAGCAGTCATATTCCTTACATATATCTACAATTGTATCCTACGCACCACCCACTTCCCTCTGTTATGGAAACACTCCACTATTATCCTTTTCCCAAAACCAGGAAAACCTCTCAATAGCTCAACTTCCTATAGACCAATCAGCCTACTCCCAATCCTTTCAAAAATTTTTGAAAAGATCCTTTTGAAACGAATCCTACCCATTATAGAATCCCAAAATATCCCTTCCCATCAGTTTGGTTTTCGCTCTCAACATTCTACTGTTCAACAAGGACTCCGAGTCGTTGATCATATTTCCTCAGCCCTAGAAAACAAGGAATACTGTTCGGGTGCCTTTCTGGACATTGCACAGGCATTTGACCGGGTATGGCACTCCGGACTGCTCTCCAAGCTTAAAATCCATTTACCTCAGTCCTTGTACCTAGTCCTCCGATCCTACCTCTCTGACCGCTCCTTTCGAGTTCGCTGTGGAACAGAATTTTCCAATATCTACTCCGTTAAAGCCGGTGTTCCCCAAGGCAGCGTCTTGGGTCCCGTGCTTTACATCCTCTTTACTGCTGACATCCCTGTTCATCCCGATACTTTTCTTGCAACATTCGCTGACGACACCGCAATCTTATCATCCAACTCTGATCCCGAAATAGCATCCTTAAATCTCCAAAGTCATCTCACCTTGATTGAGCACTGGTGTAATAACTGGCGCATTAAAGTTAATGAATCTAAATGCCAACACATTACTTTTACACTCCGACGCAATTCCTGTCCACCAGTACTCTTTAATTCCATCCAGCTTCCTTATTCAGACACAGTCCGGTATCTTGGCTTTCATTTAGACCGAAGACTAACTTGGAACCCGCATACTAGACTCAAAAGACAAGCACTCAACCGACGATACGGCCAACTATACCGACTACTAAGCAGAAAATCTAAACTATCCATTGAAAACAAGCTACTGATCTACAAGACAATACTGAAACCTATTTGGACTTACGGACTAGAACTGTGGGGATCAGCAAAATTTTCTAACATCAAGCGCATCCAATCCTTCCAGTCTAAAGTCCTTCGAACAATAGTCGATGCTCCTTTCTATGTATCCAACAAAACCCTACATCATGACCTTAACATCCCATTTGTCCTAGACCTTATCCCAGAAAAGTTCTCCAAATTTCACCAGAACCTTACTTACCACCCAAATCCTCTTGCACAATCCCTATCAAGCATCTCCCATCCGTATAATCCTCCAAGAAGGTTGAAACGGCAGTGGCCTCGCGACCTTTTGTAAATTATATAAATTGGAGTTCTGGCAATGGCCAGATTCTTCACTCAAGACATGTGTGTATGTGGCTAAAGTGCTCTCGACCAATCTCCGCTGGCTTTAGTACCAGTGACGCGGTTGGAAGAGTAGCGCAGGGTTCTCCTGGAGTTCCCTCGCCTGATTGTATATAGGTATGCATGTTATTTTTTTTTTTTCCTTAGTTTTAATTTTCTTATTTTTTAGGTTATTTTATTTTATTGTCTATTGTATATACTTTTGATTATTATTTTGTTCTATTTATTTTATTTTTTTGTACATATGGTGTGAATGTCATCCTACCTCACTATAACCAATGTCGAACAGACAGATTGTTATAATACTCAATAAAAAAAAAAAAAAAAAAAAAAAAAAAAAAATCAGAAAATGCGACATTTTTTAAAATTTCGTCAGATAAAAAGTTGTACATAGCTTACAATTCAATTACAATGGAGCCACATATGATGTTTTAAATGGATATTATTAATTTTATGAAACGGGGTCTGTACCACGGGCTATTAACTCGTGGTTCCTCTTTTTGAGAAGAGGAAAAAAATACCCTGACCGAAAGAAAAAAAATACTTTAAATAAAATTTTAAATAAAAAATCATTATGTCCAAATGTTTTAATTGATGCAACGTGTCATGGCTCGTCAATGGGTACCTACCAATAGATTTCTTCAAAAGTGACTTCCTCAGATATAGTACCTTCTTCCTTCGTAAGATTGTAATTAACGAATTAATTAATTGTGCTGGAAAGTTAGATAGCGTTGCTGTAACGTATAAAAATAATAACATAATGATACAATAATAATAATTATATTTATTTTTATTATTATATCATTATATTTATTTTATTATTATTATTTTATTTCTATATTAAAATATTATATAACTATACTAAACATATTTATTTATACGGGTCATTTTAGCCCTTACACATCAGATGTATCAGATGAAATTTAACAATAAATTTGAAAGTGCAAAATATTTAAGGCATTAAAATTTCGGAAAAAGTGAAAGTAAAAATTAAATTGTTATATAGGTGCGTTATTAGAAGAAATATAAACATTTTTTTTGCTAAATTGGTGGTGTTTTTCAAAATTTCAGCAATATTATTCTCCAATTCCACTTCATGTGCATAACATTCAGTCAAAATGTACCTGGCCGTTAAATTGGCCTCACAGCAGAGACACTGACGGGTGTCCCCTTTGTCATTTGGCACTCGTGATAGTCCGATTCGGGGCCTTTTCAGGATTATTTCTTCTCTTCTGTTCAACTGGAGGTTCGCTCGATTTGGAACTTCAGAGGGCTCGATCACTCTCAAATTATTGTCTCTTAAAACATGCCAGAGACCCTGCCATTTATCTAGACCTTTTCTCTTTACCAAAGCTACTACTTCCTTTGGAAAAGCATCTCCTACATGTAAATCCAAAACATATAAATAGGAAAAAAAATATTATTATATTTTTTTCCGAGACTACAACCTCTAGCTAAATTTCCTGCCATATTATCTTCAGTCAATTATTTCTCTACGATTATAATTTACATTTTCATTCATAAAACTTAATATTTTGATAGGAAAGGGACTGCCGATATCGAAATAAATTTATCGTTTTTTTAAGTCTGGCAGCTGCCATTGCTTTTATAGCCTGAAATCGAATATAGAGACCACTCAGAATAAAAAGTACTCTAGAATTTCTTTCTACTTAGTAATGCCCAATGGTTGAATTTTTTTATCGTAAGAAACTTGTTGCTAAACCATTTTAGATTTAGACCACTGCTAACTCTGTCAAATTGAAGTCAAATCCACTGTTATGTTAAGCATCATTATGAAAAAAGATAACTGAAGCCATCAATCTTTTAAGATCAAACTATGAACTTGTAGTGTACTTAATTGGAATCCTGAAGAAGAAGAAAAAATGTATCCTGAGAATCCATTGGTGGATAAGTAACTAGGTGGAGTTATAGCTCAGTTTTCATATTTCCTTTTAAAAGTTATCGTGAGGGGATGCAATGTAAATAGGACGCGTGCTGCCGGAGCGAAAAAAAGTAGCTGCATAAATGAAGGAAAAGTGGGATAGGGGTATGAGGGTTGGGTGCAGCATAATGCTGCGCCTGGCCTGCAATTTAACCTCTTCGTGCCTTACATAATCTAAAGGCCATCATTCCTGAAGCACGAACTGCTATCGGGACCCTTCGGTAGCCGTTGTCGTCTGTTATTTCGACCCCGATCCTTGAGAGTGGTAAAGAAATTGGCTGTAGTTTATTCTCCGTTTTCTATACGTACATTCATTACCCACAATATTTTACAATCACGAACATTGCTTAGTCCATCGCATAAAATAAGACTTGAGATGTGTGCGTTCGAATCTAACCACCCGATAATAAATTTAAATAATTATGTATTGCCAGTTTATTATGATAGTCATTAAGTAAAGTTTTATAGGATTTGATCAGTCAGTAAGTTGATGAATTTTTCTTCAGCGAAAATTGTGCAGATAATATAATTAATTTTAAAATATGAGTGTATTTTGAGTCACATAATATGTTCTTGCATTGATAAATATGACCGAAATTTACAAATGTTAAACATTTTATTATTTACATTCTATTACAAGGTCTACGTGAAAGCCGTGTTATGGGCGCACCAGGTTTCTCGGCAAGGAATATTATAAAATAAGACTGAGAAAATAGTTGGATCATATTGTTAAATGTTTCAGGATACAAATTTATATATTCCCTTAAGGTATGCCTGCATCTAAGATGTTTATTTTCATTAATATTTTTTTTTTTAGATAATTTTAATTCTATTTTATTCATTTATTTTCATTCTATTATTACTATTATTTATATTTTCTTTCTTCACTATGATATATTATTTTGTTCTTTTATAGCTTTATATTATTTGAAATTAGCTTTTTTTTATTTTTTTTATTTGTAGTTATGGTGTGAATGTGATCTCAAAAAAAATGTTGGTGCGCGCAAAATACAATTTTCACTTACCGCTCAACTTTGAATAGAAATTATTTTGTGGCCATGATAGGCTATTATAGAATTTTTGAATTAAATTTTTAACTTTAAATATTAGATATTGTTTTTTTTTTTTTCTAAAATTCTCCGCTTTACAAAGATATATTATACGTATACTTCTGACTAGTAATTCCAGAGATTCATTTTCGACCTGAATAAAATTTTTTGTTTTTTTCTTCTTTATACAATAATCAAATTCTTTCAAAACTTATATTTAGCATTTTTTCGTAACTTTTAATAATGTTAGATTATTAATTATTTAGAATAAATCATATTAAAGGTACTTTAGAAGAAGACTGATATGAATACTGGGCATTTAAAACCTGTAAAGTGACATCAATGGGGATAAGACCTGATTAATATTAAAGACTACTTAATTATACAATGATACATCGAGTTTAATCCAAATCGTTAAAGCCGATTTTAAGAAAATCGTAAAAATATGTTTCAGCGTAGATATAAAGTGGTAGTTCCGGTTAGCCGATTTTAAGAAAAACGTTGCTGTCACATCTATGGCATATACCCATCTTAAATAAATAATATGAGTTTCGTACGACTTTTCGTTTTTGAGCTTGACTGTTCAGATACTCACACACACACACTCAGACGCACACACACACACACACCATTTTGCGGGACTTGGTCATTAGTACTTTAAAACATGTATTTCCGTTGAAAACTCAGATACGAAAATTTTCACGATCGCAGGACTTACCCTTACTATATATTTCATATATAGGTAAGTGAAAGTGAAAACTAGTTTATGTGTAATAATTTCTGCAATTTTAAAATTATGTATATATGCATTTGAACCCTTAAGCGACCCGTAAAGTTTTAAGTAATACATTTCATCTATTAAACTTATTAATTTTTTAATACGATTATATTATTAGATTGTAATTAAAAGAAATATATGGAATCGTGATTGAGTTAAGTAATATTCTTTACTTCCGGATGATGACGGTGCAAATCTTCGATGCATCAGTATCTATTGAAAAATTCGCTGAATAGTAGTTTTGCGATTCAAGGGATAGAACCACTCTTATTGACAAGTAGTTGAATAGAGGAAATTAATCTTTTAAGAAACCATTTATAACAGTTACATCAGCTCCGGTTTTCTTTTCAATTGAAATCCTTGTAGTAGTCGGTAATTCACTCCTCTCCATTGTTTGCAAGCTACCGCCATTCCATTTATATAAGCAGTTACATAAGAAATAGAATTCAACAAAGTCATTTAATATATATTAAACGCATTAGTATCAAGAAGTTATGAAACATTATTCATATCAGCATGGGACAAATAAATAATAAAGTATTTCATTCATACCCTAAGATTTTTCTACTCCCGATAACAGTATATCATTTATTTATCAATACATAATTTTGATTCGTTTAATAATAGCCCATTTTGGATTATCGTTATGGAACCCTATTTGTTTGTGGATCCCAAATATTACAGAGCTTATGGTGTGTCTAATAATGTACTGCGGTGGGATATTACATATTTTATGCGATCATAAATTTCATGTTTTAAAAATGACTTTTGCATATATATTTTCTTTTATTTTTTCATTTATTCACAGAAAATCCAATCACTCAATTGAAAACAAACTATTAATATACAAGACCATACTGAAACCCATCTGGACTTACGGACTTGAACTGTGGAGGACAACTAAATTTTTGAACATCAAATGCATCCAATCTTTCTAGTCTAAAATCCTCCGTATAATAGTCACTGCTCCTTATTATGTTACAAACAAAGCCTTACATCACGACCTTAACATCCGTTATGTCGTTGACGTTATTCCATTTTGATTCTCAAATTTTCATCAGAACCTAATCCATCATCCTAATCCCTTAGCACAATCCGTATCCAGTTCCAGTCATCCCTACAATCCTCCTAGAAGGTTGAAACGGCAGTGGCCTCGAGATCTTTTGTAAATACGTCCCTGGAGTCCTGGCAATGGCCAGCTTCTCCACACAAGTCATGAGTGTATAAGGCTTTAGTGCTCTCTCTTAGTCTCCACTAGATTCCCATCCCAGTAATGCAGCTGAGACAGAGGCGCTGGGATCTCTTGGAGTCTTGCCTTATCTTTCACACGTGGGGGAAAGGGCTCGACTCGGAACTCCCTAGGCTGAATGTAAATATTGCAAATAAGTTGTATGTGTGTATACGAATGTGTTTTTAATTTTTTATTTATTTATCTTTTTTTAATATTTAGTGTTGTCTCATGTTTGATTTATTATGTTACTCCAAGTTTTCTTTTCTTTTGTTATAACTTTCTATTGTTTCTGTTTTATTGTATATATGGTATGATTGTTTCATACACTCCAAATACTCAATGCCCTAAATTAAGGCAAATTGTATTTTTTTTCTCAATAAAAAAAAAAATATAAGTATTGCTTTGACACGAAAAAAAACTTCTTTATTAGGGTAAAAGCACCAGTAATTTAAAGTGTAGCAATACCTGACATTCTCCTTGAAAAATGGGAATAATAAGATTTCTGGACCTCCTAGACCTCTAATGAATTTATGACTTCTACATAATGTCCTCGTATAAATCTGTTCTTTGCTTAAGTCTTGCCGGGAACTGTTACCGAAGTAATGAGTAGCAAAATAGAAAGGTCCCTCCTCACTATTCACTTGGTGTCCCAGGAACAAGCATCTATCGATAAGGGTATCAGTTCATGACTTTGTATTTTTCTCTTTTCGACTTCGATTTATCTCAAAATGTTAGTTTTATTTTTTCTTAAAGAGTTTTTATGTTATTTTTTGTTTGGTTTTAACCTATATTATTATTATTATTATAGGAATTTGATGAGCACCAGCTATTGGAGCCTTATTTTAGGCTTTTTGCCATTTGTTCACGGAACTTGTACTCGAAGAAATTCTAAGATTTATATTCAAAACAATGGGTATTAAAAATGAACCATCCACTGCTCTCACGTTAAAAACAAAAATTGCTAATAATATGAATTAATTACAAAGCGAAAATAGGTTTTCATATTGCATAAAGCAGGTTCTTGACAGTATCCAACAATTATCCATAAATTTAAATCGCAAGAAATTATTTTTATGATAAGTTTTAATATAATTTTTTATATTATATTATATTTCATAAAGATAATTTTTGTTAGTATCCATCTTAAAATAAATAATGTAAAATTTCAACATTTTATTTGCATAATTATATCCTTTTTCTCATCCCTGTCAGCTATAGGAACACTCCAAATCAAACAGTGTCTGCTACGGGTACAACAAAAATATTCGCTAAATTTACAGTTGTAAAAAATAGAGGAGAATGTTTCATGGATTTGAAGTGTGCCCTGGCAAGGTGAGAAGTAGTTCTATAAGATGAATCCAAGAAAAATACAATAACATCTTTATTTTAAGTTTTTACGCAAAAAAGTTCAGAGAAATCTCCTTTAGCATGTCAGCTACTGGTGCTTTTACCCTATTATCTACTTCTATGTAGATAATGTGTAATTTTAAATTCGTATATACATTTCATATACCTTTTACACATGTTTCTTTTTTATTTATTTATTTTTGAGTCGTTTTAAAAATATAGCAGTGTGAAACTATAGCAGTTGAGGCTCGTGTTCCACAAGTCAGTGTCTTGGGCCAAATTCTCTGCATCATCTTCACTGCCGACATCCCTTTAAATCCCGATACCTTTCTACCCACATTTGTTGATGTTATTGCCATTATATCCTCCCATTTAGATCCTCAAATAGAATCTTTAAGCCTACAATCCCACCTTTCGTTGATTGAGCAGTGGTGCAAAAACTGGCGCATCAAAAACAATAAATCAAAATACCTTGGCTTCTTTCTAGACAAACGACTAACTTGGAACTCACATATCAGACTTAAAAGACAAGAACTTAACCGACGATGTGGCCAGCTATATAGACTACTAAGCAGGACATCTCACCTTTCAATTGAAAATAAACTTTTGATCTACAAGATCATACTGAAATCTAACTGGATCTGCGGACTCGAACTGTGGGGAACTGCTAAACATTCCAACATAAAACGCATCCAATTATTCCAGTTCAAAGTAATTAGAAAAGTAGCCAATGACCCTTATATTTTGTCACAAACTAGACCTTAAACCACGGCCTTAACATCCCCGATTCAGGATTTCATTTGGGGGAGGGATTCAGCCCGAAAGATTTTTTTTCATATATATTTATATATATATATATATATATATATATATATATATATATATATATATATATATATATATATACACGGTAATTAATTAAAAAAAAATAAAGAAACTAATTACCAATATGAAATGAAGTTTAAGCGATTCTTGAAGTCCTATTAAATGTAATTACACGAACAATAATACTTTAATAGAAATTTTTCAATATATTTTTATATAAAACATGATTATATTTTACCATTTGGGAGGGTGGGGAGGAGGGGCTTCAGCCCGAAAGCTCCTTCCCCTCCCACGTAGATCCGCCTGTGTATGGTATGAATGAGTAAATTTAGCCTTGATATTCGTTACCCTTCAATGTGACAGATTGCACCTATACTAATCACTGTTCAATAAAATAATATTGTAGTGTTACATCTAGTCGCAATCAAGGATATAGGTAATAACGAGATATAAATATAGAGATATGAGATAACAGTTCATATACACTTTATTTACAGGAAATTAATTAATTACAGGAAATTAGTAAGTATAATATAGCTATAATAATGTAATATATTCTTTGTTTTATAATCGGTATTTTTTAGTAATAAATCCAAGACGAATAATAATTAATAATAAAAAATGATAATAAATCCTAGGATAAAGCTACATGTATGTGTGGTTTCCTTATTATATATATATCTGTGATTGGAAGCAATCAAAAGATTATTGAGAAGCTTGGGAAAACACTGATGAGAGAAGCAGAGTAAATCGAAATACAAATGAATGAAAATAAAACGAAATATATGATAATATGCCGATATTACCACTTCAATAACAGGATATGCTTAGGAAGAAAATTATTCCCGAGAATGAACAAATTCAAATATCTCAGCTGCCCAATAACTCAATGAATGACCAACGGTCGGAAACAGCAACAACAACAAGCGCTAACCTTTCAAAGGTAATGAAATTCAAAAAAGTCTCAAGAAATCTCAAATTACAATGCTATGAAAATGCCGGTTCTTATATTCGCCTCCAATATACTAACCAGCACACTCAAAAGTAGTTTTGAAAGATTTGAGATAAAAATCATCCGCACGATAACCGGAACAATCTTCGATCAGAGTACAGAAAAATGAAGGAGAACGATAAGTAAAGAACTGCTTACAGAAACTGGTCAATCAATATTTCCTGGTAAGAAGGCCAGGGGGAGTAGGATGGGTGTAACATGGAGGAATGCATCAGGAAGTCTATACACAACAATGAATATCTCAGCAGTAGGCAAGAGACTATGTGGTTGGTCCTAAACAAGATGGATGGTACATGCATCAAAAAGCCAACACTGCTGCAGTATTTACATAGTCAGAAACATTTTCCAAGAATGTTCTATCCCAATTAAGGCTCATACAAAAATTATCATTTGTTTTAAATAATGATCAAGGTAAATTAAGGTCGGTGATGAATGTTTTTAAAGCTAATGATTTACTAAAAAAAATTTAAATTTGATTTTTTTCCCTTAAGAATTTATTATTGGAATAATTGAAATGAAGGTTAGATAAGAGTTGATTACCTCCGGGTTTTACACCTCCTAAATGACAAGGTGGATGAATCGAATTTACAAAGATGCAGTAGTAGAGCTGCACGCAGATAACTGCAAAGAAATAGGCTAACATAGGCAAAGATAAAGATAAAGATAAAGAAGATAAAGATAAAGAAGGCTGTTTAATGAAGGAAAAGGTTCTACAAGGTCTGCAAAAAAAATAAAAAAATTCAAAACAACTAAACTTTATGCAGTAGCAGAGTATAGTTGTTTTTATTTATTATTAAAAAAAAATAAAAGAAAACACGATCTATCTTTCATAACACAATTTTAGAATTAAAATAATGTCGCATTTGTATGTAAAACACAACTAAATACAAAATGTGAATTATGATAGGAAAGGAGGAAGACGTAGGAAGCGAGTATTGAGTGGGGAGCAGTTCGGTGATAGTGTTCCAACTCTTCAGCTTTTCGTTATGTCACAAAACACAACAAATCACAATTCGCGAACTCCAGGGATTTCTAATTTCTTCATCATGGGATTTATAAAGGTAATTGTTATCTCCATTTTTGATTATGATAAAATAATTTTCCTTTTACTCTTGATCAATAAAATAAATTAATATTTTGGTTTTTAAATACAATATATAAGAATATAAGAAATTAAATACAACAAAAAAATTTTGTCTTAGTCAATGACAGTATATTAGTATTTTTACAGTAAACGGTACAAATATGTCATTTATTATTCACTTCAAACAAATATAAAAACTGCTCCAAAAATTGGAATAATTCTTATAAAGCTCTTCACCACAAAGCCACAAACATATTCGATTTAAGTGTTTAATATCTGACGTTTATTGGATATGTTTAATAGAATCGTTAACCACCATTATTTTAAACTAACTAAGTGTATCATATTAAATTATCGATTTATTAGCAATCAGTTTTGGATTTATATTTTATGTTGTGATTTCATGTGATTTTTCGAAATGAATTTTTATTGCTATCAATTTGTGCTATAAGATACCACACTTTCAGAAAAACTTCCTTTTTCGAAGCGCTTTAGGTCTATATTAATTAAATTGAAGTTTTTTACAGAATAAGTTAAGATTCATCCCTAAGTGAATTAAAAGATGTAAGAATATTGAGATCGATTCCTAATTTTTCCGAGTTAATAATATTTTCACACAATTGGAGAAAATGTAAACTCAACTTAATTAATATAGACTTCAAGCACATCAAACAAGAATGCTTTTGTGAAGGTGTGGTATCTTCAGGTCAGTTGATGGCTTATACAAAAAATAGGGAAGAATCCTTGATTTTATGAAAATCCGAACTTACCCTAGTTTAACTGCTTAAAGGTCCCTTTTAAATGCTTTTTTAAAAATACAAAATTTTTCCCATTTAATATTAATTTAATCTAGTTTACTATGAAGTAGCTTGTTGGAAACTGAATTAAACATTTTGTTAGTTATTGCTTTTTATTTAACATAAAACGTGGTTGACTTAAAAATTATAAAATTAGGTTTCCTGGTTCTTTGTATGTAATCAGATCATGGTTTCTGAATAATTTGTAATGTCTTTTATCAAATATTATCAATTATATGAAATTAATGTCAATCTAAACTTCACAACAATATTACGAAATTCCCCATTGGTTGATATCGTATATAATTCTACTGTCAATGACTTTTTAGAATCATTAAAAGAAAGAATCTTTATATCATAATTTGAGCGATCGGAAACGTTAAAAACTAAGTAAACTTCCAAAAGATATCGTCTACGATGAGTAACATCAATTTTTTTGTTTGAAGCAATTTTTGCTTAAAGTGTAAATAAAATAAGTATAATCTCATAAATATCTCCGTAACCATTGATTGCATAAAAAAAAATTATAGGGCCATTTTTATAGAGATTTTAAATTAGTTTAATATTGCACTAAAAATAAACAATCTTTACGAAAAACCTCATAGTTTTAGAGATATTACCAAAAAACTAAAACATTTTCAATTTTCTTTCTTTCCTTCCCTTCCCCGCCTCAAAACCCGACGCGGTATTCTTTGGAACTTTTTACCAGTTATTATAAGGCGGCTATTGAACAATTCCTGCCAAGTTTCGTCATTATTTTTTTAATGTTGGGGTAAGGCTGCTTTTTTTTTAACTTTACTGGACTTTATTCTCGATACTACACCTTTCTACTTCTTTATTAAGTTAATCTAATCTTTATTGAGTATTTCTTTGCTCACCTGGTACAATTAACCATTTCTTGTTTCTATCATACTGATGCAATAATTGATTGTAGATCTGTTTATTGTGGAATTACAGAAGCAGGGTAAATACATTTTTAGAAAAATCTTCAGCCTCATTTACAGCAATATTGGTCTGAAAAATCAAAATCAAAATGCTTCCATAGCCAAAACAGCATCAAAATGAATATTATTTGTTTATTATATTTTTAGGATTAATACAGGTAATGCCAGTAGTTTTCAACTTGTTTTAATTTATTTTAAGAATGTTTTCCTGTGAATTAGTATATTTTCTAGGTTAATACGGTATGAAGTAAAAAGTAATATATTTTAGGATAAATGAAGATAATATATTTTATTTCATGAATTATGATTTATCATATAGCAATGGTTATATCTAGAGTAACGTAAAAATTAAATAAACCTCCTATAAAATTTTAATAAATAAGGAGATAAAACAGCTTACTATTTAAATTAGTATTTCTAATAAATCAATATTTTGATTAATTTCAATTGAAGTCCAGTAATCAGTAATGTGTCAGGAGAAACAGAGAGTTTAAAGAGACAATTTTTAATAACCATTTACTGTTTAAGTAATCATGAACTTATTTTACTCAAATTCTACTTGTTAACATCTCGGTGAATAGATGTATAATATTTCTAATTCATTCTTGGTATTCGGTTTCCTTATAGATGCATATATAATGTTACCTAAAAAATAAAATGATAATTATAATTGATTAAAATTACTTTTTTGGTATAATGTACCTTGCCAAGACTGTCGAACTTCCCTTTATTTAAGGATGAGTCATCTAATAGTTGGAATTACCTCAGTGAGTCAACACGGTATGCAGTCCTGCGACCTCTTTCAGCTATTTCCTGGAGGATATTTATCTTCCCTGAAGTTCACATCTCAAGGCTTCATCTTCTCATTCAAATGAACTCTTTCATTGTCATTCACTTCTTTAACTTCACCCTGTGTGTCTTTAGATATCATAGGTCTCCTAACGTGTGTGGATATTTGCATAATGTCTGAACCAGGGGTGGCAATTCTTCCTCCTCTCCCGTAAGGATGGATGAAATCTCATCAAATATATTGTATCCCCCCCAAAAAAAACATTTATGATCCCGTGAATCTTTTCCCCAATCAAAAATCTATTACCCCATAAAAATGTGCCCTCCTCAATCCGCTTGAGTATGTGAGGCTGACATTTCTTACAGCTTAGGAAATACAATAAACTAAAATAAAGTTTCGTTTCGAAGTATCATGGACTACCGTGATACATAATTTTAATATATAAGTGCTGCTTCAAACAGATAGACATACAACACATCCAATATTTTATACTTAAAAAAAAAAAAACGTTCGCGCACCGTGTATGTATCTATAGTATTAGTAGTCATAATAATTAAATAGGCTATCAAGTGAAGCCGAACCGATACGGTTTGTTCACTGTGTGATTGGATATAACGGATATAGTGTGGTAGAGATTGGCAGGCAGCCCACGAGCAGCGGATACACTGACCAAAATGATTGCAGAGGGAACGGTACACTTCGGAGGAGATGGCCGTATGGGCTGGGGTAGATGATCACTGGAGGACTAGCCATAGCTACACGTATCCTGTGGTTGGTGGTCATGGATAATCCTTGTCTTCTTTCCTCTTCCAGCGGTTGCTTTTTAGCTTCATCTCCTTATCATATTGGCAATTAGTTTCAGGTGGAATGGTAATTTCTGCATGCAAAAAAATACCTGTCCCTTATATTGACATCAATGTTAAGATTTGAAAGTATATTGTCGTCCAATGAGCTTTTCAAGTTTCGAGCCCAAGGTTAAGAAATCGTTGACCAACCGGTTTTAGAACCCGTAAGAAAATAATTCGCCCATGCGTAAGCCCTTTGAATATGCAAAGCACTATTTACACCTCCTTACCCTAAACAAAAAAGGGACCAACGAATAAGTTTTATAAAATAATTAAAAATGTCTTAAATCAATGGAAGGTGGCAGGAAGAGTGATACATTTTAGTTCTTCGATTAATATGCTCAGCAATTGACGATTGAACTGATAAGAAACTTTTTTTAAATTAAGGTAAGGAAGCGGGTTTCGACATTAAACAAATGTGCCAATTCTAAATAGTTATATTAAAAAATAATCTCATATGACTAAGAGGGGTTTAGGAGAACTTTTCTCGAATTATTATTTATTTTTGAAATCATTTTGATATATTTTACATGAGAAGTATTTCTCTAAAAAAAAATGAATAAAATAGAAAACTTTCAATTTACCGCCCTACTCTGAGTATAAATCAATTTATGCTTAAATTAGGATTGCTAATATGTAAATTTATTATAACGTATAACTTCAAACTCTTAAGTTATTAAAATATGTTTTGGTTTATTATTTTCAACTATGAACGAGAGTGATCGACCGAAAAATTTAAAAAATGTAACCCCTCTCAAAATTTGAGGTTTTACGTTTCAGGATACATTGAATTCGAAAAACAAATAAATTTTTTTTCTCCGTCTGCCGTTCGCGCATTTTCTCCGAAACTACTGGACTGAGTTTTTTTTTTTTCAATTTTGGATATAAAATCAAAGCTCACCCAAGGATGATCCTCCTTCATCGACATTGCTATCCGCCTTTTACTTTTAAAATGGAAAAACCTGCATTGCTAAAGACTGTAAAATGAATGTACCGATTATTACAATGAAACTTCACTAAAGTAATTTTCTCTGTGCCCTTTAAATTTATCTATATTACACACTTCAACGAAATAAAGCTTGAAAAAAAGTTACAAGTGATGGTAAAATTAAAATCCGAATAACTCAAAAAGTATTCACTTTTTTGTCGGTATTGTATATTGTTTTTCAAAAGTTTACAAAATTTCCGAAAAAAAAAATCGTCTAAATCGGACAATTAGGAGCAAAGATATGGTCTCTAGTCTTTTATATATGTTCTATTCTATTCCTTTGTTTTGGTTTTTGAATTTCGAATGTGTTACTGAAGCTAATTTGTTTAGCATACTACTAATGTTTAAAAAAAAAGTTTTGTCCGATAATTGGAATCACCTTTTATTTATTTTGTTTGTAACTAGGAAGGTAATGTTACTTTAGATGTATAATTGTTTGGAAATAATAAACCATTGTGAAATAATTTGCAGCGTTTTTTTTATCTGTGACCACCACATACTTAAAACATTTTCAATACCATGCTTTTTCACGCCGACTCTCACTAAAGTGCAATGACATATTTTTCATATTATTTCTGCTTAATAATTTTTGAATTGTCAATAAAATTCAAATTTTTAAACTTTTCATTTTATTAAGAAGGAGTTATAGAGGTTCGCAAATCCGTAAAATCGCGAACAAGTGGAAAAAAAGAAAGTTCTCTAATACCACCTCTATTTCAACTCTATAACTCTCTTTATCTATTAGAATGGACTGCTGTTTTGTGCGAAAACATGAAAGCCATGAAAGTAATCTCGGGAGTCAGAGAAGAAACTGTGTGACCCCCAAAAGGCACAGTTCCAACACCAACTTAATTAACATACAAATTTTTAATCCTTACTAAATTAGGAGTAGTTGTATAGGTGCGCAAAGCTTTAAAAAAATCTAGGCAACAAGCGAAAAACCGCTTGAATATTCTGAAATTTCAACCCTCTCCGATAATCTTCATTAAAGTGCCTTGGTCTGTTTTTTTTTTTTCGAATAAAACAAAACTAAAAAGAAAAGAAAATATGAAAACAATTTAAAAAGTAATCAGGAGTCGGCGTCTGCGATGTTTTGTAGCCTTCTAGAAAGACGACGCTGACAGTTTCGAGGCTTAGAACCGAAAAAAAGTAAGAATTTTTTATTAAAGTTTAGATTTATATAGTATACTTTATCTATAAATATGTGTGTGGGTGTGTTTGCGTACGTGTGTTTGTGTGTTTTCTTTTGCATTGTAATCCTATGCTTCCTGCATAAAACTCCTGAGTTTATTTGCAAAAGTTTTCATACAAGATGCGAATTAACGCATTATATGTATGACTGCTATACTTACATTTTATCTATGCTTTTTTTTTTAAATAAAAATTGATGAAAACTGGAGGATTAAAATAAATTCCAATAAATCCCAGCAAATCACCTTTACCCTTCGTCGTAAACCAATGACTTGCTGTCCTACAGTATCCTTTAATAACACCCCACTTATCCCTGTAGAACAAATCCGATACCTAGGACTCCAGCTGGACAAACGTCTCACTTGGAATCCTCACAGAAGATTGAAACGACAAGAAACTGCTCGACGTTTCCGCTTACTCCAACACTTACTGGACAAACCTAAGTGTCTAAACTTCCAATGAATTTCAAACGATTCATATACATGACTATAATAAGACCTATTTGGACTTATGGAGTTGAGCTATGGGGATCCACTAAACCATCAAATTCCTCTCGTATCCAATCTTTACAATCCAAAATCCTTCGTAAAATCCTCAATGCTCCTTACTTTGTCACAAATAAAGTAATCCATAAAGACCTCAATGTTCCATATGTTTCCGATTTGGCCAAATCCAGATACCTATCCTTCCATAATAAACTTCATAACCATCCGAATCCTCTTGTTTCTAACCTTGCTTCCTCTTCGATTCCTGATAACCCTCCGATGCGTCTGAAAAGAAGATGGCCTCGTGATCTCCTCATGTAGACAAATTATTAGAGTGCTACCAATGGGTAGTTTCTCAACAAGCGTGTTTCATGTGATTATATTCCTATGTACACATTTATTTGATGTATTCATACTAATACAGTTGTAAATATCATAATAAAAGTTAAAAAAAAAAAAAATTAATGAAAACAACTTAAAATAAAAAGCGAAACAAAACAGTAGAACTGAAGCTACAATACTTGTTTACATGAAAGTATGATTTTCATGTATAGTATCAGGAAACCCGTTGAACGTCACGAGCAAAATTTCACTCTTGAGTGTTGCCTTGAATGTTGAAATGTTATAGGTTATGAGGTGAGGACATTACAAATGAACAAAAAATTCCAAAGTCAGGGCACTTGAAAGGTTAATCTGTTTCTTGTTCAAAGCTAGCAAAATGACTTTCCTTGAGTAAGAGTAACAGATGTATAACAAGAACGACTGCCGGGCAAAGCATACGTTACGGCTTAATTTCCTAGACAATAAGGATCGGTGGAAGGTTGTTGGGTAACTGCCCTAGGTAAAAGAAATGACGCCGGTTCCATTATTAGGAAAGAACTTTCGTTATGGCCGTTAGTGAAGAGCACTTTTAGAATGGTAATAGGGGCATGTGGTTGGGAATTCATCAGCATAGCTTTGGCGCAGTTTCCATTCAACGTGGCTGAGCTATTGCGGGGGATCACGCGCCGCCAGGAAATGTATTCGCTCTTAGCTGGATCATTAAATGTTCCGACCAGATGTTGAAATCTGTCTGAGGTTTTACCTACCAATGCAGGTGAAGTTTTAGAAATCTCTCGACGATGATAAATATTCAGGATTTGCAGTCTAGATAAGGTTTATTAAGCTTTCCAACGTTTCGAATCAAATATGCGGGTCATCATCAGGACTAAAAATTACATCAGAATCATAAGATGTAGACAGAAGTATAAGATAATAGTAATATAAGTATAATAGAATACTAAGAAAAAAAAATAAAACGTGTATATAAATCACACATAAACTAACTAAATTAATAGCTAAATCAATAAATCGAATAAATAAAAGTATGCATAAACAGCAGGGCTAAGAATAAATGAAATGATTTTTTTAATTAAAAAAAAATGGAATACCATAAGTAATGTTATACTGTGAGATTTAGTAATAAGGAAGATAAAAAAAAATATTCTGAGAAATATGTTAACTTGATAAATATAATTCTTTACACTAAGTATACCCGAATATTTCATAATATAATGTAGTATTATCTCGAGCCTAACTAGATGCTATAAAACTTGAAAGGCATCCAAATTCTCTGACACAACAATTAAAATCAATTGTACAAATATCCCTCTTCTTAAATGTATTTATCTACAGATTGTTTTAAACAGTAACGGTTTTAGCGCGTCCATAGCGCTTAATATTGAATATCGTCATTACTGTACATTATACGATGGCAATGGAGTGTGATGAATTAGGTATGAGATCAATATCTTGAATTATAAACTACCGACTAACAATTGTTACTTTTTCTCAATTTGCTATTTGCCCGATTATACCTGAAAGATTACGTAAACGATCTAAATTATACACTCATTATATATATATATATATATATATATATATATATATATATATATATATATATATATATATAATTGTGGTAAAATTCATGTATATAATTGTAACACTCCATACCATTCCAAACATGTTTAGTGAGAATCATATTTTTAGAACCAATTTAAAATAAATAGTTCACGAACGCCTAGAGTTATGGAAGCTCGAAAAAATAAAAGCAGCTTTTTAAAAAGTTTTTTTTTCAAAAGTGCTAGATTTGAAAGTGAATGCGATATAGAGCAAGGTTCCTATTGACATGATACATATATTTGAGCTTGATTTGAGCTACATAACATGTCTAAATAAATGTCTATAAGTTCATATTTGTTATGAAATTTTATAAAAAGTCGTTAGTTCTGTAAAGCTAACAGAAAAAAATATAAAAAACAAAAATACAACTACAATAAATGAATAGTCTTGTACCAATAAGGACATAACGTTCTTGACCAACGGTTGTGAAAGGAGGTGATTTGGCTAAAGACGCCCTCATACCACGATTTTCCCACAATTTAATTGAGCCCGAGTATACTCCTTGAGGGCCACCCGACCTCCAAGGATTTGCACTGCTAATATAATGAAATATATAATTTTCAGCCTGGTATATAATCCAACCCAGCTTCTAATACAAAAATTATACAGATTTGACGGATATGAGCTACATTAGTTTGTTTATGGGTGTGAACATTTATAACTTTTTTGCAGATTTTTAAGTTCAGAAAAGCAAAACAAGAGATTAGTTTATTTGAAATACTTGAACCCACTATAAAAAGCTACCATATAATTTCATTGCACAATACATACCCATTCAAGGACCTAAACATTACTGAAAGGATCTGTAATTCATGATTAAAATTTATGTGGATAATTTTTTTATTTTAATAATGATAATTACCACAACAGGAATAATTTTTGTATATTTTTTCTTAACACGCGCACATTTAGTAGTTGAACTACCTGCGGTGTTTTAAGCTCAAATTGTTTTAAAAAACACTCAAGGAATTACCAGGAATAATTTGAGCCAACAAACGTAAAAACTGGTCCTGTCGTTCGCTCTAGACGTTAACAGACAAATAAAGCACGTGTTATATAATATTTTTAGCCATTCTACTTATAATCGGTAAAGCCGTTTGTCCAAAAATCATGACATATCACAAGTGGATGTTTGCATAGTTGGGTAAAAACCGAATATTTTGATTGTAAGTGTTTGGCTCAGATCAAACACTCCAAAACAAATATGGACTAATGAAAAAAAAATCATTATTTTGTTTTTTGGAGACTTCAGACCGAAAGTCCTTCTCTTTGAATCCTTTAGTGGATAGGATGGAGAGGCAGTAGAGTGTTAGTGGTGGTCACTGCAGAGGAGTACTACTGTGAGGCCAAAGTTAAATGGATCATCATGCTATTGCTGATGATAATGATTTTCACGAGGAATAGAATAATATTAGTCGATACGTTTTCCTGCAAGTTATGTATTGAAATATCACAATAAATCGAAATTCGTTGGGTAAGGCGGAACTGAGTCAAATATTAGAAAAATACTTTTGTCTTCTTATTGCTTGTTACCTGCATAAATGTATTTTATTACAATATGGGATTAAAAAACTTCGGAATTGATTTCACACAAAATAAGAACCACCCTTATACTGATAATAGCCCTACGCAATGGTATAAAAAAAAAGTTATTATGTACTTAACCTTGGCTGTTTTACCTATGCTTCAAGGATCATCTTAAAAGAGAACAACAGAATGATTAATGATGATAATCTGATATTTTAGAATAATCTGTTTGAGAAACGCTGACCCATTAATTTTGGAGGAGTCCCTGGCTCATGGAAGATAATGATCCTAAATAATTTCTTACCATATTTTAGGAAAAGATAAGCTTCCTAGCTTTCGTTGTCAAAGGTTTAAAAATATACCAGAATGTTTTCAGAAACAAATTAATGAGATAAGTTACGTAATCCCAAAGTCCTTTGAATCACTGACACGATTCATGGTATTAATTTGAATATTTTTCATTGTTTATTTTAATAATTAATCATTCAGATGTTTCTCATGTTTAATTCATCTCCTGGCCCGTCTCCAATTCATATTCTTCAACTTTCATAATTTTTTTTCACGTTTATTTTTCATTTATTGGATTATAATTCAATCTGCTACTTGGAGGGCAATAAGTATTAAGGATAAAAGTATACATTTAAAAATATATACAGAAATAACTATAAATAAAACTAAATTAAAAAAAAAATAGTAAATGCAATAGAAAAAAAGTGAACTAAAATAAATCTTTTTTATTATTTCAAGAATCATTTGCAATATTCATATTTTCTAATTATTTGACACCCATCAAAAGAGATATAATTTTTACAGGTGTCAAAAGTATATTTCTTTTTTTTTTTAAAGCATATCTCGTTTTAACCTTGAGTTTAAGCAACTAATTTTTCTTTAGTGGAATTTGTTAATGTGTCTTCGACTATTAAAATTCCAAATTCCAACAGTGTTTTAATTTACAAACAAACGAATGTTAAGAATACGCGGTGTTTAGGAAAATGTTGTGTTACATGTTAGACCCACAGTATTTGCTTAAGCGGTTTCAAAGTTTCTCCAACTTTCATAATTATATTCGTGATTCCGAATTATAGTTGAGTCGTAAATAGTTGATAGTTTTGCAAAATAAGTACAAAAGTGTTTATTGTGTTTCAAAATAAATATCAATAAAAGGCATCGTATCATTTACTACTATTCAGTAGTAGAAACGCCGATGGTTTTGGTGGTCATTGACGTAATAGGAGCAGTGTTTGAATATTCAGAAGTGTCTGGGTTCTACAATAATTTAAAAAAAAAAACATTCAAGTGTCAATCTTTATATTTTTTCCAAGATAACAAAGATGATTGCTGATTCTCAGTTGCAATATTATGTAGTTCACCTACATTTTTGTTAACGGTTAAAAATAACTCAGAATATATTATTCTTCAAGGTGTTCATTACGATTGAAAAACATAGTCAGTTATATCAAAATATGAACGATCATGAATCCATTTTAGGATATAGTTGGCTACACAACCCTAAATTGCGAAATACAGTCAAATTTAAGTCGTATTAGCGACTGTTTAAATTAGTGTGTAAACCTTTTGGGTTTAGTAATAAACAGATTATATATCGATGACTACATATACATATATATATATATTTCGATGAATTCTTATCAACACAGAATTTTGATTTTGCTAAAATCATTTTGTGATACCCACATATCGCCATATGAACCTTTGTTAATAATTCTATAACAGCAAAATTTTTAAATTTCTCACATATATTTTCCGATATTAATCTACCTATTTACGAACCCTACCTCCTATTTCAGTATTATATCACTATAATCTGGGCTGTCCTATGTATTTGTGAGTTAAGGAAATCTGCTCAATTCAAGTTTCGATTTAGCGAAACATGATAACTATCTATTTGATAGAATCTTAATTGAACCTTCGGATCTGTAATTCTTGTTATCTTTAGGCATACAATTAGTCTTATGATAGCGTTTCAGCATGATTGCAGATACTCCTCCCCTCCAATGATAACGATGAGGATATCAAGAACTGGTTAATGATGATATTATGCGGTTTGTATGTGTTCATTACTGATTTCGTTTTATCTACGGGGATTAGAAGAGAGCCTATGCCGTGCACCGTGCTCGTTACCCAGGCTGTAGATAGTCATCTACCCGATATAGTACCTTCGTTATTGTTTAACAAGCGGTATCGATGTCTGTTTGCAGTACTTTATAAAGTATGTTGCATAATGCGACATAAACTAGCTGTATTATTATGGGAATGGAAATATTATTATCTCCATCCGTTTATATCAAGTCATAATCTGGATCATAGTTGATGATAAGTTTAATGAGGTAACCTGTTAAATACAATTCCGTTATGTTAAACCATTATTTCATTTTTATAGCTATCAGCTGTTGTTATGGTCAATAAATAACTTAGTTAAAAGTATATGGTTCTTTTCATATAAGCGCGTTGTGAATATACAAGAGTTGATGTTTAGATTTAGGCAATTTATTTAATTTAGCTATTACCTGTCAATTGCCTATCTGATATTTTCATTATAATTTGTTGTAATTTTTCATTTTTAGTTATTAGCAATAAATTACTCAAAGCCAACGACATAAAAAAATAACTTGTACCACTAACAACCCATGAAGGGTCATGGATTGAGTATAATGTGAGGAAGTACTGTTACAAGGCCAACAGGGAGGTGATTGGGCCGGTACCA
Organism: Nezara viridula; assembly: GCA_928085145.1. Lineage (NCBI taxonomy): Eukaryota > Metazoa > Arthropoda > Insecta > Hemiptera > Pentatomidae > Nezara > Nezara viridula. The sequence continues at coordinate 113,708,963 of OV725077.1, forward strand.
CGCTCAACCGCCAGGTTTTCCCCCTTAATTAATTGAGAGTACCCACTTTATAGAGTCTGGGTGTGCCCAGGAGGGTCTTCTGGCTTCAGGATCGATCAACGGCTGATGAAAAATTACTAGTCATCAGCTGGATTCGAACCTGGGACTTCTAAAAGTCAATTCTCACTCACTGAGCTACCCCGCTCCCAATGCGTAATAAAAAGAATTTTTAACTACCAGCTGCTAGCTTGTTTATTGTTTTATTATTATAGTCCTAAACTTGTTTATTGCAGAAGCCCTAAAGAGTTTAATGGGGTAATGGAGATACAATGGTGTGAGGAGTACTTATTTACTTTGCGATTTGCAGATGATTAGTAAGCTATTGTGTCAAATTGTTGTGCCCTGCAATCTATGCTGAAAGCATTTTTAGAATAATATTCTGAATAAAACCTAGTAATTAATTTTTAGATAACAGAATGTATACCCTTTAACTAATTGACCACTTTGAATATTGAAAGTTGTCATCTCTCTCACATTTCATAACTTAAGGATTTATCAGTGTGCTTCAATTAAAAAGGATCCCTTGCAAATGATATATCATTGAAAATATCTCAAGTGAAATGATTTTTAGGATGCTGAACTCGATTTAATGGAATAAAAAAGTTTCTTTTGGAATAACAATTGGAATATTGATGAAACAATATATCACTGCTTGCTAGTAGGGATGATGAAAAAAAACATGAACAATAAAGCAACATCACGATAAAACCGCTGTCTCTTCAAATAGATTTTACAAGACGTCAGGGCATATTAATGGTTTAGCCTATGCCCAATAGTATTTTTAGAAAAAAATAGTGAAAGAAAAGCATGCTTTTAATAATATTGAAACAAGACGGCTTCAATGGCAACTTAACGAAGATGGGAGATAGCAGATAGCCAGATAAAATACGGCTAAAATGCTTGGACTGGAGATGTGTAAGTGCGAATGGCTGCTAGAGGACTACAAGATCAAAGATAGTCTGATGATAAGAGAGAATGGTGTTAAAAAAAATACGGGTCGGAAATACAGTTATTGTACAAACCCGAAACAAAAAAGAAAGAAATATAAGAGCTATATAATTGTAAACAAAGTCACAAATATGGGAGATATTTTTATATTATTTTCATTTTCTCTAATTATTTATTGAACTAGATATTTCCATTTCTCATGAAATTCTACTGATATATTGAATAAACAAATACTATATAGATTTTATCTTGGTGAAAAGATGATAAATATATAAACAGTAATATAACCCAGTATATATATATATATATATATATATATATATATATATATATATATATATATATATATATATATATATATAGGCCTAAATAACCCAGTGAATCTAGCCTAAAAGAAGGGTCGATATCAAAATAATTTATAATTAGCTGCACATGTGGAAATTAATGCTTTATCGAATAGAGAACAATTCATGAAAAGCATGCCCCCTTCCATCCAAAATCGTGGGTCACTTAGAACTTTCTGTCCTATATTGTTTACTTATATCTCCGTCAAGAACTGTTCTGTTTGAATTCCGGATATACTTTTATAATCGGTAAGGATTTTGAATTATATCTAGGTCTACCTGATAAAAAAAAGGATGTAAATTGATCTATTTGACGTAAAAAAGCTAAGTTTTCCTTACTTCAATTTCATCATACCTCATACCTGAAAAAATTGGCAAATCGAAAATAGGTAGTCTTTTGGGACTTTTTTAGTCCCAAGCAAGGGGAATGCTAAAAATATCGTTTGTAAAATTTG